>CM053606.1:24625245-24682299 GCA_028646535.1 Procyon lotor
GTGTCTTTGGGTCTAAGATGAGTTTCTTGTAGACAGCATATCGATCGGTCTTGTTTTTTTATCCATTCTGATACTCTGTGTCTTTTGATTAGGGCATTTAGCCCATTTACATTCAGGGTAACTATTGACAGATATGAATTTAGTGCCATTTTATTGCCTGTAAGGTGACTGTTAACTGTATATTGTCTCTGTTCCTTTCTGTTCTATGTTCCTTTTAGGCTTTCTCTTTGCTTAGAGGAACCCTTTCAATATTTCCTGTAGGGCTGGTTTGGTGTTTGCAAATTCTTTTAGTTTTTGTTTATCCTGGAAGCTTTTTATCTCTCCTTCTATTTTCAGTGACAGCCTAGCTGGATATAGTGTTCTTGGCTGCATATTTTTCTCGTTTAGTGCTCTGAATATATCCTGCCAGTCCTTTCTGGCCTGCCAGGTCTCTGTGGATAGGTCTGCGGTCAATCTAACATTTTTGCCTTTGTATGTTACAGACTTCTTGTCCTGAGTTGCTTTTGGGATTTTCTCTTTGTCACTGAGACTTGTAAGTTTTACTATTAGATGACGGGGTGTAGACTTATTTTTATTGATTTTGGGGGGGTTCTCTCTGCCTCCTGGATTTTGATGCTTGTTCCCTTCGCCTGATTAGGGAAATTCTCTACAATAATTTTCTCCAATATACTTTCTGCCCCTGTCTCTCTTTCTTCTTCTTCTGGGATCCCAATTATTCTAATATTGTTGCGTCTTATGGTATCACTTATCTCTCGAATTCTCTCCTCATGGTCCAGTAGTTGTTCGTCTCTCTTTTTCTCAGCTTCTTTATTCTCCATCATTTGGTCTTCTATATCACTAATTCTTTCTTCAGCCTCATTTATTGTAGCAGTGAGAGCCTCCATTTTTAATTGTACCTCATTAATAGCTTTTTAAATTTCAACTTGGTTAGATTTTATTTCTCTTATTTTTCCAGAAAGGGATTCTCTAATATCTTCCATGCTTTTTTCGAGTCCAGCTAGCATTTTGATAACTGTCATTTTGAACTCTATTTCTGACATATTATTAATGTCTGCATTGACTAGGTCTCTAGCCATTGGTACTGAGTCTTCTTTTTTGTGGTGAGTTTTTCTGCCTTGTCATTTTATCAAGATAAGAGTAGATGAGTGAGAGAGAAAAATACTCTGGAGTTCTGCAGTTTTCACTGATTGATTAACTAGGTCTTGGCTGGATATTCTCGCTGATCTTCTGGGGGAGGGGCCCGTTGACGTGGTTCTCAAATGTCTTTGCCCGAGGCGGAATTGCACCGCCCTTGCCAGGGGATGGGCCAAGCACTTTGCTCAGGTTCGCTCCCAGGAGTCTTTGTTCCCTGAGCGCTTTCTGTACCGCCCTGGGGGCCGGGAATGAAAATGGCGGCCTCCCAGTCTCCGGCCCAGAGGAGTCGAGTGCTGGGTGCCCCGCTCTCCGCACGCCCTCGGAGGAAAGCGGTCAATCACTCCCATCTCCCTTGTCTGCGGCCCATGCTCTGTGCTCAGCTAGCCCGCGGCAGAGCGCTTCTATCTGTGGCGCACGTGCACTGTCTGGAGTCTCCAAACCAAGCAGATTCCTGCTGTGCACTCCTGCACCGCTCCTCCCGGAGGAGGAAGGAGGGGGCGTCTCCGGAGCTGCCTCCCGTGGCGTCTCCGCTTGACGATCAGCAGCCCGGCTGTGTCTCAGATCATATAGTCCAAGGTAAGCCTAAGCTGACAGGGCGCTGCACGGCTCCTTCTCTGCCGCTGGCTTCTCCACCCTAATACCTGGGAGCCCTGCTGCACTTGGGCACCCCTGGTCCCTCTGTGACCTCACGGGTCCTGAAACCACACTGTTCCCGTGAGGGATAAACCCCCCCACACCCCCCAGCTTAGCCTCTGGAGCAATGTCCCTCAGTGGAGCAGACCAAAAGTTCCGATTTTGTGCTCCGAGGCTGTGGCTGCTGGGAGCTGGCCCCTCCCCCCAGGGTCTCTCTTCCCGTTGCTTTGGATTCACTTTTTTTTACGTCCTACCTTTCGGAAAGTGGTCGATTTTCTGCTCCTAGAATTACTGTTCTTTCTCTCATCTCTCTCCTGTTGAGTTTGCCGGCTTTTAGAATGGTTTGATACCTATCTAGCTGAACTTCTGGGATCTGACGCTATCTCAGCCTCCTACACCTCCACCATCTTGCCTCCACCCCCCTGGAGTATTAGTATTTCTTTTGTCTACCTTTTCCCCAAATTCCTACAGTAACACCCAACCTCAGTGATCAGGACAGTCATTGTTATTTTCTGTTTAGGATCATTTAGTCTCTAGGTGAGGGACTAGTTAGCTAAAATGCAAAGTCTCCTACTAAAAGGGTATGGCTTTGGACAGTGTTCACAAAGCAATTGACTTACTGAAGCCTTATTGGATATTCAAGGCTGTGGAGACTTAGAAGTATGATATGAAGACCCACATGTATCCAGGACACAGCTTTTTTGAATGATGTGGTGTCTGCAGGTGGAGGAAGGATGAAGAAGGCAACTTCCTCCAATGGATCAGAACCTACTATAATCCTAATTGTAGCGGTTATATGGTAGGCTTTGGAGTTGGTTAACTTGAGTTCATATCATTCCTCCATTTCCTAGCTTTGTGACCTTGGAAAAGTTATTATTTTATTTTATTTTTTAGGGGGGAGGGGAAGTTATTTAACTTCCAAGTCTTATTTCCCATACTTGTAATGTGGAGATATTCATGTCATCTTCTTTATAGTGTTGTGAAAATTAAATGTGGTAAAACATGTATCAGCTCAATGTGTGGCACACAGAAAACATTCAGTAAATTCTATTAATAATAAACAATCAATAATACTCATAATTATTTTAATCTGTCCAGCAATATCATATATTCCTTATACTCCTTCCACCTTATGACTAAGATGTCATCGTTTTTATTCCTATTTTGCACATTGGGCAGAGAATCTTGAAGAGGGGAATGACTTCACCTAGCCAAGAATATGGTGCAGGTGAGCCATCTTGTCAAGTCTTCTGATCCCAAATCCCATGTACCTCATGACTCATTTCATAGAAGGCTTAGGTATAGTTGAATGAGCTCATCCAGCACATTCCTGCATTAATGCCTAAAGGTGAGACTCAGGTTCTAGGAGAGAGGACATACTGCCCAACCCAATCAGGGACACATATGTGTGTGTGTCTATGTGTGCATGTGTGTGCATTGGAGGGTGAGGGTAAAATGGGAAACATCTCCCCTAAATCTCTACATCTCCAGAATCCCCAACTGATAGAGGGCATATTTCTCCCCTGTTCGTTCGTTCTTTCTTTCTTTCTTTCTTTCTTTCTTTCTTTCTTTCTTTCTTTCTTTCTCTCTCTCTCTCTCTCTCTCTCTCTCTCTCTCTCTCTCTCTCTTTCTTTCTTTCTTTCTTTCTTTCTTTCTTTCTTTTTCTTTCTAGCATGAGCATGGGAGGAGGGACAGAGGGAGAGGGAGAAGAGAATCTTAAGCAGACTCTGCACTAGTGCAGAGCCCTACATGGGGCTCAATCCTATGACCCTGAGATTATGACCTGAGCTGAAATGAAGAGGCAGATGCTTAACTGATTGTGCCACCCAGGCACCCCTCCTCTGTCCTTTCAATACCCTTCTGAGACCTTCTACCTTTACTATGTTTGGAAAGTTCTATTCAATGAAGCTGAATTCAAATGAAAAAGAAAAACATTCTTTCTCCATGGGTCTCTGTATCCCACTGTTCAACCCAAGTCAACTGAACAACTCAAGATCTGGGAGAAATCTGAGATCAGAATATCTAGATTTTAGTTCGGGTTGTATTACTTGGTGACTCTCATTATTCCTTTTCTCTCTCTGGGCCTCCAGTTTCTTTATCAATGCCAAATGGGGACTGCTCTAGCCCGACACTCCATAACTCAATGTTGCACCCACATCTCCTACTTCTGGGGGAAGGAGGGAGAGATTATGGGGCAGTGGCATCAATCTCCTTTCTGCGATGGCTCCTCTGAGCTCTATATTTCTTGCCTATAGTGACCAGGGAATTTTCCCCTATTGATTGCTTTCTGTAATCGAGCTTAACAAATAGAACTTCCCTCAAATGATTCTTCCAACTAAACTGATAGAAAGCTAACCTTGTTATATTTATTGACAGAACATTGAAATAAATATTATAGGTCTAGAGGGAATGTTTCAGCCCATTGATTTTTTTAAGGAAATAATAAATGGAGCCTATTCCCTTTGGCATATTATGCTGGGAATAATCTGAAAAAATGCTTAGCTTGTTCAACACAGAGCTTAGAAACCCTCCTTCCACTCCCCATGGAGCAGGGGCCCTTTGCATAAATCTGCTCTGGCCCAGACAATCAATTTTCAATTTTAATTATTTTCAAAACTCGTTTATTATTTGCTTGGTATGTGAGTTGGGAGCTTTACTTTCTTAGTGAGTTTATAGCCAGGAGTGGTCAGACCTCTGGTCTGGGTCCGGAGGCCTGAAATTTCTTAGTTTTACTCACCAGAGAGGAAAACTCACCATCCTTCTTCCCAGGGCCCCTTGTTTGAGAATAGGGGTCTGCAAATTGGGTCTACTGCCTATTTTTACAAATAAAGTTTTATTGGAAGACAGTCATACCTATTTGTTAACATGTCTGGGGCTATTTTCTACCATAAGAGTAGAGCTGAGTTGTAGCAATAGGGACCAGATATCCTACAAAACTTGAAATATTTACCATCTGGTCCTTTACAGAAAAAGTTTGTCTTCCCCTGTTTTAGGTTCTCCTTTCTCCTGCCCTCCTCCCCCCCGCTTTAATTTTAAATTTAATTTTATTTTAATCATGCTGGGCTCATCACAAGTACACTCCTTAATCCCTGTCATCTATTACACCCATTCTCCCACCCACTTCCCCTCTGGTAACCATCAGCTTGTTCTCTATAGTTAAGAGTCTGTTACTTGGTTTGTTTCTCTCTCTCTCTTTTTCCTTTGCTCTTTTGTTTCTTAAATTCCACCTATGAGTGAGATCATGCAGTATTTGTCTTTCTCTGACTCACTTATTTCACTTAGCATTATACTCTCTGGCTCTATCCATATCATTGCAAATTCTCCTGCCCTTTTAAATGAGACCAGAATGCCTCATTCATTCATTGGGTGTCTCTCCTGGGCCAAGTGGCTACCGTAATGGTAACATTAGTCGATGCCTATATAGTGCTCTTCTAGGTCCTGGGCACTATCCAAGGGATGTTATATACGTTAATCTTCATTTCGTCTTCACAACAACCCCAGGAGGTAGGACAATTATTAGCCTTGTTTTAATAATGAGGAAATAAGGCATAGAAAATTTAAGTAACTCAGCCAAGTCACACAAGTAAAACACAGCAGAGCTGGGGTTTAAATCCAGGCAGACTGACTTCAGGAAGAGTATCAAAGGTGGTGGATTCTCAGAAAGGTCAATGTCCTTAAAGTACAGATGGGGAAACTGAGGCCTGAAGAGGAGTCATATAGTTGGTGATAAAGCTGGAAGTAGATTCTAGATAATTGTTGCTGTGTCTTTTTACTATTATTACATTGTTATGCTCAGTTTCTGTTTGTCAGAGCCAGAGAGGGAAATTCAAAGAGCATTACAGCAGAGCCCTGCAGCATGCAGCACCCACCTTCCACCCCTCCAAGAGGTTATAATATCTACAATGTCACTCAATACTTCTTTTCCACAGTCATTTGCTTCTTTTACTCTCCCATGTTGGTGGAGTAACTTGGTACCTGGAATTTGGGAAAGAACTTAAACTATGTTATAGAGTCACATACAATCAAAGGTTGGGCCACATTTATGCCAGTCTTTTCCAATTAAAAGTCATTCATTTTTTTTTTTTAAGTAGGCTCCATGCCTAACATGGGGCTTGAGCTCATGACCCTGAGATCAAGACCTGAGCTGAGATTAAGAGTTGGATACTCAATGGACTGAGCCACCCAGGTGCCCTCCAATTAAAAGTCATTCTTTGACTTTTTGTCCTCTCTGGCTATTACTGTATCTTAGACCTTCTATTTGAAGCCAAATTGATAGGAGGAATTTCTACTCCATCATTGTCTTTGGATATTCCCCTCTTAATTTTTTAAAAAAGATTTTATTTACCTATTTGGGAGAGAGAGAATGAGAGGGAGAGAGAGAATGGGGGGGGAGGGTCAGAGGGAGAAGGAGACTCCCTGTGGAGACTCCCTGCTGAACAGGGAGTCTGATGTGGGACTCAATCCTGGGACTCCAGGATCATGAACTGAGCGGAAGGCAGAAACTTAGCCAACTGAGCCACCCAGGCGCCCCTGTATACTTCCCCTTATTTACTCTTCAGCACACTCTAGTCTAGTGTGATCCAGAGCCCACCACTACTCTAAGGAGGCCCCCAATAAACCTCAAATTATAAGAGCGGTATTCCTACTCTATCTCGAGGCTCTCTCTTGCCTTTGAAACTGTTGACCACTCCCTTCTCCTTGACATATTTCTTCCTAGCAGAATAAATACTCTCTAAGCTCTTCTCCTATTTCTTCAGACACTCTTTCTCAGGATCCTTTAGCACTTCTGCTTTGTCTGCTTTATTAGATTTTGAGTTGCCTGGGGTTGCATCCTAGGTCCTCTTCCTATTCCATTCAGGGTCACACCAGAGTTCCAACTACCTACCCCTCTACTTTCTGGCTCTGACAATGCCAGCTCAGAGAGGGGCTGAGGATCAAATTTGTTTTGTGTAAAGGCAGCCTGGCCTAGGGTTGAGCCAACTGGGTGAACCTATGATGACTGAGCCATGGGGAGGGGTTGGACCCAGCAGGTCTTTTTCCCATCCTCCCACTACCTCCTCAAACTGTGCTTTGTGCTGAGAGCAAGCAAGCTGGAGAAACATCAGCCCTCATCCCTGTTGCCCTGTCCTATCCAGGCAAGTGGTAGGAGGTGTTCCTTACATGACCTTGAAGGTTGAAGAGTCCATTAGTGCCCACTGGGCTGTGGTTACATTACTATGTGGCAGATTGGGGAGGCCTGTCCTGGACTGGTTCTATTTGGACTTTGGAGACTCTGGGTGTCAGAATACCCCTCCCTGGCCTATTGAGAAGGACGGACTTGTGCCTCCGAAAGCTAAGAGAGAAAAGAGGAGCTTGGTTTTATTTTGTTATTTTTAAAAGATTTTGCTCATTTATTTGAAAGAGAGGGAGAAAGAGAGAGAGAGAGGGAGCACATGGTGGGGAGGGGCAGAGGGAGATGGAGAGGGAGAATATCAAGCAGACTCCACTCTGAGTGTAGAGTTCAACATGGGGCTCAGTCTTAAGACACTGAGATCATAAGCTGAGCCAAAATCGAGAGTCAGATGCTTAACTGACTGAGCCACTCAGGTGCCCCTTGGTTTTAGTTTCACAGAAACAGGTGAGTTCTCCAATGGGAAAGGTGGAGATGGAAAGGAGAAAATCTACATATGCCTTTTCCTATGACTGACTATGTTACTCTTGAAAGTTCTTCTCAACAGGAGGACATTGTCCTTCTGTAATACCCCCATCCAGCCATCTTCCCATCTGTAATGACCAGCCACAAGTGAACAGAGACCAAGAGTAGCAATGTCTTCATGGGTCTGGCAGGTGATGAGTGAAGTGGGCTTTGTGGAGACTGCAGAGAATTTATGTTCCATAAAAGGCTTGAATCAGGGTTAGGGGTGGGTAGCCAGGCTTAGCTCCAGCAAATGGTTGACATGCAGGGAATGGAAACGGGTGTCTCCAGATCCTCTAAGTTTTCAAAAAAAGTCAGAAATCTGGATTTTTGTGTGTGTGTGTGTGTGTAATCTGATTTTTAAATGTTGGCAACTAATCAATTAAAAAAATACCAGTGTGGACCAAACAAAGCTGCAGGCAGCTTTTGGAGGCTTTTGGGAGGCATTTGGTCTGTGGGTGGCCAGTTCATGATGCTTGATATAGAATCACAGAGGCACCTGAGGCATGCTTGGGTCTAATAATAGCCAGGTGCACCAACTAATGCTGAATGCAAGTAAAAAAGCATTAGGAAATACCTACAATTTAATGTCCATATTTTCCCAACTGACCAGGACTCCTTCACTGTTCACAGCTGCAGAAGATGGAAACACTTGTGACTTTTCATTTGAACTAAATACTGAACAGCCAGTGTCTCTGTTAACATTGGTTAATAAGTTGATGGTTGAACACAAAATATGTTATTCCTAGTCTCACAGATATGTTATTCCTGGGTTAGTTTATTTATTTATTCATTCAACAAGCTCCCATGATTGTGGTGGAAGACACGACCCTGGCTCTGTGTCTGTTAAAAATTACCTATAATATAGGTAAATACCAGGTGTAAAAGTTACAAGCTGTGGGTGTGACAGTGAAGCAGAAATATACTATTGATTATGTTTAGGGCACCTGGGAAGGTTTCAGTGAGGCGATGACATCTGACCTGACCCTGGAAGGATGAGTGAGTGGGGATGAAGTCGGTTTCAGTTAGGATTCTTGTAGCAACAGAATTAACTCAGCATAACTAACCAACAGGGAGCTGAGAGACCAGGTTTGGGGAAGGGAAGAACCAGGGAGGCTCTGGAAGCCTGGGATTCTGGAAGCAGGGAGCTGAGAAACTGGTCCTCAACAAGAGCAGGTGGGAGAGGAAAGAGATGCTGGTGACATGTTTTATTTATTTATTTTTTCTGACATGGCTGGAATTCACCTGCAAAGGGCCCTATGATCCTTGTGGCACTTGCTCAAGATTGAGAGTCTCGATCTCGATCACTGTCTCCCAGGGACTGCCGGCAGACTTTAGGTCACATCCCCCCCAGTCCCTCAAGTAGATGAAGGGTATGATGGTCTTTATGTGCATAGCTGGTGAAGAGCAGTGGGTAGTGGGCGTAGCATTTACCTCCTGTCACGATGGTATGCAATAATGACTATTTCCAACCCGTGCTCCCTGGGAGGAAGACAGCCCCAAATTCTTCAGGCTGAGCAGTTCTGTGATGGGGCAGTGCAAGCCTGCTGGAGGATTCCAGGTTCTGCTGGGAGAGGCGATGCTTGGCAGAGACTGACTGGGGAGGCCTTACTGATGTCAGGTCCACTAGAGCCCATCACGAGTGTTTCTGCCTCTGCTCCATGCCACTTCTTGTGTTCTGCCGGACACGGCACTTTGTTCTTGTTTCAGGCCTCGTTCCTCTTAGTCAACTGGAAAAATAAAGGCTTATTTTCTCAAAGTTAAGGACTTTTTAGTTCTACTTATAAACAAATGCACAAAACTGAAAAATAATTTAATTAGTATTGGAAACAATCTAAATATACAGTCATAAGGGGCTAAGTAAATACATTTTAGTACACACGGTAGAACGGAATCTGTCTGGATTGCAAAATGGCCTGTGTATTCCTACCTGGTTAAAAAATGTACACACACACGTACACACATGCAGAAAAAAATGACTGGAAGGATATATACCAAAAATGCTAACAGTGATTATATCTGGAGAATAAGATTCTGGGTGGATTTTATTTTTATTTATTTATTTAATTAAAAAAATTAAAAAAAAAGATTTTTATTTATTTATTTGAGAAAAAGAGAATGAGGGAGAGAGAGAGAATGGAGGGGGGAGGAGGTTCAGAGGGAGAAGCAGACTGCTTGCTGAGCAGGGAGCACAGATGCGGGACTCCAGGATCATGACCTGAGCTGAAGGCAGTCACTTAACCAACTGAGCCACCCAAACACCCCCGGGTGGATTTTAATATCTTCTTTTTGCTTATCTTGCTTTTTATGGTTTCTATAATGCTATTTAAATCAGAAAAATGCTTTTCTTAGAAAAATAAAGTTAGTGAGTACAGTTGTGATTATTGTGAACAATAATCCTTTTACTACCGGTCATGAGAATCAGCTGAGAATATACTGAGTGACATGTAGCAAGGTCTGAATAAAGTTAAGAATGTGGCTGAGAAATGCATTGGAGGACATCACCATTGTCCCATATTTTGACTTTCCCTTGCCCCTATCAGGGATAGCCATCGGCTTGACAGCTCCTTTTAGGGAGTGGGGGAATGGGGTCATGACTCCAATAGTCCAAGGCCTGTGTCTCAGTGGTTTTGCCCATGAGATTTAGGACACTTTTACCATAATATTTATTTAGTTTTATGGCCTTAAATATAACACTAACTCCTAATAATCAATATTGATTTAACTATAATATCTTATTTATAGACACAGTCCTCTGGTTTGCATGTGGACTCAAACCATAATGCAACAGAAATGAGCCACTCACTCCCCTGGCCCTGGGCCAGCAATGAAGGAAGTATCAGCCTCTGATGAATGGCTCTAAGGTCAATACAGGATTTTGGGCTTCTGATGCCTACTTCTCCTCACTCTCTCCAGACTGGCTACTTCCCACACCAAACAGAGCCATCCTGGGGCTGAGAATGTCTGTTTGTTTCATGCAACATAATTGCCAGAAGTCAGATATTCCAACTGACCCTCACTGGGGGGCAGCTACAACCAGACGTCAATAGAAATGTCAAATAGAAAGAGGGTCTTGTGGGGAACAGAAATAGCCATAAGTACCCAGTATAAGATAGGTACTGGGGAAGGAGGGACTTGCCTTCCCCTCTTCCAGCTCACCCCAGGGACTCTGACAGGACAGGGTGGATTTCTAGAGAAGTTATTATTGTTGTAATTAGTGTTGAAGAGGTGTCTGGGCAGTACTGCTGATGGCTGCCTCTTATAAGAGCAGGATGCTAACCCAGCAATCATGGTGCAGTGTGACAGATATATAAGGGAAGGTAGAAGCAGACAGAACTTAGAGCCTGGAGAAGCTGGTGAAAACTGCCTAAGAGGTGAAAGAGGTGACCTACTCTTGTTTACAAAGGGGCTGTGTCTTCCAGTGACCAATACACACCACCCATTGCTCAGAATACCCCTCTCATCCTCTTGAGGCTCCTGGGAATCTCCAAATCTGGTATTTGGTGAGTTTAGTGGAGAGTTTTTATTTATCCTCTCCAAACCTGCAAAGACACACACACACACCCCAATATCCATTCACCCTTCTTTTGGAAATAGTTTTAGTTTCTACATGTGGAGTTTATGATCCAGGCCTACTCAATTAGAGCATGTCTTGCCCTTGATTGCAAATTGGCTCAGGACTTTTGGAGGAGCTATCAGAAGAGCTTGGTTCTCTTTCACTGCACTCGAATTCAAGAGGAAATAGTGGCTGGAGCTGCTACAGCCATCTTGGCACCATGTGGAGCTTGAGAGAAAAAAGCAACATAGAAGAAGGATGCTGAAAGATACTTTGCAAGAGATGCCCATTAGTTCCTCCATTCCCAAAACTTCCTTAGGGAATTCTGCACTCTACTCCCAACAGTATTATGCAGCATGTGATCTTTATTCTTGATCAGAAATGATTTTTATCAGGGGTGTACACCTAACTTAACCTGATTAATCAGATTCTTTCTCCTAGGCATTTGGGACCAAGACACAGACACAGGGACTAAACCAGTAAAATGGTACCACTTGGGCACTAGAACCAAAACATCATGTAGAGTTGGGGCCAAAGATGGATGCTCCAGCTTATCCATTTGTTCCTGGGACATACTCCCTTCACATGCAAGCTGGCATTACAAGGAAGCACGTAGAAAGAGAGAATAATAATCATATTATAATTATATTAACAATGTCTTAGTTATATAATGTAACAGAGCAGCCCAAAACTTAGTGCCTTAAAACAATAGATTATTATCTGTCATGGTTTTGTGGGTTGACTGTACTTGGCTAGGTGATTCTCTTTGGGGGACGCCTCTCAAGATATTCTAGTCAGAGTGTGGCTAGGGTTGGTATTATTTAAAAACTCAGCTGGGCTGGATGTCCAAGATGGTGTACACATTGGCTAGCCATTGGTGCTGGCTAGCAATTGATGTCTCCTCTAGTGTTGGCAAGGTGGCTATAGCAGCTAATCAACACCTATTCACCAGTGATTGGACCAGGAGTAAACACCTGACCAATCTGGACCAACCACACGACAATAACCTCATGGCCACATCTAAGGTAGGAAGGCAAGGATAAGATTATCCTCGTGTCTTTCTCTTTCATTGAGCTCCCAGTACACTTTCTTCCATGTCATTCTCCAGAACTGGAATAAACCAACCAGTGGTAAGAGGGAATAGGATATCCAGAAACAGGATGAAAGAGAGAAACAGACTCATAAAAACAGAGAATACGCTGGTGTTTGCTGAAGGAGAGGGGAACAGGTGGATGGGTGAAGTGGGTAAAGGGAATTAAGAGGTACAAACTTCTAGTTTTAAAATAAGTCACAAGGATGAAAAAGTACAACATACAGAATTTAGTCAATCATGTAATATACTTATTGTGGTGAGCATTTTGCAATGTACTAATTGTTAAATCGCTATGCTGTATGCCTGAAACTAATTGAATATTATATATAAACTCTAATTCCATTAAAAATAAAAAATAAATAAAATAACAGAAATGAAAAGTACAGCATATGGAATATAGTCGATAATATTGTAATAACGTTGTATGTGACAGACAGTGACCACACTTATCATGGTGAGCATTGAGTAACATACAGGATTACTGAATCATTATGTTGTACCCCTGAAACTAATATAACGTCGTATGCCAACTATACTTCAAAAATAAAGATAAATGGAAAAAAAAGACTGATTTAGATTGGTCAGGATAGATTCCTTGAGCTGGACTCAATACTACCTGATTTTTGGACAAAGTCTGTGTTCTGCTGGCAAGGAAGGTGGTGGGGGCATAGTTCTTGTGTAGGGCAGCCAATAGTTTCTGCCATATGTATCTTTTTTTTTTTTTTTAAAGATTTTATTTATTTGACAGAGAGAAACACAGCGAGAGAGGGAACACAAGCAGAGGGAATGGTAGTGGGAGAAGCAGGCTTCCTGCCAAGCAAGGAGCCCGATGTGGGGCTCGATCCCAGGACCCTGGGATCATGACCTGAGCCGAAGGCAGATGCTTAATGACTGAGCCACCCAGGCGCCCCTGCCATATGTATCTTTAAGAAGCAAAGAGAATGGCCTCTTTTCCTGAGGTTACAGTTCTACTTCTGGGGCTGTTGTGGGCTGGATGCACTGTTTCATGTCCTTGAGGGTTTATGAGATCTCCTGTCATATCCTGACAACCAATTCTTCTTCACTTAAGCTAACTTGAGAATGTTTCCTGTTTTGGCAGCCCAAATGTGTTATGCCTAAGACAACTGCTGAGACATTTTGAGACACCTTGTTTCACAATTTTCTAGAATGTTTCCTAATTGACTAGTATGCTTGTGCCTGATGGGTGTTGCACTTGCAGTCAGGAGACCTGAGACTTAATTATGGCCTTAACACAGGGCTGGTGTTACCTCGCCTTGCTGCCGTAACTTCTTTTGGAAACCATTGTGGTCACTGCCACTTAACTAGAACATTAGTTCCCACTGGACCCAGATATGGCTTCAGAATTCTTCTTTGCACAATGCTCAAAGCCAGCCACCTGCTAAGAGCTGGTATATGAGATGAAACCCATCACCACTGCTCCTCTAAGTGACTTAGTGGCCCCTGAAAAGTCTCCTCTTTAAGTCTGGGTTTCCCTGTGTATAACAAGGGGGGGTTGGATCAGGTGATTTCTAGGGGTCTTCCCTCATTGACCTTCTTCTCATCTTACTACTATATTCTGTTTTTAGACTTGGTGTAGCCCATGGTCTCTGATCACACCCTAGGGAGTCCAGCAATGTCCAAATGGTCAAATGATGTGACCCTGGGTTTAGGCAAAAGGTGTAGATCAGTCCTGTTTCTATAAGTAGAGATGCTCCATATCTTCCCAGGATTCTGGAGAAGCCCTGGGCTCCAAGTAGATATTTGAAGCTCCTATCCCCAAAGTGTCACTTAGAGGGGTCCACATAGCAGCTGACTGTTGCTTTTGGAAGATTCTATGGGCCATATAGAATTGTGGTCAAGAGAAAGATCTGGATTAAAAACCCATCTTTACTTCTTGCCCGCAGGGTGACCTTAGGATGGTTATCCAACCACCCTGGGCCTCAGTTTCCTCATCTGCACATGGTAATAATGCTATCTTTGTTATAGTAAAAATTAAATAAGATCAGGCATGTAAAGCAATCAACTGAATACCTACTACACACGAAGTATTAAACCAATGGCAGCTGTTATTGCTATGCAAGGGAGGGGGGTATTTTCCCCTATTGTTAGGATGGTGCAATCCCTTCCCATATACAGAGACCAAGAAGATTTCTTTTGCCTGAGTCTAGGGCAGGCAGGAGGGAGGGAGTACAATCTCCCAAGATGGCTGAAGTAGCCCCTGACCTGCTATTCTAGCTGGACCCTGAGCAGATCCCACTGTGTCTCGTATTTTAGGTGACAGTGGCACATGGGGCTCACTTGGAGGACACTGTCTGGAAGCTGGGGTCATGAGGATGACTGGAAATACTGTCCCATGAGGCAGGGCCAAGGCAACTTAGCTGGGAGAGGGTCCATGCTGGGACTCCTTTTTTCTTTAGACTACTGGAAGGCTGTCTTAGGCAGAGAGCGGGCACTTCACTGCACTGCTGGAGAGGAGGGAGGGAGCCACAGAAGGCTCTCTGCCACAATGCAGATTCTGATGCTCAGAGTCATCCAAAGCTTGTCTAGTGGGGCTCTACCCTCCGTTTTCTTCTCACTTCACACCAGTGGCTTTCGACTCTGGCTGAACACCAGAACCACATGACAGCTTTCTAAAAATACCACTTCCCAAATCCCACCCACGAAAACACTCCTGATTCAGGAGATCTCAGGGGGTGAGCATAGAATCCCCATATGCTTCCTTCAAGTCCCCTTTTCCTTGAATTATTGGAGTAGGTTTTGCTTTCTTAAAACCAAATGACCTGCAAATTGGAGGTGCCTGGACTTTCCCTGCCCTGATGTGGGGGCCTTAGTCCCTTCTAGGGGGTGGCATTATGCCAGCTGAGGGTTGGCTCCCATAGGCCTTGGCTCTGCCTCTAAATCCTTTGGGACCCTGGGCATGTTGACCAGGTACAGCTGGTGAGGAAGAAACAACAAATTCTGTGTGATGCTGCTTGGTGGGCTCAGACTCTCACCACATAGGGGACATTCACACCCTTCCTCTCCACCTGGGGGAGCATTGAAAAGTTCACGGGGTGGCCTGCTGCCTCTGGCCACCCTATGGACTGGGTGACAGGAGCTAGCCCAGGGAAACAAACAGTTTAGGAAGACCCTAGACTCTCACTATGGCCCTTCTGATACCCACGAGTTTTCAGAAGGCACTGACAGTTGGTGGGGGCTTGGGGGGCAGGTAGAGGGAGAAGGAAATACATTTTTAAAGATAACCTGGAGGCAAATATAATATTTATACTTATTTATCCTCAGAGCTAACACGCAAGGCCCCAGACATGTCTAATGAGCAGGAATTGCAAAATGGCCACGAATTCTACTTGTTCGCCTTTGCAGAGTCTCTGAGCAGGCTCACGGACCCAGATTTTTCAACTGTTGACTGCTGCAGGCAAAACGGCTGTAAGGAACACCAGGACGTGCAGTGAGCACCCGACCCCCAGAGGCACTGAGCCATGAAACTGCCGACCCAGGAAAATGAGGTGCTCCCCTCCACCCCCTCCCTGGCAGAACACAGAGCATTCTCACACACACACACACACACACACACACACACACACACACACACATACACACACCCACACCCACATATGCACATAGGTATGTGCAGGAGCATACACACATGCACACACAGGGAGGCATACAGAGATCTTTGCATGCCTTCATGGCCCCCCTTACAGGCTTGTAGGCACATCCCTGCCCCAATTCATACACACTCCCCAAAGCAGGTATTACCTGTGTGGTATGTCTGGACAGGATGCTCCCTGGTTAGAGTCCTGTTCTGGATGAGAGTTCTTACCTGCTCTGTTCACTCTGGACACTCATCATGGAAAACAATATCTGAAGGGGGTTGTGATGTAGAGAGTCAAGCACAGGATTAATTGAGACCAGCACAGTCTGCTCTGGAATGAGAGCCACATCTAGGTTACTATATGCTTAACTCAAGCATCTATGCATACAGTACATACATATAGATATATTTCTATAAATACATATAGAAACATATATGATACATATAGATAGAAAAGTATATGGGGGAGCCCTTAGCTAATGGAACCATGTCGGTCCTGGTCTCTGACTCCCCAGGCTGGGCCACACTGCTGTTACTAGCTCTCAGTCACTGGGGTGCCTTCCCATAGCACTTACTACAGTTGCTGTTCTACCTCTATTTGCAATGTTAGTTTTCCAGTCTATGTTACCCTGGCTGTGCGCTGCAGGAGAGATGGGCCAAGTCTCTTTGCTTACTGTTGCATTCCAAGTGTTCAGCACATCGGCAGGTTCTCAGTAATTAGATGGTTGAATAAGTCCTGGTCCCTTCCTTCTCTTGTGTCTTTTCTCTGTGTTGCTGGACAATCAAGGCTCACACCTTGGCACCAGGTCACTTCTTTTACATGCTAAGAGCAGAGAATTCCCAGGTTTGGTCTGAAAAGTTCAAATTTCAAATATAGCATCAAGGTCAACTGTATTTCTAATGAGGTAATTTTCCTCCTCCGTGTTGCAGGCGGCCTGTTTACCTGGGGAGGGAGCATCTCTGTTTACCTGGGGGGTCTAGTCTACATACAAATGCCTTTCTCATGGTCGAATTGTGGCTGGCCCAACTGGGCTACCAGGACAGGGTGTGGCTTGCAGAATCATAACCGGTTTAGGTTTTCATAGGACATTGTCATTTCCAGATATCATCTGACCTGAAATATATCCTTATGGAAAGAATTGCATTTTCTCGAGGCCATGATCTGATCCCTTCATGTACAACCATTGCACTGGGTCAAGCCGGACCAGTTTTTGCTACGAGTCAAGAGGGGAGGTTAGCAGGATCAGTCTCTTAACTGACCAGGGCTGGAATAGTGATAAGTTCTGACCCACTCATTATGTTAATTTCTATCAAAATGCTTGCTCCAGCTTCTAGGTGGCTGGTTGCCTGTCCTCTCACCTCCAAAGGAAAAGAGCAGCAGTTTCCTAGATGCCACTGACATCAATTTTTTTTTCTTCCATTTTTTCTTTTTTAAGGATTTTTTTATTTATTTGACAGAGAGAAACACAGTGAGAGAGGGAACACATGCAGAGGGAATGGTAGCGGGAGAAGCAGGCTTCCTGCAGAGCAAGGAGCCCGATGCGGGGCTCGATGCAGGGCTCGATCCCAGGTCCCCGGGATCATGACTTGAGCCGAAGGCAGATGCTTAACGACTGAGCTACCCAGGTGCCCCTCTTCCATTTTTTTTTTTTTAAACAAACCAGGAGCATCTTTGATAAAGAGCTAATTACCAGGGTTTCTGGCTAGCAGCTGGAAAACCCACATCCCTCTTTTTGGGCAGAACCCTCCCAAAATATCACTGGCTTATAAATCCTAGTATCAGGACACCTCGTTTCTTCCATAACAAGATGAATTTCCAGGTATCACCAACGTTGTGGGAGAAGAGGAAAATCTTTGATTCATGCTCAGGTGGGGTCTGTTACTCTCTCCTGCCCATGTCTATGGGATGCGGGGGATCAGTCAAAGCCTTTGTGGAAGCCGTGTCACAGTTCAAATTCTGCCTCTGCTTAGTTCTGCTTTCCTCACTCCCGATAGGTGCTGGTTTCCTTTCAGACTCTCCATCCCAGAGTCTGTTTTCTGGGGAATCTGACTTATATCAGCCACATGGGCTCTTTTCAGCATTTTGCTGCTCAGATTATTTTGGTGAACATTTGAGACTGTATTTCATCCTGATGAAGTTTGCCATGGCCTTGGCTGGTGCTGGTCAGCTGAGATGTAGAAGTTGAGTACGGTCAGGTTTCAGGTGCCTTCTGCCTGGACCTTGCCGGGTTATAAATCCAACCCACAACTTCCACTGAGCTCAAAGCTCTGGATTGCAGGCAGGGAAGGCTTGCCAAGCAACATGATGACTTTCGTGCAGGTCTATCTTCTGTGCTTTAGCCTGTGCTCAGAGGAGTGACCTATCTACACCTGGGGCAGTCTGGTTGGGGCTGGAGGATCTCCAGCACTCTCTCTCTTGTGGAGGCCTTTGGGATGAAAAACTGAGGCTCCAGAGTTCATGCAGAATATTGATTGTGGGGTCATGGGATTCCAAGCCTGTCTGTGCTCTATGTGCTGGGGAACTGACCCCCACAGGCTGTGTTTATTTCCAGGTGCCTCTGGATTGGACTAGTAAGAGGCACTGGCAGAAGATTGGATGGTGGAGAATCTAGGATGCCTGTCTCCTTCTCTTTCTGCCTTGGTGGCTTCTCTGGCAGAAGCTATTTCTCTTCCACAGCTCCAACTCCTTCACATTCTGTGGTTCCAGTTCTGCTGGTGGCCCTGACCCCGGGGCTCCAGAGATACCACTCCTCCTCCCTTTGTTTCTCTAATCCAGAGGCAATGGTGGGTTCTTACTAAACTCTCATCACCTCCCTGCCACCTGTTTGGGTTTCAGCTTCTTGTCACCCATGTTAACTAATTCTTGGCATTAAATTCCTATAAATTCTTTTTTTTTAGATTGTATTTATTTATTTGAGAGAGAAAGTGAGAATGAGTTGTATTTTTCTATTTATTTGAGAGAGAGAGAGAGTGTGTGTGAGCAGTGAGAGGAGCAGAGGGAGAGGGACATGCAGACTCCCCGCTGAGCATGGAGCCCGATGATCATCCCTCCCCATGACCCTGAGATCATGACCTGAGCCAAAATCAAGACTGGATGCTCCACCAACTGAGCCATCCAGGTGTCCCTCCTATAAATTCTTAAGGTGGTTTCTGTTTTCTTGGTTAGACTCTGGTTCATACAATCATTTTTGTTCCTTTTGGGTTATGATCTGATTTAAAAAGGGGAGAATGGTGTCAGGACTGACTAATTCCCTGGACCATCCTTCCTTCTGTCCCCATTCCCAACTCAGGATCCATCTCAGAAGGACACTTTTCCCCTGTATCTTTCCTTTCCAGTGATTGAAGTGAGTTAATGTCTACATCTTACTGAATTTTAGTCTGTCCCATGTGTTGGGAGGACTTTCAGTGAACAAGGTGCTCCACAAGCTAGATCTGTAACCTCCATAGGTTACAAAGATGACTTTGTAGCAGAATTTTCTGAAGGTGTTCCCATACATTATGGCTGGAGCTTTAATAAGTGTAATGTAAGAAAAAGGGTTTGGAGGGTGAATAGTTTTGGTAAGTATTGAGTTGAACAGGCCTGGGAGGCATTTTGCTCTAAGACCTTCTAGAGCTTACAAGATTCTAAGGTCCTTTGTGGCTCTCCAAGAAGGGAAACAGTCTGTGGAGTTTCCTAAGCCCATTTGACCCCAGAATCCTCTTTTCGGGGAAACAGGTCCAACAAGACCCGCTCTGGAGAACCTTCACTATGGCCCGCACTTGAATTTTTGATGGCCCATTTGTCTGTGTGCTAGGTTGGGGTTGGTGCTGTTTTTAGAGGAACAGGAGTGACCATCCATTTGGGTCAAGTTCTTGGTTCACCATGCTTCATGAGCTAGACACCATTTTTGTTTTACTTAGTATTTTCTTCATGTTTATTTGTCCAAAGCCAAAGGAGAAAGATGGTCCACACACTCTGATTACAGTTCAAGAGCATAAACAGGACTTCTAGTAGAACTGAATGGTTTAATGCCTGAACCATACTTAGCATAGCGCTTGGCACTTGGAAGGGTTCAATAAATATTCAGCTGCCACGTGCTCTCAGCTGCACCGGTCTCATCCCTTTAACATGTCTGCACTCATGAGGGTGCTAGAACCTACCCCAGACTCAGTTGGTCCCACTGAGGCTAATATTAGCCTCAGGAATCCAGGCTGTATGGGGGCTTCCAGCAGCCTTGTGGATAGGTGAAAGCCCATGACAATCCCTGCCCTCCTCCAAGCTTATGCAGGCCCCACCTGCTCTCTCTCTGGGGGCCTAAACTACTCTTCAGTCCTGTCTTCTGGAGGCCCCATCATTGAGCATCCCCAAGTTGTTAGCTCTGTTCTGTCTGGCCCAACCCATGCAGTATAGAAACCCCTGTGATCCCCAAACATCCCTCCAAATCCCACAAATATCCCATGGCCCAGATAGATGCTTCCCTGTCATCCAGCAGAAATAAGGCAGTGGGGAGAAGTTGCTACAGGAGCATTTGGAAATGGGAACAAATAGCAGCTCTTGCACCAGAGATCAAAAGCTCAAAGGGACAAAAACAAAAGCATGTTTGTCCCAATGACTTGGTGACCATAGTCACCTCCCGGCCAGGGAGCACTGAACTTCAGAGAATGCTCCTTGCTCTAGCCTCCCCAGGGACAGGGCCCTCCTTGATGCCTGGAAAGCTGACCTTTCCAAGATGAGTGGTGGTGGGGGATGTAGGGCTGCAGCTGGTCCCCCAACCCCTTGCCCTCTTGCCCTCCCCAGCTTGAGCCAGAGCCGGAAGGATCATTTCCAACAGTGACTCAGACCTTGTCCTCTGATGGCCTGGCCACACAGTGCCAGGAGGGCCTCTGCAGCTGGCTGAGTTTGCCTGCCCAGCTCTGGACCCACTGTCTGATTCCTTCTACCCCCAACCCCCAACATTTTATTTCAGAAGTTTTCAAACTTATAGACAAGTTTGAAGAATAGTCCAATTATTACCCATATATGCTCCATCTAGATTCAGCATCTGTTAATGTTTTGCCATATTTGCTACATGTCTCTCTTTTTGCTATACTATTTGATAATAAGTTGTAGACATCATGACACCTCACCCTTAAATACTTCTCATGCTTCTCCTAAGAATGAGGGTATTCTTCATATCCACAGTGCCATTATTGCACATGAGAAAATTAACAGTAATTCCAGACCATCAGGCAATTTCTAATTCATATTCATGTTTCCCCATTGCCCTAAAATGCTTTTCAGAGCTGTTTTCAGAAAACTTTTGAACTAGAATCCGGTCAAAGTATATGTTTTACATTTGGTCTTTCAAAATTTACAGTAGTCTAACTCTTAGCTTTTTTTTCCTTATCACATTAACTTTTTGAAGAATGGAGGGTAGTCTTCTTCTAGAAGATTCTAGATTCTAAATTTACTGGATTATTTCTTCCTGCTGTCATTTAACTTGTTCTTCCTTCCCTAGTTTATCCTGTAAACTGCAGGTTAGTCCTGGATGCTTAATTAGATTCAAGTTAAACATTGTTCACAAGAATATATTCCAGGTACACTTCATATTGCCACATATAAGCAATGCATCCTAGTTTCTTTGGGCTTTTCTTGAAGTTCACCTTAAAAAAATGAATAAGCTTTAATGGTTGCATATTATATGCCAAGAACTTTGCATAGTTATCTTATCTGGACTCCCAAAACAATTTTGAGGAGAGCAGAATGACAACCTTGTTTTATTGTTGAAGAACTGAGGCTCAGAGGTGGCAGTGGTGGGGAAAGAAACATATATTTGATAAGTAACTTTTGGGTGCCAGGCATGGAGCTGGGGATTTCCATCTATGCTATCATGCCCACTTCCTGCAGGAGGCTGTTCTGGGAAGTTAAGTGGCTTGCCTATGGTCACAAATTTAATTGAATGGTGGAGTTAACTTCACACTTAGATGTTCTTATCCCCAGAAAGTCCTGAGCTCTTTCTTCCCAGCCATGCTGCCCCCTCTCCCTGGATTCCTCACCTTGAGGATTCTGTTCATCCAATGGATGAACGAGTCTACTGCCCAGATTTAATTGTACTGGATGTGCTCAGTGAGCTCATGTCTCCAGAAGGCCTTGAACAGTGACTCTGAGGGGCTGGATCCTGGGATGGGCCTTTGAAGAAGATGCTTTTGGTCATTTGGACAAGGTGGGTAAGTGGGCACATCTTCTGCCTCTCCTAAGATTTCAAGCACAGTTGGAATAAGGTGGCAGTGAGGCCTGAGGAGACCTCCAAATCTGGGGAATCCAAAGTACCAGGTCACAAACCTTGTGTCTAAGCAGAAGGCATTTGGGGAAACCAAAGCACAAAGAGGAGCAAAGTCTTGCCTCAGGATAGACAGACACTTGGAGGCACAGCTAGGAATGGAGTACAGGTGAGATTCTGGACTCCTTGTACAGTGCTCTTTGTAGCTTCCACTCTGTTGCCTCCATTATGTGTGTAATCCCGTCTTGGGGGTAGATAAGGATCTGGAGCAGGTAGAAGGTGAGGGGGTAGGATGATGGAAGAGGAGGTAGGCAGAGAGAAAACATAGGCAGGGCCTCTTTCTGGGTGTGGGACCCGCAAGGTAACCAAGGATATTGGGTATGTATGTGTGTATCTGTGTCTGAAGGGAGTCATTTCAAAGAATGTTTCCCTGGCACCATCATGTCCTCCTGGGAGACCCTGGGACAACTCTCATTCTATCCACCCCTGTTGCCTTGATAGATCCATCTTATCACTCAGATTCTGATGTCAGCCTCCTCGGGGCTGTTTCACCAATCCTAACCTGTCCTCCACATTGTGGCTACAGTTATCTTTGTAAAACAACTTCTGCTTAGCTCATCCCATTGAAACCTTTGTATCAGTTAGCTGTTGCTGTCTAACAAACTACCCCAACACACAGTGATTTAAAACAACCACCATTTTGTTTAGCTTATGATTTTCTTGTTCAGCTGGGTGGTCGTGCTGGTCTGGGCTGGCTCACTGATCTGGGCTCTTTCGTGGGTCTGCTGGTAGTTGGCTGGTGGCCGCTGATGGCTGTATGATTCAGCATGTCAACTTGTTGGCAAGCTGTCAGTAATTTGGGCTGCACTCTGCTGGAACACCTCAATTCTTCTCCACGCAACATCTCAAGTTTGTTTCCATGGTGGTCTCTGGGCTCCAGGAACAGCAGGAGGGTGATCCCCAGTGCATGAGCATTTTACAAAACTCTACTTGCCTCACCTTTGTGTAATGTCCTGCTCTCTAAAGCAAGTCATGAGCTTTACATCCCAGATGTAACTGGGAGCTGGGGCGGAGAGACAGATTCACCTCTTTATAGGAAGGGACAATTATGTCTATTTTTATAGTCTACCACAACCTTATGGATTCCCCAGTGTTCTCCAAATAAAGCCCAGACTCTCTACCTTGTGTTCTGTGTCCCCTGTCATCTGCTCCCACATTGCCTTCTCATTATGAACTCCATGCAAATCTTACCTTGTGCATATTCCAGAATTCCACTAGCTTCTGGGCCCTTGCATGTGCTGATCCCTTTGGGATGCCTTCTCCACAACCACCCTCTCACCCCCAGCCTCAGGCCTATTCATTCTTCAAGGTCCAGCTCCAATGCCATGTTTTTCTAGAAGCCTTTTCCACTTTATCTCCACCTGAATTCAACCTCACTTCCAGATCTCTTTTGCCTGTGTCTCTGTCAGACGTCTTTCTTGTTGTCTAGGGGCAGAGTTTGGCTCCTGGTTGGCAGAGTGAGGGCCCTGGAGTGGGCTGTCCAGCCTTTCACCCTGGCTCTGTCACTGGCTGTGGGACCTCACTCATGCCACCTTAGCAATCTTAGCTTTGGCTTTCCCATTTATAAGAAAAGGGGGTTAATAATGGTTCTGGATCCATAAGGTTATTCTACAAATTCACTGATGCTTGTGTCAAGTGCGTGGCAGGCTGAATATGAATTCCTGCAGGCTGTAAGCACTTTGTGAGAAGAGACTATGTTGGTTAAATCTCCTCCCTACACTCAGCCCATGACTTGACATGGAGCAGGTGGGGGAGATCTTGGTGATCATTTCTGCGAATTGACATCTCCCCCATATGATAACGGACCCCTGCAGATGGAGCAGACACGGGCTTACCTGGGTTTTGGCTTTTCCCTGACTCCTGTTAGTGTGGGACAAGGCTTAGAGCTGGGCCCACAGCCAGCAATGAAGTGGATGCTAATAATATCATTATATGCTGAATAATTAACTGTCATTTAAATATTCATATGTTGTTGGGGGCAAGGCCTTTTATCAGCATCTGGGGATGCGTCGGCGGAGGAAGGAGATGGATGTCAGCAAGGCTGACTTTGCCTGTAAAGGGCGACCCGGGGTCCAGAGAGAGCTGTTGGAGTGGCCACTAGACAGTCAGCTAATATATAACTGCAATATCCCCACGTGATAAACTGCAATTTCATAAATGCTTGATGCATATGAGCAAGCCTAAAACAATATTGAAAGCATTAATTTCATTTGACTAATGCTTATCTATATTTTATTCTGTTCCATCTTTAAAGAAGTCCCTCTTTCTTTTCTGCGAAGGGAGGTGGGGCTGGGGACCTGCAGATGGGCTGGAGCAGAGGGGGTTCTGGCCTGTTCCACACCCAGAGCTGCAGGCATGGACTGGGAGTGCGTGTGATGGGCTGGCCCTGAGCCTCAGAGCCCTGCCCTCGGCAGTTCTGCCTCTGGCTCTTTGGAAGAAGAGCTCAGTGTCTCTGCTGGGGTCAGGGGAGAGTGTAGGCATCTAGGTCTTGGCTAGGAATGCTAAGCTTGCCAACTTGTTTCTGTTAGGATGTGTCAGGGCTCTCTGTAGGGAGGGGTTTGGGAAGGCAGGGACTGTTACAAGGCAACTATCCCCTGGTGGGGAAGGGAAGAGAAAAAGGAGAAGGTGAGAGAAAGGTAAGACTGCGGAGAGGTTGGAGGAGAGAAGGGAGAACAGGAAAGGCAGGAATCAGATGAGGATGCCTGTGCTGGCTGAGCTGCTATCCTGGAGGGAGGAGGCAGCTTGGCGTGGAGATTGAGAGCAAGGGTTCTGGATTTAGATCATCCCAGGCTCAAGTTTTGACTGTGCCTCTACTGATTTGTGACCTTGAACAAGGTCCTTACCTTCTCCAAGGTCCTCACCTTACAAATGGGGAAATAAGAGTATTTAACTGATGTCTATTTCTGCACCAATCTTAACAAATTACCACAAACTTAGTGGCTTCAAACGACATGCATTTCTTACAGTTTCTGTGGGTCGGGGGTTTGAGCCCAGTTGGATATATCAATATAGTGCAGATCATGGGAGCGAGAGCGCATCACCTACGCCATATTGATTAGAAGCAAGTCACAGGTACAGCCCACACTCGTGGGAGGGGGTTGCATGTGTCGTGAACACAGGAGGTGGGGATCGCTGTAGAGTCTGCTTATCATGACCTACTAGGGCAGGCTGAACCCACTCAGTGCCAGACACTGTTGGAAGACCTTCGCGTGGACTCTCTCTTTGGTCTTCAACAACCCCATGATCTCCTGTCATTACCACCACTGTCCTGATGAAGAAAGGCAGCACAGGGGTTAACTAACAACTCTGCAGTCAGAAGCAGATAGAGTCTGCACATGAACCCCAGGTTCTTAGCCACTGTGGGGCCTCTCGTACAGTGTTCCTCATGTAGATAATCCATGTAAGACGTCAAGTTCAAGTCCTAGTACAAGACCTAAAAAATGTTACCCGTGAAGACTGACTTGGCTATGGCTTGTCCTCCCTTGGCAGCCTCTGTTTGTACCCTTCCCCCAGGTGGAGGCCACATCCACAAATGCCTCACGTGCCCAGAATAACCAGGCTTGACCCCAGAGCCCTGGAGAGCAAGATGGGGAGATGGACAAATGACACGGTGTGTGTGTTTCCTTCACCAGAAACACTCCCAGCCCAAATCTGTTGATCTCTTAGGCCTCAGCTTAAAAGCCACTTGTTTCCTATGGCTGCTGTAATAAATCAGCATTAACTTAGTGGTAATGAAAACAGATTTATTTTTTCATAGCCCTGGGGCTTAGAAGTCCTGGTAGATCTCACTGGGCTAAAATCAAGGTCTTGGCAGGGCTGTTTCCTTCTAAAGGGTCTGGGGGAGAATTTGTCTTATTTTGTTTTGTTTTGTTTTGTCTTGGCTGTCCCAGGTTCTAGAGGCTACCTGTACTCCTTGGCTCGTGGCCCCTTCCTCCACTGTCAAAGCCAGCAATGGCCAGTGGAGTCTCTCTCACATTGCATACCTCTTGATGCTTTGCCTCTTGATGCTATAGGGCTCACCTAGATAATCCAGGATAATCTCCCTGGTTTGGAGTCAACCAATTAGCAACCTTAATTCTATCTGTGACCTTAATTTCCCATTGGCCACGTAACATAACATATTCAGAGTTTCAGGTATTAGGACAACATTATGTACAGAATGTTTATGTGTCTCCTAGAGTCACCTTTTTTTTTTTTTTTAGAGTCACCTTTTGAGACCACCCACCCCCACCCCCGCAGGGTGGTGCTGTTAGGAGGTAGGACCTTTGGGAGGTAATCAGGATTAGATGAGGTCATGAGGGTGGGGCCCTCATGAATGGGATTAGTGCCCTTATAAAAGAGCCCCCAGTGAACTCCCTGGTCCCATCCACCATGTGAAGCCACAGTGAGAAGATGGCCATCTGTGAACTAGGATGTAGGTTCTCACCAGACTCTGAATCTGCTGACACTTTGATCTTGGACTTGTAGCCTCCAGACATGAGAAATAATGTCTGTTGTTTAAGCCCCTCCATCTGTGATGCTTTGTTACAGCAGTCCCAACAGGCTAAGACCGACACGGTTACCTTTGGGGCCAGTCTCCTGCCCACCCCACTTCCACAGGGAGTCCGGGTTGTGCCTGGAGCTCCTGCGGCTCCCTTTACTTCTCCGTCACCACCCTTAGCCCACTTCCAAGGGTCTCACACTTATACGTCCCGAGGGTTCAGGAGCTAATGTAGACAAATTATCTGGGAGTAAGATAAAAAGGAGTGGCAGCACCATGCCAAGGAAAACTCATTCAAACTCAAAAATGTTTGAAACCTGGTGCTGGCCAAATAGCACCTTGGCTGGCACGTTCGTTCTGCAGATTTGCCTGTGTGCTCCTTGGGGTCGTGTTCGACTGTGAGCTTGCCCTGATCAGAACGGGGCAGCCAAAGGCACAGGCATGTCCCTGGGCAGCCCACTCAGGAAAGGCTGTCCTTCCTCTGGGCTGAAGCACCCTGTGTGGGGGCACAGGACAGCCCTACTTGAGCTTCTGTGTCAGGTCCCCGGGCCCAGTGCAGCCAGCGCACTGTCCATGGTCCTGTCCCCAGCGCCTCTTCAGCGCATGACCCACAGCAGAGCTCTGGACTAGATATTTGTTGAATGCATAAATGGATGAAACCCAGTGCCTTCTCACTCATTCTCCACCCTATTCCGGGATATATGACCCACTTCCAAAGAGCTCAGCTTCTCTTGACAGGCACCAGCCCAGCCACAGACAGGCACAGTGTGTGTGCGTGTGTGCGTGCGTGCGTGCGTGTGTGTGTACACGTTGGAACCTAACGTCTTGGCACCTTTGCAGGAAATCTCATGGCCTATGACCCATGGGTCAGGGCCAGGGGCTGGAACGCAGAGGGGGCTCCAGCTGCCCTTGCCGCTGCCCACCCCCCCGCAGCTTCCTCCCCGCTCTTTCCCCCCACCCCCTCACATTCGAGATTCCCTGGAGGTCGGGCCTGGTGTAATTACAGGGTATCTGCTGCCTCCCTATAAATCGAATAGACTTTTTGGCCTTGTCAGATTAAAACTTACCTATCAACCCGCCGCAGGCCTCTAGATCTCCCTAAATCTGTACTTGGGAGAGAATTTATGGCCAGGAATTGCATTTTGCAAAATGATTAAAGTTGCCAAACAGCCATAAAAAGTTGCAGGAGGAGATATGGTTTTTTTGAAAGTCTGCTTAATTTATAAGGGGTGGAAGGTTTATTGTCATTTAGAGTCCACGGCGAGGCAGCCATGGAGCGCTCGGCAGCAGCTGCGCACAGCTGCACTCGCTTTATGCCTTTTACATGTTTTTAAATTGCCCTGTTTGAATCCGGCCTTCTGCAGCAGCAGAAATGCCCTGGCGGCCCCGGCCTGCAGGAGAGAGGCTGCCACCCCCACTCCGTGCTCCCCCCACCCAGGAGGCTCAGGCCTCACTGGTCCCGCTCTCCCCCCCACCCCGGCCCCCCACTCCAGGCTCACCTTCCCGTGGCAGTGGGAGTTTCCAGCTGCTCTCGCCCCAGCCGGCCACCCTGTTCCATCCCGCAGTCCTCTGCCACTCCCCCCTCCCGCCCCCCTGAAATGGTAACGAACACTCAGAGGTGTAGAGGCTTTTAAGTTTATAGGTGATTTCATGTGTAGTATGTTAATACTTATCACCCCAGATTAAATGATTAAATGAGATAAAACATGTAAAGCTCTAAACCCAAGGCTGTTACCTAGTGAGCTAATAAATAGAATCATGGCTCCCATTTACTGACCACTTATGAGGTACCAAGACCTCTGCTCCAAGCTTCACACGCATTAATTCCTATAATCCTCCCTGCCATCCTGGGAGGTGTCTGTGAGTTATTTCTGTGCTTTAGAAAGCTGAAAGAGCTTAAGCCTCGGGTCATGCACAAAATGCTCGATGAATATGGGCTATTATATTTAATACTATTAGGGCAGGAGCCTTACCTGATAATTTTGCTTCCAGCTTGCACATATTAGGTGCTCAATAAGGACCACTGAACGTAACCATGTGTGGGCTCTACCATTGTCATTGCTGGTCTAATGACCCAGTGCCCCACGGATACAAGGGTCAGGCTCTGTTCACTTTTCATCTAACCCTAGGGCTGAACCCAGTGCCAGGCACATAATATACGCTCTTTACATACTTGAAAAATGATCGAATGAGTCTAATTCTGACCATGATCCCATGAAGAAGGTTATTAGAAATTCTGTCTTGCAGAGGAGGAATTGGAAGCAGAGAGGGAGTTTGACACCTCCTCACATCATACTGATGGTGGCAGAACCAGAGTTTTGGATTCCAAGTCCTGTGGGCGTTTTTGTTTTTGTTTTTTACTGTAACCCATTAGGTATTTGGGATAGATTCGGAAATTTTTCTTCTTCATTATTATCATATCTAATATTTATTAAATACCATTCACTCGCTACAGAAATCATGCCAGGTGATCCTCCCAAAAAACTTGCAAAATATATATTATTTCTCCCATTTTATAAAGGTGGAAACTGAGGCACAAAGAGATCAAGTGGTAATTGGCTGAGCTAAAACTTAGGCCTGGGTGTGTGTGACCCCAGATGTGGGCAATTACAATATAGGATGGCAACTGTTCTAAGGAGGAAGATCTCCAAATCCAACCTGACAGGAAGCGGAGGAGTGTCAGGGAGGGCTTCCTGGACGAGGTGATTTCTAAGTTGACATTTGGAGGATGAGTAGGTATTACCAGATAAACCACAGGGACTCAAAGTCCAGGAAGAGGAAACAGCACAGAGGCAAGAAAGGGCAAAGCCAGTTGAAGGATATGAACGTTTTAGTCTGGCCAGAGGCAGTCCTGAATTCTCTCTGGCGTCAGGAACACAGTGCAGTCCCGGCCTCACTTCCCTGGGTTGCAGAGATGTTCAAGGTCAGGTAGGAGCAGGTAGGCTGTGCATCGGCCGCTCCCCAAGGTCTTCATCACCTTTACCCGCATTCAGTCTCTCAGAGTCATGCTCACTTACTTCCTTCAAGTACCAGGGATGTGGGCAGCTGCCTGCCGGTCTGTGATGGATGAATCCAGCCCACTTGGCTTTGACCCAGTGCTCTCAAACTTGCCTCTGTCCCTCCCTCCATCTTTTGGGATTTTTTCCCTTGCTTCCCACCGCGTGGGCATGGGAGTGAGAGAGCCTCTTCTGCTTTCCTTATCTCTCAAATATTCCAAGATTTGGAGCACAAGCCTCCTCCAGGATCTTTACTCATTCATTCATTCAACAAATTATGTTTTGAGTGCTAATATGTTCCAGGTACTGTTCTAGGGACTAGAAACAGGGTAGTGAACAGAGAAGACCAGGCCACTGTCCTTGGTGGGGTTACTATGAACAAAGGGGTACATAGTGACATGTGCCTTGATATCAGTAAGGCAAGTTGGTGTGGTAGGAAGTGACAGAGGGCATGGGGCAGGGGTGTGTGTGCTTGCATGTGCATGCATAATGCTTTGGGTAGCATATAGGGACTTCTGAACCAAGATTGGAATGAGAAGAAGCCAAATGAAAGATTTGGAAGCTGAACATCCCACATGCAGGGAGTAAGATGTGCAAAGGCCCGGAGGTAGGAATGAACCATACCAACCCAAGGAACAGAAATGGGGCTGGAGCTCAGAGAGTGAGGTAACCAGAGGGAGAGATGGGCAGGCGTTGGATCATGTGGAAGCTTGTAGGCCATGGTCAGACTTCAGATTTGATCCTAAGCACAACAGGAAGCCCTTGGAGGGCTGGATCAGGGGAGAAACATCATCCAGTTTATGTTTGTAGAGGCTCTCTTCCCACTCTGTGCTGAGAGCAGAAAGTGGATTATCAAGACGGCCACAAATGTTAACCCACACCAAACTCTTCTCCAAATAGACTGCACAGTGTTGGACCTCTAGACCTTTGGACCTACAAATCCTTTTGCCAAGAGTGCCTTTCCCTGTACTATCTAGAGCACCCTGATTCATTCTTCGGGACTCTGCTCCCAGACACCCTCCCTGTGACTCCTTCCCCTTCTCGTGTAGACTCTAAGTTCACGTTGGCACTGCTCTTCCCCGGTTCCTGCTGTGAGCACACACCCTAATGCCTGTTTCCATGTCCCTTTCTCCACTGGACCAGGAGCTCCTCAAGGACCAGGACTGTGACTGTCTTAGCTCTGAGACCTGGGGCCCCATACACAGCCTGGCCCAGGGTGGGTGCCTGACAGATGCCTTCTGGTGGATCAGAGCTCTTTGAGCACCCAAGTCATTGACAAAAACACTAAATAAGCAAGCACACTTTGTTTAAATAGATAATCAGATTAGAAGTGTGGTTATATTCTGTTTACCATAACATTTACATTAAATCTATAGTTACTAGGATTTTTGGCATCTGGAAGTTCAGTTTCTAAGTATTTACTAAAAGCAGTAATAGTCTGTGCTAGTCAAATGTGAATAGCTCTCTCTCAAGGACTGTTCCTTGTTACCTTGAGACTATGGATGTTGGTTAAAGAATACATTTGTTAGGATACTTCTTGTAAATACTTGTGTTTGAAAGAACGCATTTGTTCGAATACTTCCCAAAAATACTTGGTTGTAAACCTGTGTTCATCACTGAATACTGCAAAGGCTCCCTGGTTTTGGTTCTAATTAACCTACGGATAGAGAAGGATTCCGTATTTTCTTACTAAGCTAGGAATGTATTTAAAAGCTGTCTCCTTTGTTTGAGATTTATGTGAATAAAAGCTAAAGAGTTTTGAAACAATACGGTGTCTCACTCTCCACCAGCCATGAGCTGGGTGAGGGCAAGGACATGGGAGCCTCATTTGCTGAGAAAACCCTAGCACAGTCCCCGCTCGCCACAGTGCAGGCATTGAATGCTTGTTGGTGGGTGAAGGGGTGAGCCCTCAGTGCTTCCAGGCCAGAGCTCCCCCCACCACCCCTAGCTGCCCTTCCTGCCACTACACGGAGAGTGTGGCCTGCATTGGGGTCTGTAGATTTCCTTGGAAGGGGTCCCTTACTCACCCCCAGCACACCCTGGGCACTGAGCTGCCTGCACATGAGTGGTCACCAGGAAGTGCCTGCAGAGGGCAGCCCCGTGGGCATGATGAAGATTGGGCTGGATGCCCAAGACTTGGCAGCCTCCAGGAGAATGCTGAGACGTGTGTCCCAAGATCTGCGTACTCGATCATTGCAATGCCCAGCTTTGAGTTACGGGGAAACAATTTGAAAACTGAAATGTGTAGTCTTCACTTGACTATTGAGTGGGGATGCCAAGTCCCTGGACAAGGTATGCAGCTTTTTTTGAGCCTCAGTTTCCTTCGGTGTGAAATGGCGATCATGGTACATGTAAGGCGCTCTCCAAAGCCCAGGAGCTCTGTCTGACTTTCACCTTCATCCCGCCTTAGCCTCTGACATCTGAGAGGAACAAGAAAAAGGACCTGTCCCACTTCTGGTTAGATCCCGTGATTGCTTTGCTCAGACATCTCAGAGCCGAATGTGATGGGAAGTTTCCAGCCAGACCAGACTCTGTAGTTCTTAACCCCCGTGCAGAGATCCGAAGTGTGTACCTGGCTTGAGCACAATGCTACCTGACCCGTTCCTCGCTACTCTTCCAGGATGAAGGCAGCCTGGCGGGCGGCTCTGTGTGAGTGGGTGCCCAATGGGGACCTGTCCCTCTCTAATGATGATGTTGAACCTTACCTCTTACTGCCTCTCTTGTGACATTCATTCAATCCACAAATAGTCCCGAGGTGCCGACCATGAGCAAGCACCGTGCTGGCACTGGGAATACAGTAGGACAGGACAGGCAAGTCCCCACCCTCAGGGAGCCTGTGTCCCAGCAGGAGAATGGTAGAAGCTTTGTGCTGGGACAAGGGTAGGAGCTTTGGGGCCGGGGCACATGGGCAGCTGAGGTCTTCGAGGGTCTGGGAGTACGAATCCTAAGGCCCACAGGTTTGGGATGCCCGCTCCCGAAAGTGAATGTCCACCTTCGAGTCTCCGGGTGAGTCAGTGAAGCTGGCATCTACATAGTGTCTGATCGCGTGCCAGGCGCCTCCTGGGAGCTCCCCAAATTGGAGATCCCCTCTCTGTCTCCAGACACAGATCTTCTCGCGTCCCTCTTCCTGGGTCTCCCTCCTTGCCCTGATTTTCCGGCAGAGTAAGGCAGGAGAAAGGCTTTTCGTGCTCATGGCTGAAGGTGAGACATTTCTTCTTTTTTTAAGAGACCTAATTTTTTTGGGAGGGGGAGCACATTTAGGTTCACAACAAAATTAAGAGGAAGGCACAGAGATTTCCTACACACTCCCATCCGCACACATGCACAGCCTCCCTCGCTGTCAACATTCCCCAGGAGAAGGTACATTTATTACAACTGATGAACTGACACTTCATTTTTTGGGTTCAGGGACAGCCTAAGAGGGGGACAGAAAATGCATGGTGTTCTTTGGGGAAAACCTGCCTGGGGCCTCTCTCCTGGTGCCCCGCACAGGAGCAGTGGGCGCGGGGCCCCGCCTGGGGTCTCCTTCAAGCAAGCCACAAAAGGAGCTCTGGTTAGACCAGAGCGAGGGCGCACAAGCCAGACGCTGCAAGAACAGCAACAACACTTAAACCCCAAGTCCCGCCACAGGGCGATAGCATCCCTCGGGGTGGTCTGGCCAAGGGGCTGTTCGGGAACTTACGAGACCCCAGCTTGAGACCCACAACAGGCAAAGTGGAACATGGCATTGTTGTCCATCATAAAAATCAATGGTTCTTTTGCTAAGTGGTCAATATTTATTTGGCTTTAGCATTGTTTAATTCAATGCATCAATTAAAGATAGTGTAATGTCTGCTCTGGTCTGCAGCCCCGGCTTCTGTGTGTCGTTACCTCATCTGCTTGAGATCACTCACGTCCTTACGTCTCTGCTCCTTTGTCCCCTTGCATAACTCAAGGACAGGAGTAATTGACGTGAAACTTTTAAAAATTAATTTCGCTGCATATGCCACGGAGGGGGAGTGCAAGTCCTCCCAGCCATTTATAACGTCACGGTGATTGGTCCTGACAAAACAATACCTTAAAAACTCACCAAAGTAAATTATGGCCCCAGCAAATGGCTGCTCTGCGGCAGGGCCGGAGGCTTGGAGGGGAGCCAGGCAAAAACAAAGTAATGTGCTTTTGATATTAATAACAGAGATGATATTGATCTGCAAGCTAGTGTCACTTTTCCACTCTGGCGAGGAGATTGCTCCCGGCATTTAGTCCACTGAAAGCCACTTTCCATGCAGGCCATTTAATTTTGTGAGTCTTTAATTATGTGAAATGGAGTCTAGTTAAAGGGCCAGGTCCCAGTTTTGCCGGGCGGAGATGCGGGCTGTGATTCAGGAAGCTGTCAGAAATGAATATAACTCAATTCTTAGATCTGCAAATGCAGTTGTCTTTCCAAATGTTTATTTCATGCCTGCACTTCTCTGGCCCGGTGCCACCGTGCACTAGGACAGACACAGCCTCTGATTACAGGACCACATTTTTCAAAGGACCTGAAGTTAATGTGCCTGTTTTCTGCATAATAAAAGTCATAACTCACAGGGGCCGTCGATGCCTCACTCTCGAAAGGGGGTCCGGACAGACTGCGGAAGGGCTGCGCCTCCCAGCCCAGTCCCCTGCGTGTCTTGCGCCTGGCCCCGATTTTGGACATTTGATCTCGCAGTGGAGCCGCGACAGACCGTGCTGGCAGACCGCATGTCAGACCACAGGCCAGTCCGTGGGTTTGATTATGTACCAGATCATGAATAGGATCACAAGACAGACCGGGAGGAAACCCACATGTCAGACCACAGAGGAGTCCATGACTCCTGATTGAGGATTCAGGAAACGTCATCGCTGCAGCTCTACGCCTTGGGTTTATCTGAGTGCCCTTCCTCTGGTTGGATGGGGCCAAGTCTCTTTCTGCCTTTCTCTTGCACACACATAGACCTCCCCATATGTGTCCATATGCTCCTCCAAGGGCCCCTTTCATCGATGCATATACATGCTCACATGTGTAGTTGCACACATGCATACACATACAGAGCTCCAGGATCTCTTTTGGACTCTGCTTTACAATTGTTCCTCCTGTTGGCTGCTCTGTCCCTTTTCCAGTTCAATCTCTTTGGAAACTGACGGAGGGCTTCCTATTGAAATGCATTTTCAGCATTTCAAGTTCAGCCTGCTTGTATATCCTGGAGCTCTCTGGCCGCCTCCTGTGTTACATGATAGGTGTTCAGGTCGCTCTGCTGTCTCCCTGCCTTGTGACAGTCTCCTGTCTCCGGTCCTGCCATTGTATTCCAAAGAGGGCTCAGGGCAGAACAGTAGTCTTGTATCTAGAACTCAGCTCTGAGACAATCCATCTTCCCTGGAACATAGTCAAGGATCAAGAGCTAAAATAATCAGAACCACAGAGACAAATGCAACAGGATCAACACATTGTATCCACAGGAAGATGCCCCAGAACCCTGCTTCGAACTCCTTTCACTTACTTTATAGGAGTTTTGATGGTGTCTGCTATTGTTTGTTCAGCCTGTAAAGGATTGAGAGGCAGAATGAACAGGTGGAGAGAGGCTTCTAGAAACAAAACCACCGGAAGCAGCAGGAAATCGCCACTGAAAGTGAGGGAAGAGAAAAACCCTAAAAGCAGACTAAAGAAGTCAATGAAGTGAGGTTTTTCAAAGTTAATTTTATAGTATAACATGGAGGAAGGAGGTGTGTACCCAAATATATTTAGGAAATGCTGGGTAAAGAAAGCCAGAGTAGTTTCTTGGCTGTAGGAGATTTCAGTGCCCTTAATATGCTAGCATGCACAGTGCATCTCTAAAGGCAGGGATAGAATTCAATTTTTCCCCAACTTATTTACCCATGAATATCTTTCCTCCCCTAGCCCTTATCCCTGAGGATTTTGAGAAGTTAATATTCAACTGAACACACTCTGGGAAATGCTGATATACCACGATTGATGTTTGTATGGGTGACTACAGTGGACACCATCAGTTTTTTGGTGTACTGCAGCCCTTGGTTCTGCCTGTAGGAACAGCCATTTGGAGATCCACCCTTCCCCAATTTTTTTAAGCACATGTGGTTTACTTGTGGGGGGGTCTATTCCTCAACTCCTAAAGTGGGTATATAACCCATGCTAAGCCACTCATGACACTGCATCCCCCTGGCTGGCATGGTATTGGGTTTCAGGATAATCGTCAGGTAACATTAGAGCTATTGAGATGCTATGGGGCTTTGCAAGGAATTCTGGATAAGAGGTAACTGGACTAACAGGCAGAGGATGTGCAGCTTGGAGCTGTGGCAGCCATTTTGTCACCACCTGGAGCCCAAGAAGAAGTCAACATGGAAGATATGAGGGCCCAGAGGTGGAGAGGAATAAAGTTTGTCTTTTGAAAAGCTCACTTTCTGTGCTGTATGGAAATTGGAATTGGTAGAGGAATCCAGTGTGGAGACCAGCTGATAAGCAAGTATTGAAAAGAAGTAAGGGTTGCTTGGATTAGAAAGAAGGCAGTGGAGGTGGTGAGGGGAGTTTAGAAGGTGGTATGTGCTCAGAGAACGATTGGTGGGATGAAGAAAAGAGAAAGAGGATGGCTGCCAGTTTTCTGGCTTGCATAGCTGGATGGGTGGTGGCAATGTTTGAAAGAGAACCAGGTTTGTTTTGGTGGAATGAGGTGAGTAGAGGATCTTGAGTTCCTTTTGGTTATATATTGGATTTCAGGGTGGTTGAGAAATCTAAGGGAAATTGTGAAGTAAGATGTGGACTGGAAGGTTAGGGGAGAGCCTTGGATCAGAGATATAAACTGGGGAGATACTGGTTCACAGGGATAATGAGTGACCCATGGCAATGTTACCCAAGCCTGTGTCTGGGACAGGACGAGGAAACTTCAAAGGAAACAGGGAAGGATTCCTCTGAGAGGTAGAAGAAAAAGAATGTTTCAAATAAGAAAGAATGCCAGCTTATTGAGAGGTCAAGGAAGCTGAAGAGTAGAAGGTGCCCTTTGGATTTAGGGGCAATGAGATCATTAGTTGCTTTAGACAGAACTGTTGGGATGGAGTAAAGGAGCAGAGAGGTCACATTAGCAGGTTGAGGAATGAGCAGAAGGTGAAGAAACAGCAAATACTAATAGTGAATGGTTGTGAGCAGGAAGTAAATATCTACTATGGGCAGGCTCTCTACTAAGCACTTTAGGTGTATGAACACATTTAATCCTCAACAACTCTTTCAAGCAGGTACATTTATTTCCATGTTATAGATGAGGAAACTGGTGTCAGAGCAATGAGGTCATTTGCCTGAGGTCACACAGCTGGTAAGGAAGGGAACTGGAATTCCAACCCAAGCAGTCGGGCCCCAGTGCCCATATTCCTAACCATGATCTTATACCAAGGAAATACTTAAAGAACACTCTTTTAAGCAGTTTCTGTGAAGAAGAGGAGGAAGGCCTGTAACTAGAGGGGGATGTGTAGCCAGTAAAGGGTTTATGTTAAGATGGGGAGATTTAAATTTTAAATGTTGTGGGGAACGTCCTCTTAAGAGAAGTGACGGATACCAGACAGAGAGGAGGAATAATGGATAAGGCAGGCTCCTGAGAGGGTGGGAGAGAATGGGCTCCAGAACACAGGGAGAGCTAGGAGGAAGGATCCTTCTAGCTCAGGTTTGGAGAGAATGGGGACTGATGTAGGTAGGTTTGTTGGTGGAATTCCTTTGGGAGGGTCTTTATTTTCTCTGTAAAAATGGAGGAGGGGAGAGGAATAAAGCATCTCAGAGGTTTGAGGAGGTTGGGGAAAGTTTGAGATAGTAATGAACAGCAGAAGAGGAAGCTGATGGAGAAAAGCTGAAGAGTTGTGGAAAGCTGATCAAGCCTTTGTAGGTTTGTGTGCAGAGCAGAGAGAGCAGTGGTTTGGGGTCATCTGAAATTGGCATTTTGATCGACAGGTAGAGAAAAGACAGTGGGGAAGAGAGTTTGGGGCATTGGGGAAAGTTAGTAAAATGATGAAATCTATGACATCACTGCTAGATAACGGGGGAAATGAAAAAAGAGAGGGCTGACAGATGGGGAGAAAGTTAAGGAGGCCGGTGGACTGGAGGTCTGGATGGAGCTAGAGAAGGACCATAATGAAAGCTGGCAAAGGCGAGAGGAGGATCTAGTTAGAGAATGGGATGCTTGAGTTAGTGGTGCTGGCAGGGGAATAGTTGGGATAATGGCAAGGCTTGTGGTAAGGCGTGGGAATGAGTGGCTGGGGGAAGTGGGAGGAAATGTCATTGGAAATGAGAAGGTCAAGGACCTGAGCAAGACTGGGTGTTGTGCGGGTATTTCCTGTGGGCGTTGAATTCACCCAAGATAAAGGCACAGCTTAGAGTGCAAAGATTTGAGCCAGGTATCAAAGTCTTCGGTGATAATGAAGGCTGGTCAGGATGTCAACAGCAATACATCAGTCAAAATAAGTCAAAGAGAGAAGGTGGTAGAGCTGCATGACACGGCCCTCCAAGGGACACATTTTTTAAATAAGAGAAGGAGAGCAGTGGCCTGGAACAGCAAATGGAGAGCAGGATGGACACTAGCCCCCTTCTTATCCTTAGGGTGTGAGAGTGCAAACAGCAACCTCTTGAGGGAGCCACAACGGAAGTGGTGTCCTCAGAAGACAGCCTGGTTTCCTTTCAGGCAGGAGACGGAGGATGCCCAGAGAAGATTCTCTGGACTGTCAGCACCAGGCTGGAGTCTGGAGGCTAGGTGGGGGCACAGAGCAGGAGCAAGGAAGAGCAGCTTTATGAGGTTGATGGGAGTCAGGAAGACTAATGGCCCAGGGGCTCATGCTCTGACCATGGCCACAGGTCTTGAGCATGGAAGGTTGGCCTCTCTGGTCTCTTTGAGGATGGTTGGCTCTAAGCTCGTTGCCAGGGGACTTGGGGCAAGGCTGTCACTCTAGCCTTTGAGGCCCTGAGGGGAGCTGAGTGGGCTGCTCCTTCTAGAATGGGGCATGAGGGCTATGCTTCACCAGTCCCCTGTGGCTCCACTCTATCTACCCAGCCTGATTTCTTATTCTCTGTGCAGTCCCATTAGTGCTCTTGACCCCCCCGAGTGAGAATTTTAACTGTGGAATCAAACAATCCTGACTTGGAATTCCTGCTCAGCCTCTTAGGAGCCATGACAATTCAGGCAAAATCACTTGCTCTGTGCCTCAGTCTTCTTGTTAGTAAAATGAGACTAGAAAAGCATCTGCCTCCTATAGTGTTGTGAGGATTAAGGTAGGTGGTCCAAATGATGTGCTGAGTGCTGTGGCTGATCTATAATAAGTGCCCAACAGTTAGTAATACACCTTCATTGAGAACTATGGACCTGGTGCTGCCCTAGGATTTTCCGTGTTAATGACGCTGGTAATTCTCTGTCGTCCAGGAGGTGCATGCTATTACTTCACCGTTCTCCTTTTACAGATGAGGAAACTGAGGCACACAGGTGAAGTGCTTTCTTCAAGATGGAACCCACCATTAGTGAAACTGAGGTCAACCCAGGTAGTTGGAGCACTGAGCCCTCACCTTTCAGCATCGTGCCTATGGCCTCTCCCTACCTTACAAGTGTTAGCCATTAGTAACTGGTATCACCACAAAATCATGTCGAAAAGCTGAATGAACCAAATGTTGGGACGGGTGCCTGTGTTGAGTTGGGGGTGGTGCACAGACCCTCACACTTCCAGGGCGTCCTTGACCTGCCAGGCCCATCTCTCCCCATCCCCTGGGCTGAGCCCATCTGCTTCCTGAACAGCTTAGGCTGGAGTGTCTGGCTCTCCAGGAAAGCCCTGGCTGACTGAGCCCGGTCTCCTGTCCAGCCAGCCACATCTCTGTCAGAGGCAAGATATCCTCCCTTGATGCAGCCTAGGTTGGGGTATTTGATTACGGGCACTTAAGATTTTTACCTAGTTTCCTCTTTCCTCTTTTCCTTCTGATTCTATCCTGGTCACAGAGTCAAGTTCTGTCTTTGGGGTTCACCCAAGATTCTTCTACCACTCGTCCCTGCAGCCCATACCCCAGATCTTCGCATTACCTCTTTCACGTGTTCGTAGAGATGTGTTCTCTGGAGTGCTGGAGGAGAGTTGGGGTGACGGGTTTTGGGGCGACGAGTGGGTTCTTAGAGCCTGGGCAGCAGGCTTTGGAGGCTCCAGTTGCTGGAGAGAATTCTCCAGCATCAGATGATTCCATGGACCAGACCTGTGTTGGGAGCCCTGATCCAAACTCACAGGCTTCCTGAAGGGCAGCTAATTTCCCAGTGGGTGCTGAGTGGGTGATCTGAGTGCCTCTTCATTTTGGTGGTCTTAGAGCAGCAGCCCCTTGGCCACCCACCCTCATGGGTGGTGAGCCCCTGGAGGACGGAGCCCATATCAGTTGCGTTCACAAGTGCATCACAAGATAGAACACACAGTAAAGACTCAATATTTATTGAGTATTGGATTCTGTCTTCTAGATTGGAGAAGAGAGGGGCAGAGCAGGGAGTTAATATATTGGCAAATACTTAGAGTGTTTACTATGTACCAGGAATTGTTCTGTTTTACAGAAATGCATAAATTCAATCGTCACAATAGCCCGGAGGTGGGTACCAGTATCATCCCCATTTTACAGATGAAGACGCTGACGCACCGTGGGGTAGGGTAACTTGCCTCAGCTGATATTACTACAAAGCAACAGAGCTGGGGTTGGAACCCAGTGGTCTGACTTTGAGGCCTTTGAGGCCCTGAGCGGAGCTGAGTGGGCTGCTTCTTCTAGATGGGGCATGAGGGCTACGCTTGTGACTGTTTAGATCAAGGCTTGTGACCGTGACATGCGCTTACTCTCTATTTCTGAACCTCTTGTCTAGGGACAGAAGCCCAAGTCCAATAGCTTCATCCGAAAGGGATTTGCTGGCTCAGCAACTGCGGAGTTCAGGGTGGGGTCTGGCCCAGGGATCCCAGGGGTCCCATGATGTCTATAGGATTGCCATTCACTCATTCTCTTGGCCTCTCTCTGTTCTGCTTTTATCTGTGAGACAGCTTGTGCCCACTCTCAGGCCATGGGGGTCAGGTCTCAGGAAGGGGTGCCCTACCAGATCCATGTGCCTTGTCCATGGACAAGGGCCAGCTCAGCATAGGAAAGGGGTGCTCTGGCTAGAAGAGGGCCAGGCTGCTGAGCTGGTGCCTATGGTGGCTGTCCCCACAAGCTCCTTTCCTAGGCCAGAGGTTTTTACCTTTTAATTTATTAACTTTTATACAGCTTATAAGCCCATTATATGCCCATTTAAAAACAAGGAAACTGAGGCACAGCCTAACTTCTTTATGTTCCCACATCTTGAGGTGGCACTGCTGAGATTCCAACTCAAGTCTACTAATTCTGAAACTCCGTGTTGCCTGGAGCTTCTCAGATACCCTGGGGGAGCCTATTGACTGTGACCTGCTGGGGCCCCCCAAGTCCTCTGGGCAGGTCCATGGTCAAAGGATGGAGACTAATGGGCACTGGTAGGAGAAAAGGCCAGGTCTCACCGGGGCCAGGGTCAAAGCTGGAAGAGATCACTGGTGAGATGATGCTCAGGGCCCTGGAGCTGGAGACAGTGAGTTCCTTGTCCTTCCCCACCCTGTTTGTCCCCCAGGACTGTGCATCTGGGGAGTGGGCACTTCCCCTGGGCCCCTGGCAGGGAGCGAGCAGTGCCTGAGGCAGGAGGCAGGCAGGCATGGTACGGTCCCTGCCCATCTGGGGAGTGCTCGGTGGCTGGCTGGAACTGAGCAGTGGACGGCGTTTGGACTCGGCAGCGCGAGCCCAGCTCGGAGGCTGCGAGGCAGAGCCGTGAACGCCAACAGTCTGGAGGCAGGCTCCGGAGGGAGACAGGCTCGGGCCCATTTGCTGAGCTCGGTTCCCACGACAGCTCAGCAGACAGATGGACCTGGGGATCCTCGCCGCCTGGGCAGGAGGGTGTGTGCATGAACAGGAACATAGCCGCCCTAGCGGGGAGGGACGGGCTGGAGGCCTCTGGAGGTGGCCAGCGTGCTGAATTGGGGGTAGGGGCCAAGGCCTGGGCTGGATTGTTAGATAAACCAGATGGGGATACTGGGCCCTGTGGTGACCCCTGGACCTTGGCCCTGTACTGCCATGACACTGACTCTGGGCTTTTCTTGACTCCAGCCTCAGACTGAATCCTGAACTGGAACCCAGACTGAGCCCTGATCCTAGCCCCTCACTGAGCTCTGGTCATTCTGACTGTCCTAGCTTACTTACGTTCTTTTTAGAAAGGAACCCGGAGCCAACCGCCCAGAATACTCCCCAGGAAGGATGGGGTCCAACTGGAGGGCACAGGAGAGCAAGGGCAGCAAGGACCAAGAGCACTGGGGAGTATAGGGGTGGCTGACCAGGGGAAAGGACAGCTGCTGGGTGGAGACAGAGGGCAGCCCCCCGCCATCACCCCAGGACTGGCTCCAGACCCAGACCTGGGGATAGAGTCCAAGTGCATGGCCTTACAGGGGCTGGGGTGGCAGGAGGCATAGGTGGCCTTGGGCAAGAAGCAGGAAAGGCAGGGTTTCCTGAGTCAGAGCTGAGGAGGGCTCAGTGCTGGTGCAGTTTTGACCCAATAGTTAGCACTGGGCTTGGGAAGGAACTCTGCCCCTCAGGACCAGCGTGACCTTGGAGTCAGAAACTAGCAATGCCCCAGAAAGAGAGGCAGGCAGAGGCCCGGTGAGCAGGGAGAGGCTGTTCATTTTGGAATGAGCCAGGAATGACTTTGGTTAGGGGTAGTAGTGATCAAAGTTGTCTAATATTGGGGGATACTCCCTCTCTCTGGTACGCCAAGTGTCCTCTCACTTAGTCCTGGTCACAGCTTATGAGGGGTTGGGGCAGATGCCCCAGAGGCCCGCCCTAATGGCCCCTTAGCCTGGACTCTGCCTGAGGGGTCCCTCTGGCTGTAGGGATGTGCTGCCCCAGAACTGTGGGGGGAGCTGTGCAGGACTGGAGGGAGCTATCAGGACCCCCAGGAGCAGTCACAAGGGACTGGTATTTGTAGATAAAGAATCTCGCTTTTTCTCCTTCAAGGAGGCAACTTCGAGTGAGTTCTGTACTATGTCTTAGTACAGGGGCTGGCAAACCTTTTCTGCAAAGGACCAGGGAGTAAATATTTCAAGTTTTGAGGGCTGCATGGTCTCTTTGGCAACTATTCAGTTCTGTTGGGGCAACAAGGTGGCCAGAGATGGCACCTGAATGCATGGGCCGGGCTGTGTGGCTTCCACTCTGAGTCTATTCATGAAAATAGCAGGTGGGCTTGGCCCACGGGCTGTAGTTTGCTGAGGCCCCAGGTATCTCCAGCAGAACGGAGCCCTGGTGGTCCACGGGGGTCACCTGGTTGCTGACTAATCTTTGATGGCGGCCTCCCCTTCTCCGTGTCATCTCTGGACTCCCCGCTCAAGCTTCTGGATCTCTTCCCAAATGCATGACTTGCACTTAAATTCCTGTCTCAGGATCTGCTTCTGGGGGCCTCCAGACAGTTCCCCCATCTGACAGATGAGCACACTGAGGCCCTTTGAGGCTAGACAGCGTGTCCAGAGCCCCATGAGAAGAGGCAGAACTGCCTTCTTGATTGGCTGTGGTCTTTCCCAGAGCCACCAGACTGCCATCACCCTGGGGAAGGATGTGTCCACCTGTGTAGGTCATACAACCTCCAGGCGGGTTCTCGGAGGCGACAGAACACTGGGTTTATTCATTCACTGTCAGGGATCTCAGGCAAGAGGACAGCCACCAGGACCAGCAGTCCGGTCAGGGAGTGACTGCTAAATCCAGGGAAGAATGGGGTCAATGTCTCCAGAGGGTAATCCTGTCCCACCCTTGCTTGGATCTTCTCTGGGAGATCAGCAGGAGATGAATGATCACTACCACTTTTCAAATGGGCAAAGTCTGAGAGGGGAAGGGACTTGTTCTGGGCCATGCAGCTTGTGGTTATTCCCAGGGCTTTGTGAGCAGTTCCGGGATGCAGAGGAGGGGGAGCACGCTTGTGTCTAGGGAGACCATGGACAACTCCACGGCTCGCATGGACTTTTCAGCTCACTCTCTGAACTGCTTGTTTGCTGTCTTGTTGGATCATAGCATCTTGAACAAAAGGGGTCAGCGCATCTAATTCCCATTTTACAGATGGAAAAATTAAGACAGGAGCTGAGGAAGCACTTCCCAGAAGATTAGCCAGTAAGTCAGGCCAGATGGGAGCCAGGGCCTCAGATGCTCAGGAAAGCCACGTGGGTCCCCGAGGTCTCTGAGGTCCTCCCAAAGGCAGGTGCCATCTTTGACACCCCAATTCTCAGGGGCCAGCTCCAGAGTGGACAACGGGCTCCGAGCCAGCCTGTCCCTCTCCCTTCTGCCAAATCTCCGCTCTCTGGGCTCTGGCATGGTCTAAAAACTCCTCCTCCAGTCTGCTCTCAGCAAAGCACAGATTATCACTCTTGTGCTAATTATTTTTATGATTAAAAGATGATAAATTATTAAACAAAGTCTGAAAAATGTGCCAAGATCTGCTCTGAGGCTGGGCCTGAGAAGTTGCCCCCTTGGCATCCACGGTAATTAATAAATGAGGCTCTCGGTGGAGAGGAACCACAGCTGGCACATCTGGCAGCCAGGCAGGGGCTGGCAGAGGGCAGATGCTGGGCAGGCGGGGAGGCAGGGAACTCCCTGGGAGCACCCAGACCGTGCTCTGGTAACCAAGTCCCTTCCCTCCCTGCTCCTAGCCTAGGACTTAGCAGAGGGCCCTATGGCTCCAGCCCGACATCTGGTCCCTGGAAGAAGCATAGGACTTTAAGCTGAGAAGCCACAGTTAACCCCTCAACCCAATCCCATTCTCCAAATGCAGACTTGGCAGGGAGATCCCAAGTATCTAAAGGAAGGCAGGAGACCAGGATCCAAATCCTTGCCAACCATTTCTTCTGTGGGTAGCTTTGGGTAGGTCACTGAATGAGACACCAAGCCTCAGTCTTCACACCTGTAAAATGGGTGGAAATGACCTCTACTTTACTGCACCAGGATGTTAAGGAGTATTAAATAAGATACGGTCTATAAAGTTACCTGGATCTTAGTTGATAGTCAATAGATGTTAGTTGCAAGCCCAAGCTTGGGGGTTTTGCTGCTGTACAATCAATCACTAGCCACGAAATCTTGTTCAGCTTAAACTTTCCCATCCTCAGTTTCTTTACATGTCAAGTAGAGGATGAGAATTCCTAAATCTCAGGATCAAGGGAGAAACTATAAGCACATGTCTAACACAGAGTAAGGGCTCAGTTAGCGGTAGCTATTTTATTATACTTGCTTATGACAACTCCGTTGCACTGACTTCAACACATGGAATTTCCTCCTACCCCACAGGCTGCTTTTCCTCTGCCTCCTTCGTTGGCTCTCCTTCCTTCTTGGCCTCTCCTCACTGTGGTGCCCTGGGCTCAGGCCTTGGTGTCTCTTCCCCCCCTCTCCCCCGTGGTCCTGTCTGTCTGTATGCTGATGACCCTCACATTTGTGAGTCTAGCCTAGACTGCTCACCTAAAATCTAGACTCACCTAAAATCCAGTTGCCTGTTCAAACTCTCCCCTTGGATGTCTAATGGATGTCTGAAATCTAATGTGTCTGATGACACGTGCCAAACAGAATGCTTTATCTTCCTTCCCCAAACCTGCCCCTTCCCACCTCAGTTAATGGCAACTCCAGCCTTTCAGTCAATGATGAAGCCATGGAGTCATCTTGAGTCTGCGCTTTCCTTCACATCAGATGTCTAAAACATCAGGAAATCTCGTCAGCTCCACCTTCTGCCTCTGTGAGAAGCCAACAACCACCTCTTCCCTCCTCCTCTGCTCTGACTCTAGGGCAAGGCGCCATCTTGTCTTGCCTGAATGTTTCCAACAAAGTCCTAATAGGTGTCCATGCTTGGGAACTTGTCCTCCTGTGCTGTATGCCCCACAAGCTAGAATGATTCCCTTCAAAGTCTACGAGGCACAACTATTTTCCATACCCCTAAGAAACACCGTCTAATTAAGGTACACCACGGCATTTATTTTAAGATCCATTTTCAAATCGCTGCTCCAGTATTGAGCCCTTATTGTGGGCTGGGCGCCATACGAGCCGCTTTAGGTACGTTGTTGTCTCACTGAATTCTTGCAGCGACCAGTGAGGACCTTTGAGATGAGTCCATTATTTCCCCATTTTACAGAGGTGATACGCGGAGCCTGGAAAGATTAAGTGGCTCTCTATCCAGCCTCAGCAAACTCTGAAGCCTTGTCTTCCAACAGGAAATGGGGTGTGAGGCCCTAGGAAAAACAGCTAATCAGCCTTGTCAAAGGGGAAGCAATGGACCTATTTGTCTATTGCATTCCGAATTCCACTGCATTCCCATAATCCGAACATGTCCCCCCAGCATTGCTGCCATGCTTTGCTCTATCTGACCCCAGGCCAGTCTCCCACGGTGAGGCAGGCCTTCCAGCTCAGTCCTCGGACAGCCGAACCTTGCTTGAGGCCACAGACTCCTTGTGACCGAACAAACATCTCAGGAAGTTCCCGGCTTTTCCAAAAGGGGCCTGACTCATCGTCTCCTCCTGCCGGGGGTCCCCCAGTTGCCCTCGCAGCCTTTAATTCCAAAGCTCTGGAAATAGCTGAAACCAATGGGTTAACTTGCTTTCCCTATTAAATATTTACATAAACACGCTCGGGAAGGTGTGTGTAAGTTATCAATAATGCAAGGCCAGCCCAGGCTCGGTGAGAGCTAAGAGACCCAAATTGTATCATCATAATCCATTATTCACATATAATGCGTCTATTCTCCTCCATTAGCGCAGGCAGGAAATGCCCCTGAGTGCCGGGCAGGGCTTTGGAAAGTGCAATAAATGGTGGATAGACACATGGCAGGAGGGCGGCAGCTGTAGTTAAACAAGTGTAAATTAGCGCCCAGCCGCCTCCCTGCCCGCATCCAGAGCAGCGAGCACCCGCCCGGCAGGGAGGGGGTTACAGGATGCGGGGAGCTCACCATCAATCCAGATGCCCGAATGGCCTCCCTCACTTGGAGGAGGAGCCTCAGGCCCGCCACGTGGGGGACCACACCTTGCAGAGCCAGGCTTCTGTCCTCCAAGGACCGGGCTGCAATCTCAGGCTGTGCCGTGCCACGGAATGGCCACCTTGCGTGAGCGGGTGTATCTAACTGGCTAAATAGTTTAATAATCTGAGGTCCCACCACCTTCACACAAACTTTCCTTCTGGTCCTTCCTTCAGTCTAGCTCATCCGCTCTCAGACTTGAGCATGTTTGTGCAACATTTACGGTACGGGACTGTACAAAACGAAAGGAATGTGGACGATTTAAGAGATCTCAAGGGCAATTTGAATTCTGCAACCTTTGCCTATGCACCAATTTTAGAACCTAATGCTCATAGAAGATGTGAGTTCACTGTACCAGCTCTGTGGCTTTCGGCAAGTTACTAACCCCCTCTGAGCCTCAGTCTCCTTCTCTGTACATGCAGGTATTAATATCTCCCCACAGAGTACCTGAGAGGCATCAGGGGAGTTTGAATTCTATTTTCAGCACTTTCTAGACACAAGACCTTGGGCAAGTCACTCACGTCCTTCTGTGCCACCGTTTCCTCATCTGTTAAGTGGAGACTATTAATAGGATCTGCTTTTTAATTGGGCCGGATGCTGTTTGCATTCTGCTGTAAAGGAGAGCTGTGCTGTGGGTCTGAAGTGCCCCCGCTGTGGGGACAGCACCTGGAGCTGTTGCTCGGGTCTGAGCCCCGGCCCGTGCAGAGGTCCCTACCCTGCGGGAGAATTCCAAAGCAGTCTGCCCGTGGGTCAGCCATCGGCAGGTGGTCAGAGCAAAACTGCAAAGAGGACACAGATGGCTAACTCTGATGAAAGTGGTTCTAACAGAACCTTACCTGCCATAATCTCCAAATGTCCCGTAGCCCGAATACTTCACCATGACAGAACGCGGCGCCGAACCTACAAACATTTATTTATTCCTTGGTTCAGCCAGTCGGGGTTGCAAACTCGTATGGGCTCTGCACCTGTAGGCAGTGGAGAGAACACATCGGACACAGTTCCCATCCTTTTGGAGCATACAGTTTAGTGGCTGTAAGGCTAAAAACAATAGCAATAAAGTAACAATAATGACTTCTGTGCCGGTCTGGACTATGCGCTTTATGAACAGTACCTTATTTAATTCTCACAACGTATCCATGTGGTTAATATCCTAATTTTATGGATAAGGCACCCAAGGCTCAGAGAAGTTATGTGACTTTCCCTAGGTCACACAGCTAATAAGGGGCAGCAGGGAAACCTGAACCCACGTTCATCTGTTTCCATCACTTCATCGTGACTTCCTTTCTCAAAATTAGCTGCTGAGAAAGGAGGCACCCCTGGGCTACCTGGGACCTTCTAGAGGAAAGAAGGGACTGAGGAGGATAGGAGAGAGAGACTGATCCTGAAGTCCCTTGCTCTGTGCCACAGTGTGGAGAAATTCTGTCCTGACACAGCTTGTGGGAGTCCGGGACGCGGTGAGTGGTAATAAGTCCCAGCTCAGCACGCGGGAAGAAGGGCTGGCCCAGGGCTCGTGTGTGTGACATCTTTACTGTCTGATGAATAGAGCCTTGGGGACAGGAGGCATCTGAGGCAGCTCTGGGGTTATGGGTCTGGGGACCAGGAGAAATAAATAGTCTTCAAAGGGCCAGGCCTGGTGGGGGGGGGAGGATGTGGGCCCGAGGCAAGATGTCTGTCCTCCCATCCTCTGAGGGCTCTGTGAGGACCCTAGGGAGAATTACATGTCCCTGGGACCTGGCAGGGACAATATTGATGCTCTGGTGGACAGGTTAGACCCAGGACTCTCCCTCAGCCAGCAGCCTAGGGGAACAACTCTAAGTCTCTTAGCTGCATGGACAGAGGGAGTGATCTCACTGGGGAGGGCCTGGAGCCCGAGGCTCAGGCTGCCTCTCTGGCAAAGAGTCAGGAGCAGGGACAGGACCCCAGGCTTTCAGTTCGGCAGTGAGCTCACTGTATCCCGCAGAGCTCCACCAGAGAAGCAGAGAAGCAGATCTGAGGGCTGTCTGCTGGGGATGAGGCCTCTTGGGACCATGGGGGCTGGCGGGCAGTGACATCAGTCTGTGCCCATGTGCCTGCTCCAGGCCTGGGGTCAGTAAGGCTGGCTGTCGGGTTGGGAAGCTGCATATGAAGAGGTGAGCAAAGTCAAAGTTGAAGCTGGAAGGGTGGCTTGGGACCCACAAGGAGGACACGCTGAGACCTACGTCCATCTCTTACTGGGACCTGGTTGGTGTCCCCCTGCCTCCAAGCCTCCAGCTGATGCCATGGGTGATCTGTGAAGAACTGACCTGCTTCGCCATGATGCTGCACACGACCAGGCCCAGAGTTCAGGGAACTCCAGGGAGGAAATCCCATGGAGTCTGGAGTTGACACCCATCTGGTTGCCGGGGCTCAGGCCAACAAGGCAAGCCAGCAGGTGCACAGCAAGTGCATGAGCCATGGCACTGCCTAATCCCATGTGGACCCAAGTGCCACCCGAGTGGCTGCTGCTCCACTTCTACCTTCCTGATCTTGTGCCAATTCCCCTCTCTGCCACTCTGAACTCAGAACCACGTGGGGAAAGGAATTCTGAGAAGTGTAGTTCCAGCTTTGCTAGGTTGCTACAGTACAAAGCCCCTACTTGCCCTGTGACTTTGACCATGTACTTGTCTCTCTCTGAGTTTCAGATTCTTCACCTGTTGGAGGATGGACTCTTTAATGATTCTTTTAACACACACACACACACACACACATGCACGCACGCACGCACACACACACACACACACAAAGAGCAAACAAGAAAAAAAGGCAAAGAGCCATGAAATGGTTCCTCTTTCCTTGTGCACACATGGCCATGACGTACCCTTGAAATCAATCCGCAGATCCTGCGACTCTGAGGCCCCTGATGGGAGCTCCTGCACGGATCAGCCTGCAGACGCCCCTCTGCTCTGACAGCGGAAATGAGTATAAATGTGGCTAAGCTTACAGTCAGAAGACCCGAGCCCTCGCTTAGCTGGGAACCAGAGTAAGGTCCCAGGGCTCTCTGCCTTAGCTTCTCCACTTGTACAATGGGGACAATTCTTTTTTACCTTTCCGGTGACCATCACATTGCCAGAGGCTGGGGCAGGGCTCAGGGTGTCTGCTGGACTTCTTGGGTGGTGACTCAGCGCCATCTCTGTGGGAGCCCCTGTGCCGTGCTGAGGATTGGGAATTGGAGTCTGGGTCTCTTCCTCCTGGGAGCCCTCCAGGAGAGACAAGGGGTTTGTGCTATCGAAGCTGCTAACTCAAAAGTGAGGTTCTGGGGAAGGAGGAGACACATCCCACCTATGTGAAGTCTCCCTGCGGGGGAAGCATGTGAATCAGGCCTTGAAGAACGGATATGGCTGTGATGAGTCAAACGGAGGGGAAGAGTCCGGGGTGCCACGTGTGTGGGGGTGGGGAAGGAGAGTGGTGCAGCGGAACGGAGGGTGTGTAGGGAAAGAGAAGAGGGGAACTGTGGACAAGGAGTGAGGGGCAGCATACAGAGCCTTAAACACCTGCTGAAGATGTTCACGAGGTATTTGCTGAAGCAGCCAGTAGTAACCCTGGGGAGGCCCCAGTGGTCCCCGGGTCCTCCAGCCTTCTGAGGTTATCCCTTCACATCTAAAAAGGTAACTCAAACCTCTCCCCAGAGGGAAGGTTCTGAAGTGGTCTTGTGGATTCCCCAGGGGTGCTTCACATCCTTGCTTTCGGTCTGTTGCAGCTGGTTTCTTAACCCACCCATGGACCCGGCAGTGCCCTCGTCACATGACGGCTTCCCGGCAAGACGGACTCTTTGTGTGTATGTCCACCTGTCTCTGTTCCTGAGAGTTCCACTGGCCCAAGGCTGCTGGGAGAGCAGACTTTTTTTCATCAGTTTACAGGATAATTGTGGGGCACTCACAACAACATAGGAATATTTACACTCAGGAAATCAGAAAACAAATCATTTGTTGTCAAACCTCGGCCCGTGTACCACTGGCTATAGCCCAGTACGAACCGCACTCCGTAAGTGATAGGACCCTAAGTCCGTTGCCATATCGCTAGTATTTCTTTTCCCCCTGAACTCCCCACATCCTCCCATTGCTCCCAGATCCTCTGGGCAACTCCAAATTCCATGCACGATTCAGCTCTGTCTTGGTGCTACTAGCTCTTTCTAGACCGTGCCTTGGGGTGGGACCTTTTTCCTGCACCAAGTTCTTTTCCTTTCTCTGTGTGAAGTCAGTGGCAGACAGGTGAGCTTTAAACAGATTTTGTTTTGTTTGTTTTTTTTCTGCTGTGTGAGTTGGCTAAGTTGGATTCAAAAGGTGGCTGCGCAGATATGAAGAGTGATCGTTGAGATGCCTGGAACAATACGGAGAATGTTCTAGATTGCATGCTAAGATCTTGAACCCCAGCTTCTGTGAATTGATCCTGCCAACGCATTTGCACAGATGTACGAATATGTGTGTACGATGGCCCAGCAGCAGTACTCACAATGAGCATTGGAAGCACCGTAATTGCCTGGCAATGGAGGGACGAGGACAGTAGGCGATGGGATGTATATAGTTGTGAAAAAGATAGAAGCGGGTCTCTGTATGTACTGACACGGAACGATGTACAGGACATTGTGAAGCGTGAGAGTTGCAACACAGGATATATATAGATTTTGTAAAGTAGTTTTAAAGTGTCCGTATATGTGTACGCGTGTGTTTGTAGGGACAGAAAGCTATCTAGAAGGACACGCCTAAATGGTTAATAGCGTCAATCTCAGAGGATGATGGGGGTCTGTGCGTGGGGGAGAATGTTCTGTTTTACACCCTGTATTCCTGAATTGTTCTAATTTCTTACCATGAGTGTGCATTGCTTACATGATTTGTAAAAATCCAATAATTCCTACAAAGAGAAAATGTTTGTAGCACAATGCCAAATACCACCGGTAGAATAGTAAGCTTTTACGAGCCGAGCCGTGGCCAGACTCCACAGAACCCTGCCTCTGGGGGGGATGGGAATGGAATGAGAAGGAACGTCCCAGAAGTGACTGGTGGTTAAGGGCAGGGTCCAGGGAGAGTTCTTCCTCCTCTTCCAGAAGGCTGGGCAGGGCTGAGGTCTGCCCACCTTTCAAATTCTACCCAATACCTCCCCTCATCCTACCCCCAGCCCATGTTCCTATGACTTGCAAGTGGCAGTGGGTATCAACTATTCAATTATTTTCAAATAGTTGAGCTTGGGTCTGGATTGAATAAATCACATTGATGCCAATTTCCAGGGAAGTCCTTTCATATTTTATGATTCGCCCCCACCCTTCCCCCCTTCCTTCCTTGTGCTCCTGTTAATGAACCTGGAGACCGTGAATGCTGCTTGGCCGTCCCCACTGCTAAGCCCCAAATGGAAATGCTGCTGCCGGAAAGCATCGTGGCTCTGGGTTTTTTCCTTTCCCTCCTCACAGTCCTGGGGAAATTGATATGCAGGCAGGATTATGCTTTGTTTAAATCTCAGCCCCAGCTTCTGAAAGAATACATTATCCAAATCGGTGCATGTGGTTGAAATTCTGCAAAACTCAGTTGTGACACACGTGGCTTGCCAATGAGTTGTCCGGCTGGGTCTCAGGCTGCAGAAATGCCCAGAATCAGAGAGTATAATGGTGGAAAACCATCCACTAGGGAATATTCCTGGAGTCAATAATTTATCCTGCTGCTAGTGGAAGGTGGGCCTCCAATGGACCTCGGCCAACCCCTGGGGGCCACCCTCGTGCCGTCCGTCCGGCTCCCATTCCGGGGACAGCCACTCTTGCTTCTCTCCAGCTCCTTTAGAATTAAGATTTGTTCAAAGAACCGGTTGAACATGAACATGGAGACCAGAGGGTTCCCCTTCTCCCATTTTCTCTTTTTATTTTGTAAACAGGTTTTAAAGGAATCCCGTCGGATTTGGAATTCAGTACCCTGGAACTATCAGAGAAAGAACTGGGCTAGCCACTTGCGTGCCAATATCTCCACTGGTCTTGAATCTTGTCTGTGACTCGGGCACAGAGGGAACAACTCATTGGCGATAATTTGGGAGCCACTGTAGTCCCACTTGCTCTTTAAATGTTAGACTTTTAATGATTTAGGAACCAAAAGAATAACTAAGGAGCCCAGCAGTCATTATCTCAAATAATGAGACTTTTTAATGCAAAATCAATGTTTGTTATAATGAAAATAGATTCCTCAGCTCCTGCAGGGCCAAATGTACAAATCTTTTCTGCTGTTAAATAAAATGTGACGGCTCATTTTCAGGAGGACGGTGAGCATTTTTATTCAAGAGTAAAAATAAAATGTCAGAACTTATTTACTTTTATTAAGTGCTCATTCTCAATCAGATACTCTAATCAATATCTAATTGGAGGCGAGGAAACGGAAAATAATTTTTATGCCAACTTGGGGAAGGGAAGGAAAGCAGAAGGAAAGAAGGTGAGAGAGGGCCGGAGAGTACATTTTCAATCATCATAATCACAAATACTAACTGAGCAGATGCGTAGCGTCCAGATGGCGCTGAATGCTTGACTGGGTTGTGCTGTCTACCTGCTCGTTAATCCTGCGAGTTGGGCGCTCTGTGGTCCCCATTTACAGATGACAATGCAAAGGCTTAGGGAAGAGAGTCACCCACAGGCTTGTGTTTATCGTGTGGCAGAGCTAGGACCGAAAGCCAGGTTTATCTGACTCCTCAGCCCTACCTCTTAATCATGCTATTTATCTGTCCTCTCTACCTTTTTAGAAAATGTCTTTTGGGGCGCCTGGGTAGCTCAGTGGGTTAAAGCCTCTGCCTTTGGCTCAGGTCATGATCTCAGTTCATGGTCCTTGATCGAGCCCCACATCGGGCTCTCTGCTCAGCAGGGAGCCTGCTTCCCCCTCTCTCTCTGCCTGCTTCTCTGCCTACTTGTGATCTCTCTCTCTGTCAAATAAATAAATAAAATCTTTAAAAAAAAGAAAATGTCTTTTATTTCATTTTTTAAAAAATGAGTCATTCTTTAGAGATGAGTTTTACCAAACTTTTACTCCTATGACCATTGAAACTGTAAATGCAAAATAGTTTGTAGGGTAAAAGTTTTCTGCAAATATATTGCATACCTCTCTGTCTTGGGAAACAGAGTGCATCGAATGGGATTTCACTTTTTTTCTTAGGGACTCACAACTGGTTTCCAGACTCAGCTCGGATGTGAGGAATCTTTAGTCTAACAGGAGGGACAAAACACGGGAAGAAGTGAGTTGAAATCCTGGCCCTGCTTCCTGGTACTGGGTACTCTGGGCAAGGCTGTTGCTCTCCTTGTGAGAGGCAGGACCTTGTAATGCTTTAGGATTTTAAGTTATAGGGAGATTGAGTATCTCAGCTTAAGGAAGAAACTTCCAAGCATTTGAGTTATCTGAAAAAGATCTGGGCTGTCTCAGGAGGATGAGAATGCTCCATTCAGAGGATAAAGAATTAGACTAGCTATCTTCTGGGTGGGTCAGCAAACTTTTTCTATGAAGGCTCAGAAGGGAATTCCTTTAGGATTTGCAGACCATATGGTCTCTCTAACAGCAACTCACGTGTACCGTGTACCGTTGAGGAGCAAAAGCAAGCTGAAGATCCACTGGTCAAGGGATGAGTGTAGCTGTGTTCCAATAAAACTTTATTTATCAAAACAAGTGGAGGGCCGGTGCAGGTCATGATTTGCCAACCCCAGTTTTAGGCTCTTCTAATTAGAAACCTTATGATTCTCTTCTTGTTCCTTTTGTCACTGTGCTGGTCTGATCACAGCCACCAAGGCTGGCCATAGTCAATAATAATGAGTTCACTCTTACCTAATTCTTACTATGTGCGGGGCACCTTTCCAAGCTCTTTATAGATATTAATTCCTTCACTGCTCACAACAATCTTTTAGGGTGGGTACTGATATTGTTGTTATTATTCCCATTTTACACACGAGGCCACTGAGGCACGGGGGCGTTAAGTAGCTCACCCATGTTCATGCGGCTGCTAAGAGGTGGCGCTGGCTCTGAACCCAGGCAATGGGAGTTCAGAATCTGTGCTCCCAGCCACTGGGCCACCTGCCTTTTACTTCATCACCTGGGAGAAGTTGCTACAAAACAGCAAGGCTCACCCTTAGAGCCTAGTAGCTTTGCCATCTTAGGCAAGTCAGCTACCCTCTCTGCACTTTGGCTCCCTTGCCAGACGTTGAGGATCCCGGTATTTACCACCCAGAGCTCTTGTGAGGCTGGGTAAGGGTGAAGCCCCTTTGTTTCGGGCCTGGAACTCAGCAGGTGCTGAGAAATGTCCACCACTGCCTCTCCTGTAGAAGATATTCCTGGAGAGCCTAGGCATTGCTGAGAAACAAAGTGGGCCTTGTCCTGGCAATTGAAGCGACACGTTCCCACTGTCTCGTTATGGTATTTGTTAATTTTTTTTTTTTTTAGAGTTTGGGTAAAATTTTACTTTTCCTATAAGGAAGTGCTCTGACTCCCATTGCTGGGTGGCTGGTGTGAATTATGCCCTCAACAGGGTCTGAATCTCTCTGGAGGTGCTTCCGTGGCAGGCCCTGGTGGGGTCTGCTCTGGGAACTCTGGCCCCAGGTTCCTGCTACTCCAGCCAAGGGCCAGACAAACATGGGACCAGCCCTTTGGCCCTCACATAATGGGGATAAGGACTGTGCAGCACTTATCTATTACATGGTGAGCATCCAATCCAGGGAAGGCTACTCTGTCTATTAAAATATATCAAGAGCTCCCTTTATGGCTGGCCCTGTGCTCAGGATTTTTCATACAGTACTTCATTTTAGCCTAAAAAACCTCTGCTGTCATTCCTAGGATTATTATTCCCATTTCTCAGAGGAGGAAACTAAGGCTCAGAGATATTAAGATATCAAGTAGTGGAACTACCATATAGCCCTAAGAAACCTGATGCTCCTTCTTCCCTTTCCCTGTATCTGTTATGGCAGCAGATCCTCTTGTTTTACCCAGAAACCCCTCCCTACACCCAACTTTTTGTTATGCCACTAGGCCAGGACTATTACAGTAGCCTGCCAAGTGGTCTTCCTGATTTTATTCTTGGATCTCCCACTATACTTTATTCTCAAAATACTAGTCCATATGAGCCTTTTCTTAAAAGTCAGATCCACTGAGGTGTAATTTATCCACAATAAGACTCACTAATCTGAATCTCACAAAATCCAATGAATTTTGACAAATATAAAGTTTACCACCGCTACAATCAGGATATGGAGCATCTCCATGAGTATGTGTTTTTAACAAACATTTTCAGTTAGGGGCACCTGTGTGATGCAGTTCATTGAGCGTCCGACTCTTGGTTTTGGCTCGGGTCTAATCTCAGAGTTGTGAGATCAAGCCCTGCGTCGGGCTCCCCGCTCAGCAAGGAGTCTACTTGAGTTTCTCACTCCCTCTCCCTCTGCCCCTGCCCACCTCTAAAATAAATAAATAGATCTTTAGAAGATATTTCAGTTAGATCATGCCATTCAGCATTTTCTAAGTGTCCCCATCTCCCTTAAGTAAAAGTCAAAATTCTTAAATGCCCAAGAGTGCTCTGGCAAAGGAAAGGCTGTGTGTTTACCAAACCTTTCTTTTTCCTCTTGGGCCCAAAGAAGGCCTTGTTTCTTATCATCTGTGTGAAAAGATGGGGCCATAGGATTCAGGCTGGACATTGGAGAATGGAAAGAAGTGATATCCACCTCTGCTAGTTTTGGGGGCCTCAAATTTCTAGAAAGTTTTCCACCGTTTCTCTCCTCCCATTGCCAGCTGCATGTCGAAAACCTCATTCTGAGCATTCTGAGTCCCGGAGGATGTGGAGTCATTAGAAAGAAGAGCTGAGCCCACATCAGGCTGGGATTCGAGAAGAGAGATAGCTGTGCTTTGGTGGGCCTCTGAGATTTTCGAGTTAGTAGCCCAGCAGCCAGTGTTGACTCTGACACATATAAAGGCTAGGATTATTATGCCCTGTGCCACACCTCTGACCTCATTACCCACTGTCTTCCCCTGAATTCTTTCCTTTCTAGCAACATTTGTTCCTGCCTCAGGGCCTTTGCACTTGCTATTTGTGATAGGCTGGATAACTGTCCTTTAAAAGACATCCATGTCCCAGTTTCTGGAACCTGTGAATGTTACCTTATTTGGCAGAAGGGACTTTGCAGATATGATTAAGGATATTGAAACAGAGAGATTATCCTGGATTATCCCAGGTGGGTCCAATGTCATTGCACACATTCTTATAAGAGGGAGGTGGGGGGTGGGCTGCCTGGGTGGCTCAGTCTGCCTTTAACTCTGCCTTTGGCTCCAGTCATGATCCTGGGGTCCTGGGATTGGGCCCCATGTCAGGGTCCCTGCTTGGTGGGGAGTCTGCTTCTCCCTCTCCCTCTGCTCCCTCCCCTGCTCTTGGTTTTTTCCCCCTTAAATAAGTAAATAAAATCTTAAAAAGAGGAAGAGAGAGACTTCACTAGAGGAGAGGAGAAAGCACATGGTGATGGCAGCAGAGCCTGCAATGATGTGGTCACAAGCCAAGGAATGCCAAGGCATGCTGGAAGCTACCAGAA
>CM053606.1:24682799-24739583 GCA_028646535.1 Procyon lotor
ACCCCTCTAACAGCCTTTTTTCTCACTTTCCTCACCTCCTTTCTCCGTCTTATTGCTCTCTTTCAGCCCCAAGGTCATATATTAGTGCTTACTTTAATAATAATAATCTCCCCTCCAAACTCTCAAGCGACATCTCAGCCTCTTTTCTGAACACCATGGTACCTCTGTAGCTCACTGCATTTGGGGTGGGGCGGGGCGGTGTCACTGCCTGGTCTCCTGGTGAGAGGAGGCTGCCCTCCACTGGCCCAAGGTGGCAGGGTGGGCGGGGGCCTGCTGCTTGTGGCACAGAAGGTGACAGGAGGAGTTGGAGGTTCTGGACTTTCGGGCTTGTCTCCACGAATAGCCTCATCCCATACATCAGAGTCCCACTCTATCTGTCACAGACTTTAAGTCACCTTTGGTCTCTTTGGCATTTCTCCTTCTTAATAACCAAAGTTACTCAGTCAGATCCTGGGTCCAGTTTTCAGCCCCATGGCAGCAGGAGACAATCTCCTTTAAGGATGCCTTTGTGGGGGGAGTGCCTCAGTGGGTTAAAGCCTCTGTCTTCGGCTCAGGTCGTGATCTCAGGGTCCTGGGATCGAGCCCCTGCGTCAGGCTCTCTGCTCAGCGGGGAGCCTTGCTTCCCCCTCTTTCTCCTCCGGCTTCTCTGCCTACTTGTGATCTCTCCCTCTGTCAAATAAATAAATAAAATCTTAAAAAAATAAAAATAAAAAAGATGCTGTGGGACCCTATGGCTTTTTTTTTTTTTAAAGATTTTATTTATTTATTTGAGAGAGAGAGAGAGAGTGAGGGCACGAGAGGAGCGAACGTCAGAGAGAGAAGCAGACTCCCCGTGGAGCTGGGAGCCCAATGCGGTACTAGATCCCGGGACTCCAGGATCATGACCTGGGCCGAAGGCAGTTGCTTAACCAACTGAGCCACCCAGGCGCCCGGACCCTATGGCTTTTGAAGCATCCCTTACCTTGTCACTTGGCTTTCCCTGAGCCCAGCATTGTATTTTTCCAAGTCTCTCAAACCACCTCCACCATAATCCTGGTGATTGTAATTGTCCTCCAGATTGATCAAACCCCAAAGCCACTCGATACCCCAATGCCTCACTTTCCCTGCAGCACAGGTTCAAGGTGAGTATCTGTGAAGCCCTGCATACCAGAGTTCTCCACTCCGCCTTCCACCAGCACGTGGGTCCCTGCTGTCATCAGACGGACGGGCAGTCCGATGGCTAAACCACACCTTGCTCCGACTACCTGACCCCGTGGCCCAGGAAACAGAGCCAGTGACAAAAGCTTTCATGATTCCACTCACGGCGAGTGCAATCCCAGGGTAGCAGGAGTGCAAGACGGGGAGAAAAAGGCAGTGAGGGGGAGCTGACCTAAGGACGTGCAGGAGTGAGCTCTCCAAAACCTGGTTTTGTACCAACGACACCCATAGCTGTTCTCGGGCATGTCTTCTTGTGTCTGGGGCCACACGTGCTCTCTGGATAGACCACTGACGGCTGAGCAGAGAGAGGGAACTTCTTAGAAGGCTTCTGCTGGTCTCAGAGTTGGCCCCATGGGATGTCAGCCCTCCAACAGTGCTGGATCGTGTTACCCACCACTGCATGCCTTTCAGTGTGGTTTTTCCCTGGATGTGGAAGTGGCAAGTGGACCCAGAGGATTTCTGGCACGCTACCGTTTATTGCACGTGGCCATACAGGTCGGGAGCTGCGCCAAGCCTTGTCATGCTCTGTGGGACCAGTGGCCCTGGAGGAGATCTCTGGCTGTAGAACTGCCTAGACCCTGAGGCTTCGCTGGAGCACTGCCCACCTGGAGGGGTGCGCCATGGGGTGGCAAGTGGGGCCAACCAAGAAGCCCAGGACACTAGAGACGGCAGGGCCAGGAGGATTGGAGATCAGACACAGAAGGTCTGAGACACCCTGAGAAAGAGTCAGGTTGTGCCATTCCTCAGCTCAGAACCAACAGTTTCTCACCTCTCAACGGCCCCAGAACCGACCAACCCGACCTCCATTCCTTCTACTGCCCAATCCTTATTTGCTGCAACATCACTGAGCCCCTTGCTCGTCTTCAAACCCACACGCCCTCCCTCCTTGGCACCTGCTTTTCCCTACTTGAAGAGCTCTTACCTCACCTACTTGACTTTCTGTCTCCTCGATCCCCCCTTGAGTCTCTCAGCAGATGTCACTTGGACTGTGAGGCGTCTGGTCACCTTCCACGAACGAATATTTTATTCTCTGACCTCACCCCAGTGCCCCTTCCCTTCATCCTGGGTCGTCCTGATGTCTCATACATTTGGTGGACAGATTCCCGTCTGTCCTCCCTGAACTAGAAGGTACGCTCCACGAGGACAGGGCACCTATAACAGAGGTTGGCACAGGGTAGCTACACCATAAATCTTCTGTTGAATGAATGAATAAGTAAGCCAATGACAGCTACGTGATCTCCATCCCCCAGCCAGGACTGATAGACCAGGAAGAGCCCCCAGTCCAACGTAGCTCCATCAGATTTTCTCTCCAGATACTTTGAAATCGGGCTTGAGAGCCAGCGAGGTTCTGCAAGGGGTAGAAATGCCAAGGGCTGGGGGGTGACACCTTCCACCATGGGTCAAATAAGCGGGAGGAGCTGGTGTGCAGAGAGGGCCTTTAAGGAGCCCTGCGGAGAATGGAGAGAGGCTCCTGCTGATTCTGCTCCACCTTGGGGCCCAGAGATATCCCCAGGACCTTATAATAAATCCCTCCTTTCTGCTTAACTGGAGTGGTTTTATTTTTTATTTGCCATTAAGTTCTTAAATATCAGTGCTGCCATTTATGGAGCATTTCTATATGCATCAGGAGCTGTGCTGAACCTCATCGTGCCCTGGGGGACCCAAGCAGGCCACTTCCTGCCCGTGCGGCCACATGGGGCCCCTGGGCCCAGGCACAGGAGCCCAGTTAGCACACAGCCTGCAACGGGAGAGAGTCTTTCCAGCCAATTTCCAATGCGGCTGCTCTGAGGCTGCCCTGAGGTCTTTTCCTGGCACCCAGGGGGGTGCCCCAGCTGCCCCAGAGCCCCGGGCCTCTCCTCCTCACCCTGGCACATGCCTCCCCACCCCCAAGCTGTCACCACAGGCTCCCTGCTCCCTGTCACCTCTGTGCCCGAGGCTCCAGGTCTCAGCAAGGCTCTGGCTTGAACATCCTCGCCCCTTCTCCTGCCCCAGCTCCGGCCCACCCAGTGTCTGGCTCCTTCCCCCCTGGCCTCAGGAGCGCCACAGTCCCCTCCCCCCAGGCCTGACCCCAGAGCATGGAATCTATTGTCCTCCTCCATCTCAGCCAATCCCCGCCCTACCTGACAGCTCCCCCATTATGGATGCACATTTACAAACAGCTCATTTACATAGAACACGGGGGAACTGCTGCTGTCTTCAGAAAAAAAGGAGACTCCCGGTCACCTAGACAGGGTGGATCCTGAGATTAGCGAGCCTCCTGCCCTTCCTCCTTCTTTCTAGGCAATTCCAGCGGGTAGGCCAAGGGTGGGGGCGGGACAGACGAAATCTGCTTGACCGGAAAAGAAATGGGACGTTGGGCAGGCAGATGCTATTTATTCATGTTCCTTTTTTAGAACAATTTAATTTCTTATCTACATATGCCCTTGTGCAACTTTAGGGTCTGTGTTTTCGTCCCACCCAGGCCCCAGCCTTCGCTGTTCCCCTGTCTTCCATCCAACCCCCCTCCCCCACCCCCAGCACCATCCAGTTCGTATTTCAAAGACCTAGTGATCAGGGAGCAGAAAGGCAGGGTGTGCAGTGGGGAAGAGGAGTGGCTTTGGAGCCCAGAAGTCCCCATATTTGAATCCCAGCGCCATGTTTAACAAAGGACTCTTTGGGGCCTCAGTTTCCCCACTGGTACGATGGGGATAATAATACCAATTCCATCGAGAGCATATGAGGAAAGGGAGAGTCTGGGCACACAAAGCTCCTGACACAGTGCTGGGTGGAGGATAAAGACCTGTAAGTGTTGGCAGTACTACTAAGGTTTTGGAGATGGAAATACCCAGCCACATGCCCCAAGAAGGTGGGGCCCTCTCCCCGCCTTCCAAAAGACCAGCTCTTGCTCTGACCCGAGCACAGCAGCAGGCAGAGGATATGGTCCATCTGCTCCCCAGCATTTATTAGCTCACATTCTTCTCTGGAAATGGCCCCTCTCTTCTTGCTCTGTTCTTTCTGTGTTAGTTCCTTGTTTCCCCCACCCCACCCACCCCGAGCAGGTGACAGACGTGGACCATGGGTGGGGGAGGCAGGCAGGGCTGGGACATGATAACACAACAGTGTTGAACGTATTACTATGAGCCAGATGTATGCTAAGCTCTGCACATCCACGATCCGCAGTCTTTAATCACCAACTTTGTGTGCTCACGGCAGGCATTTCCCACTGAGCCCCAGGGAAGTTCTCGATACCGTCCTGATCCATTAGTGACATCTGCCACGGGTGAAGCCACGCGGTTATCAAGACTCCTTTAGCCTTCTCAGCTGGGTGCATTTGGGAACGTGTAGGAGGGACCGTGCGTTCAGGCTGGGGCTCAGGCTGGGGAAATGACCTTGACCTGACATCTGTAGAATGAGTAGAGAGTGATCAACCAAAGGAGAATGGGCGAGGGAGCGGCATGAGGTAGGAAAGAGCATATTAGGCAAGGAGGTATTCCTGGAGCTTACAACAGGAGGCAGGGAGAGGTGGGAGATGGGGCTGGCAAGAGAGGCAATGAATTAGAACATGCAAAGCATTTGGAACACATAGTACGTGCTCAGTAAATAGTCTCTGCCGTTATTATTATTATTTTTATTATTGTTATTAGCATTCCTGGAGAGTTTCAATAAATGTTTCTTGGCTGACTGGCCGATGGCCCGGTCCATTAAGCACCTAGTAGATACTGCTTGGTAAATCCCTAGTTGACTTATTGACAGCTTGATCAATAATCAATCGACTCTGGGGGAGTCAAGCTGTGGCAGATGACGATGTGATGTCAGGATGAAGACATAAGTGGCAGTATGAACACCCTACCCCAAGGCCAAGGTCAGGTCCACTTTGCTTTTTGCTTAATCTATCCTCTGAGGATGTCCTCTCAGCTTGCTCCGGGCCCAGGGGCAGCCTACCCCTGGTAGCTTCTCACTTGGATGGCCTCTCTTTGTGGCACAGCGGTGTCTTCCCCTTGTCCACGTCCTGGAGAGGGGGCTGCCTCTAAAAGGAGCAAGAAGGGTTGTACAGAAAAGGAGACAGAGAGAAGGCGTTTGCTCAGCCCTTTGCTGGGGCAGTTCTGCTGACCCTGTGGGGCTCAGGAAGGGGAATAGACTTGGTGGCAGATGATCTGAGAGTCTGAGAGTCAAGACTGACTTCCAGCATGCCTAGGAACTGTGAGGACTGGGGCTACTCCTGCAGGTCTGTGGGCTGAGGGGAGAACCACAGAGGGGCCAGGGGACCCTTAAAAGCCATTGAAACTTGCTGCCTTCATCTCCTGCCCCCACCGCCCTCCCCCGTCCCTGCTCCAGTCAACAGGGTATCTCCTTCCACAGAGACTCTGTGCTGTGCCCTCTGGAGCTCTTCCCTGGGACTAGCGACATCTCAGACAGGGACGAGGTCTGGGGCCAGTGGCTTTCCTCCCCATCAGCCTCCTGTGGGGAGGGGGCCCCAATGAACTCGGGGTGCTTTGAAGACACTTCCCCTCACTGTTATCATTTCTTGTCTCCTTTGCTCTGTAACTCAGACCCTGTGCCTCCCCAGGCAGAGCTGGGATGGACCCTGCCCTCATTTCCCATACTGTGTTTCTTTATTTTCCAGGAGGAAGGGGCTGGGCCACTGTCCTAATATCCAGGCTCTCCTCATGGGAGGGATTTGCATCTCCTTCCTTCCCTTCCTTCCCTTCCTTCCCAGGGCGCCATCCCTGCTCCCACCCTCCCCACCTAATTGAAGAGGCTCCGCCTGGCAGAGAAGATGAAAGCTTTATCTCCCCAGTCCATCCCAAAGCGCGTTAAGATGATGGATGAGTTTCCAGACCTTCAAGCTCCTCCCCGTAGCATTAACAAAATTGCCTTTCAGGATCCCAACATCCATGTCAAGATGGGCTGCCGTGGAGACGGGAGGCACAGGCTTTGGCGCTCAATGGTGAGCATTAAAATCATTTTAATGCTTCATTTAGGGTTTGTGTTCCTCGTGTGTGAGCCAGTCCCATCTCTGGCACTAGAATAAGATGAATGATGTTTCTTAAAAGGCTCTCTGGTGCAGCCTGATTGACCATTAGGAACATGCAGCTTGGAGCTGGGATGCGTGGGACCAGCTTCTGGGTCTGGAGGGGACACATGGGAGATATTGTCACTCTCAGCCCTATGGGGTCATGACCAAGTCTTTTCCTTTGGGCCTTTCGAACCTCCAAAGAGTCAGAGATAGAGCACAGCTACAAGAGTCTGGAGTTGGAACCTCATCTCTGCCACCCAGCCACTGACGCTGCTTGGCCAGTCCTTCCCCCCGACCATCAGCATCCTCATTTATGAAATAAGGAGTGATGGCCAGCTGTCATGCGTTGAACTGTGTTCCCCCTAAATTTGCATGTTGACGTCCTAGACTTACCAGTATCTCAGAATGTGATCTTATTTGGAAGTAGTGACTTTATAGAAGGAATCGAGTTGAAATAAGGTTATCAGAGTGAACCCTCATGTGTTATGACTTGAAATAAGGGGAAATCTGGACACAGACAGGCACACAGAAAGACTGCCATGTGAAGATAAAGGTAGAGATTGGGGTGCTGTGTCTGTAAGCCAAGGAACACCAAATATTTGCAACAAAGCACTGGAAACTAGGAGAGTGGCATGGACCAGATCTCTCCTCAATAGCCCTCAGAAGGAACCAACATGGTTGGCACCCTGATCTTGGACTTCCAACCTCCATAACTGTGATGACACATTTCTGTTTAAGCCACTCCGTTTGTGACACTTTGTTAGAGCAGTTCCAGAGAACGAATACCTTAGCTACAGTCTCTCTCTCTGATGCTCTCTGACTCTCCATTTCTAGGTTTCAGCCTTGGGTGCCAGTGAGGACAGGGACTCCAGCAGCAGGGTCGATGTGCTCTCCGCTGCTCTAGGATATTGGAACTGAAGCCACTGGCTCTCTTTGTTCCTAAAGCCAAAATGGTTAAAAAGGCTCAGGAATCCAGAGGGAAATGCTGGTCCTTTGGAATAGTTGGGAGGAGGACGAAGGGCTACTTTCCAAGTACAGGAGCCCAAGTGGAGGTCTGGCGCTGAGTTTAGGGTCATCTTTGTCTCTGGATGCGGGGCCTGGAATCCCCACCTGGAAACGTGAAGCAGGGAGCAGGGGAATCTGCTCTGTACATTCAGGACAAAGTAGGTGTGTTGGGTCAAACTCAGCTTCTTGACCCTTCCAGGTCAATTTGTTTTTCTCCCACACGAGAAGTTAAATAATTTACGAAGAGACGCACCCCCTTGAGATAGATAATAACATGCGCTAGAGAAAAATAAAGTTAAAATTCTTTTTTTTTTTTTTAAGATTTTATTTATTTATTTCACAGAGAGAGAGAGAGAGATCACAAGTAGGCAGAGAGGCAGGTGGAGAGAGAGGAGGAAGCAGACTCCCCGCTGAGCAGAGAGCCCAAGGTGGGGCTCGATCCCAGGACCCTGAGATCATGACCTGAGCCGAAGGCAGAGGCTTTAACCGACCGAGCCCCCAGGCGCTCCTAAAGTTAAAATTCTTGCACACCTGCAAGACCACGAGTGGGTGGTCTGAATACAGACCCATGAGTATTTACGGAGCACCCAGCGCCGCTAAACAGTTTTAACCATGTTCTCTCTCTTGCTCACACCTCTGTCACTGTGGGTCACACCACCTCCTCCATGTTACAGATGAGGACAACTGAGGCACAGAGAAGTGACATGACCTACCCAAGTCACACAGACAGTAAGTGGTACTGCTTGGATTGAACTCGGGGAGACTGATTCCAGACCCCACAGTGCCCAAGGGCAGGGACTTCAGAGGACTGGCCCCCAGGGGTAAAGAATCTTCTCACGAGAGGCCAGGAGCTGGTGATGACCGAGCAACCCAGAAAGAGTGAGGGACAATCACAATGTCACAGTGGGTTTGCAAAACTCATCCTAGCTGTAAGCTATCAGTTTTACAGAAGTGCCCTGGTGATCCTCAGGCTGTGTTTATAGTTGGGGTCACCCTATTTACCCCACACAGTCCTGGTGGCCGAGGAGGGACCATAAGCTCTTTGGTTCCTGGGAGGTGGCTGGGTGGGGGGCGGCGTCTGCTTTCGGGCGATGGGAGATCTGGCTGGCATGTGATTCCCTCCCTGCCCTCTCCTGCCTGGCAGGTAGCACCGGGTGTCTCTGGCGATGCCGCCGGGGCAGGCCAATCAGTGAGAGTGAGCTTGGCTGTGCAGGGGCCCGGGATTGCTCGGGATTGCACTTGCAATCAGGGCATTTCACACAGCAAATTGTGGTCATTTAGGCTTCTCTACAGCGAGCTTAATTTCGGGTCCAAGCACAGAGGATATTCAGAGACACAATGAGGTAATTTCACATTTTAAAGCAGAGAATGCAGCGTAAATTAGTAGAAAAATCATGACACTTATAAACCCGTTCTAAAGATGTATTGTTCCTTTTTCTTCTGGGAGAAAAAAATCAGCTTCTATTAAGATTGAATTAACCACTGGAGGAGAATTCCTCAGACGGCCAATTCATAAGGAGAAATCTATTTTAAACTTGGTCAAAAGGCTTTTGCAGAAAAGTAGTAGGAAGAGCATTCCTAAGGAAATGCAGGTGCTCTGGTAGTAATCCCCACATCTGGGTGTGGAGGGCGGCCGCACATGCCCACTGCGGGTCGACCCCTGGGTATAGCCTGGAGCAGCCTGACACCTGAGCTCAGATGTCCTCCAGGCAATGGGGTCCGCCTCCTCCAAGTGCTGTAACTCTGGACTTCCTGTTCAGTGAAATGGTTAGGTACACAGATTTCAGGGTCCTGCGGCTTGGATTCGAATCCCAGCTCTGACCTCAGTCAGCTCTGTGACCCTGAACAGGAACTTAACTTTCCATCGCCGGTCTCATCATCTGCAAATGGAGTCATAAAAGCACCTATTTTGCGGCTCATTTGAGAGGAGATGCAGAGAAAGAGCCTGACACAGTTTGGGATCCCCTAGGAGAGGACCCTGGGATAAGACCTTGAACATGGGGTTGAGCAGGGGAGAAGGGACGTGAGATGTCAAAGGTCAGACCCATCAAAGGTACAGCAGCAAGGCAGCTACCTCTGGGGGAGACTGAGCTGAATCCCGCCAGGGAACTCGGGGAGCCACGTAGAAGATGCACCCTACAGTTAGCCTACACAAGCTGCGAGGGAGCTGGGGTATGTATACACCCAATCCCCACGTCGCTCTTGGGGCTGCTCTGGTGGTTTAATTGCTCAGTGGTTCTGGCCTCTTCCTTGAGGTGTCAAAGTGAGCTCCAGGAGCCAGAGAAAGCCCATGGCAAGGAACAGGAAGTCACGAGGAGTCAGGGTACAGGGACACGGGCCTCTACCTGGCGCCTGGTGACTGGCATTGTTATTCCAAGCCCCGCCTAAGGGCTCTTCCTTGGGCTTTAGCGTTTTTTTAATTCCAGACAGACAGGGGTCATACCAGCTGTCTGCGTCCTCTGTGCCACGCCCAGGAGATAAGTTCTGGGTTCTAGTCCCAGCTTTTCCCTGAACGGCATGCTTGAGTTCCTTCTCTCTCTTTCTCTGGGTCGCGATGGTCCCATGTATTTAGGGATGCCTGTTGAAGCCCTTTCTTGATCCGAAATCATGGCTTAGATGGAGAGGGGTGGAGAGGTGAGGGGTGCCCGGCTCTGGCCCTTGGGCCTGGCAGGCTGGTGTGGCTTGGCTGAAGGGGGAGCTGAATAGTAAGAGCTTGACCAGATGGCCAGGCTCCTGACTTCCCGAGCGGGAGAGAAGCCACGGGTCCTAGGCCCGTGCAATGGCCCTGCTGGCTGTGTGAGTGCCCAGGGTGGGGTCCGGAAAGTGCTGAGGAGACATGGCTCTGGGCCAGAAACCTAATCTCAGGGACCTAATCTCAGGGACCTAATCTCAGGGACCAAGACACCAGGATCCCTTTTGTCTTTAAAATGACATCCAATTCAAGGGGAATCCATGAGAGCCTCCCACTGATGAATTTGTGGCATGTGGCAAACCCAGGAACATGAGACCAGACCCCGCCGGGCCCCCTGCCTCTAGAGGGCCCCTCTCGTCATGTAGGTTCAAAGCACACTCTGCCTTTAGTCCCCTCAAGCCTTTTTAATCCACTGGACTGTTTGTGAAAAAACCCCAAGTACCAGAATATTCCTCGGCTTCTTTTTACCTCCTTTTTCGACAAGTTTTCAGTTCATTCTTTCAGAGAAATCCAGTTTCACTGTTGATCAAAAGCCTTTTTCAGAGAGTGGGTGATGGATCCCAAGAATTCAGCTCTCGAGGCAATGGCGGCTCCCGGAGCAGGTCCCCAGACCCGGAAATCCGATGCAGGGGGCGGTGGGCTGTCCGGGCCGCGGGTCCCTACCCAGTGCCACCTGAGCCTTCTGTCCCCCGAACCTCCCAGGCTGGCAGCCTCTCAGGGCCCGGTCCAGCCCAGGACTGCGATGTCCCCCGCCCCCTTGGCAGCCCATGGCAGTGAAAGGGCCGCTCGGAGAGTCAGCTTTCTACAAAGACAGAAATAATCAGGTTGACCAAAGGGGAAAACAGGGGAAATTGAGCATTATGAGAGTGATAATTCAGAAAGTGTCAGCCTCAGAATAATTGAATCGGATGACATTTCGTGCTACGGGAAACAATAGCAACTAGCCCGCTGCCCGTCTGATTCATGTCTGGTTCATGTTTAACAAAACAAGGGCAAGGGTCATGCAGCCACGAGCCCCATAAATAACCCGTTAATGGGATTTCCAAACAAGCTGTCCTCAAAGTGGCTTTCCGTCTCACTGAGAGAATATTAAAATGCAAATGGATTCGGGCTGTGTCTTCATAAACAACCGTGTTCATTTAACCTCCGACCTCCCCGCTTAACTGCCCATTCCAGCAATTTGTACGGGCTCCTCGGCCGGCTCCTCGCGGTAATTCAGGGAAAGTGCATTAAAGGAAAGGGTTACAATTTGCGATGCTCAGTTAATCACGCTATTGAGATGTTTATGGACAGAATCACGCTCCTCCTCACACTTGTCTCAGGGCTTAGGCCACTATCGGCCCAGAGGTGGCCCGGCGGTTCCCTTTGTTGTCTGAGAATCTGGTGCGGTGGGTGCGGGCGCGGCCTGGAGCAGGCTGCCCTCCCAGCTGAGGGAGGGCCCCTCTTCAGGCCTCCAATCACCAGCCTGGTCGCCTTCCTTGGTTGCTATCCCCCTTGAGGGCTGGCCAGAGACCCCCAGTTAAATGGTCCTCCTAGTGGACGGTCTCAAGGCCCATTCTCCTTTGTGGAAGGACCCAGATTCTCTCTAGGCAAGTGTTTGTCTCTTGTTTTCTTCTGGGGAGGCCCCTGCGTGGTTTGCCCCAGGCCTGCGCAGACCCCAGTCCTGCGCAGACCCCAGTCCTGGCATTGGCCTGACAGAGGGCCCCTGCCTTGACCAGCTCTTTGAGAGGCAGCTCGAATGCACATTTCCTCTCCAGCCTCTGGGCTTTCTCCCTGAGCCTTGACCCTCCATCTATCTAGCTATGCAGAAAGACAAGGCACACACAAAGGGAACAAGTAGGGATGTGAGCCAGGGGCCAGGGCATAAGGTCTGATTTCCTGGGCATACATTTCTGGGGATGAGACAGGCACTTGGCTGGAAGAGGGGCTCGTTGTCCCCTCAAAGGTTCACGTGGGTGCTGTACTCTCGTTTACAGAGGACTTTTCACAGAGATGATTTCAGCCGATGTGTTTAACATGTGGCATTTAGGGGCTCGATCATGAGGTTTTGCTCCTCTCTTAGAGATAAAGACAATTAACCTGAGAGCGGCCAAGCGACTCGCCTGTGGTTGCCCAGTGAGTGGAAGGTGGAGTTAGCCTGCTGCATTGGCCTGACTCTGGATACGGCTTTCCTGCACGCCTGGAGGACGTCCTGGCATCTGCGGCTTCTCTTTGAGGGGCAGAGAGAGTCCTGAGAAGCCTGACGGGATTCTCCCTCCTCCCTCTGGCAGGAGTGGAGCCAGGGAGGCGAGGCCAAGCTGGGGAGAGCACGGAGCAGTGCACCCAGTGGGTCCATGTCCTCGGCGCCCACTGGACCGACAGCCTCCCTCTAGACTGGGCAGCCCCTGTCCTGCTGAATGTTTGTGCTGCTCTCTGAGGGGAGCCTGTGTCTCCTTCAGCTTTTCCTGCTACCCCTTTACCCAGAAGAAGGGGGAATGAATCCCCCAGAATTTCTTCAGTTCACTAACGGTGACTTGGTCCTCTGGGGATGACCAAAGTGAGGACTATGCAACTATGCCTTCCTCCCCTGCTTGAAAAATTCAAATATGCTCCTAGTTGCAGATCTGTCTCTGGGCACGTAAGGGCTGGAACAGCAGATGGAAGGCCTTACAGAGCTGGGCTGAGGCCGTGGCCCTTGGGCTGTGCAGGCCTGCAGAGATGGCCCTCCATGGCCCTCCCTGGCCCACCTCATCCCTCACTTCCACTCCTCTCTCCTCCCTCTGTTCCCCAACCCCCTCCTCCCCGAGGCTCAGCACCTGAGGCCCAGCACAGAGGGTGGTGGGAGGGTTCCCACAAGGCAGGAGAGCCTAGACTCCTGTCCCCGATATTTCCTGCCAGGTTTCTCCTACTCTCCGTGCTTGGATGGAATTTCTGTCTTTCTCTTCCTCCTCTCATTTGCCTGTTTTGTTTATGTTTCTTTCTCTGTTCTCTATATCTCTTGGACTCTCTTTCATTCACAGTAACTTTGTCTCTCTCCTGGTTGTCCCTTCTTATGTGTCTTTCCTCTGTCTCTTTATGTCTGCTCTCTCATGGCCTCGTATCTCCCTAGTCCTCCCTCTGGCCAACCCTCTGCCACCTCTCTGGTTCAGCTCCCCCCTCTCCCACTGGGCTCCCCAGGTCGCACAGCCCACACTTATTTCTTTGTCTCCAGGCTCATCCCATTCCCTGCTCTGTTTGCACAGTGATTTATCTGAAATGCACACTGGACTATGTCCTTCCCTGACCTAAACTCTTATAAGGCTCCCTCTTGCCCTCAGCATCCATCCCAGACTCCTTACTGATACATGCTGGGCCCTGATCAGATCGGGCTCTTCCTCTCTAGACCCATCCCTCCCTTCCCCCACCCTCCCCCATTCTGCAGTGTGTGTGTTTGTGTGGAGAGAGAGAGAGAGAGAGAGAGAGAGAGAGAGGCAGACAGAAACACACATACACATACAAACAATGCAAATCTGGGGGAGAAAGACTCTTACCCAGAGAAATAGACACAGAGAGAGAGGGAGAGAGAAGAGGGATGGAGACAGACAGAGGAGCCGCTCTGTTGGAAGAGGACTGGGCCGTGTGTCCATTGCAGGGCCAGGCCACAGGTGCAGAGCACTTTGTATTGTCCCACACCATCTGACACCAGAACATGTGCTCCCAACCACCTTGACGCACTGATTCTCCTGGAGGCATGTTGGGCAGGAAGAAGGAGGACTCTCTGATCATGGAAGGTGAGAGGAAGACAGGGCACAGGGAGGCGGGCACATTTGCAGGTGGCTGCAGGATCTTGGTGACCCTGTTTCTTGGTGCAACGGGAAGTGAGGTCCTGTCTGTGGAGCTAATAGGGCATTAAAGGGAGAGGAGAAGGGGGAAAGCTCAGACAGGCCTCAGGGTCACGAGATAAGAAGCCAACCAGGCAAACATGGAGGCCTGCTGGGTAGCACTGGGACCTTGGGTGACAGCTGTGAGTTTGTGGGAGAGCCACTCTGAGGCTGGACGATTGGCTGGGGCCATGATGGGCACCACGGGTGCAAAGCACAGAAGGTGGCAGTGGGATTGACCCAGGAATGGAGCACCTCTAAGGGTGCAATGGAAGGACAAGGGCCGAAGGAACTGAAGGCTTTGGCAGAAGAGTGGGTGGTGTAATAGGCATGGGGTCTTGGCGGGATTGGGAAGGAGCAGAAGACAGAATGGGCAGATTGGGAAAGATCAGAGGGAAGAAAGGGTTGGTGTGGTCCTGATGAAACTGAAGTATAGGTCGAGTAACAGTAGGAGGACGAGGGGCTGCAAGGGAGTCAGGCTCAGGTCCGAGAGGAGGTGGATAGATTGCCTTCATCAGAGGCATGTGGTCCTGGGTCACAAAAGTGTGGCTGAGGCACAGTTCAGGGGCTTTGCCGCCATGTCACAAACCACTTACAGACCTGGTGGCTCAAAGCAACCACGGTTTATTATTGCTTCCAAATCCAGAGTCAGCTGGGAGGCTCCATTGATCTCGGCCAGGCTTGGCTGGTCTTGCTGGGCTCACTCCTGTGCCTGAGGTCAGCTAGTACGTTGGTTGGCACTGGCTGCTCTAAGATGGACTCACTCACAGGTCCGGAGTTCCACTGGCTGTTGGCTGAGCTGTTGGGGATGACCAGATATTGGGACTGTCATCGCCCTGCTCAGGCTGGGATAGAGGATGTGTGTGACTTCAGCTCTCCTGCGTGCCATTGGCCAGAGTGGGTCATAAGCCCTGCCCCAAATCAAGAAGCAGAGAAATGGGTTCCTCTTCCTGCTAAGGGGAGCTGAAGAGGAGTGTGGCCATTCCCCAGTGCAGCACAGTTGAGACTCTAAGAGTCCACGGGGTGGGATGGATCGTTGGTCCCAACACAGCAGACTTCCAGGAAAGAGTCTAAGCTCCAGGTGCTAAGGGGCCAGAGAGTAAAGGCGAGTGACACGGAGCGTCAGGAAGGACAGAGGTGGTTCAGGCCCTTGGGGAGTGGCAGTGTGTGTGTGTGTGTGTGTGTGTGGTGGGGGCTGAGATATGGGGGGTTGAGAAGATGCCAACCTCCAATGGAGGGTGGAGGTAGCAGTGACAACCCTGGGAAATAGTTCCTGGTACTTTGGGAAATCACAGCATTAGTAATTCTATCCCTTTCTTTGCCCTGCTCCACCCCCACCGCTGCTAACTGACAGAAGGTCACGGCCCATCAAGGCGCTGCCCAGGGGAAGGTTGCTACATCAGCTCTTTCTTATTGACCGGACTGTCTTCACTTTCTTTCACTCAACAAGTAATTATTGAGCATCAGTCATGTGCCAGGCTCTGTGCAGGGGACATGAAAGAAGACATAGTCCCTGCCCTTGGGGAACTCAAAATCTAGGCCTTCGATCCTAGGTGTGTCTGCAGATACTATATCCACACATGCTTTGTGAATGAAAACATAGACACTTGTTAATTAAAAAACCGAAAACTCCAAAATCATTCTGTTTGTTTATTTATCTTTCTACTTGAATCTCAGACAAGTCTGAGATTTTTCTAGAAGAAAATACTAATATTTTAAAAAGTAATCACGGAGTCTATTCTGTGGCTTACTTGAAATCTCTCATATTCAGGCTGATTCTTGAATCTCTGTCTATGAACAAAGGGAATGCCAGGGACCCTCCTTCAAAAATCAAAACTCCAAGAATAACAATAATTGCAATAACTGGGATGGCCTTCCTGTTTGTGACACTCTGATTCCAGAAGTTCAGTCATGCATGTTATGTCACTTGTCCTGTAAATAGTAACTCAAGGTTGGCTGTAGGGCCCCTGGGAGGTTTATGGAACAGAGTGTGACTTGCAATCCCTGCCCCATCTAACCGGGTTGCTAGGTGCAAACCAGCTCTGGAGGGTCAGAGTGGGCCCTTCTAAGGGGAGGAGATGCCTCCTCTGTCCACCAGGCCTGTTGCCTCTTTTCCTGCAGGACTTGGGCTCCCAGCAGAAGACTCCGGAGCCAGGGTGGGTGCTGGGTTCCATGGCCAGAATCACGGCTGGTCCCCATGCATAAGGTCTAGGAAGAGCCATTGAATCAAGGAATATTGGAGCTGGAAGGAATGCTAGGGGACATCTGGGCCTCAGTGACCATCTGTCAGAGAGCTACCATTCACCCCGGCTTCAGGGTGGTGGTGAAGTAGAAATACTACGGATTGGGATGATGTTGGGGCAGATGCTCTAGGGACACTGACCATGAAGTAGTGTCAGGACTCTTGGTGCCACCTCCCCCAAGTGAGGTCTTCGTGGCAACTTGTCACTCTGACCACACAGTCCATGCTACGTTCTCCTTTTCTCATCTCTGCAGACGTTGGCCAGGCCCCTAACACCATGCTTTCCAGAGCTACCAGGGTGCCCTAAGCTTCCAAACTGTGTTCCAGGGAGCAGAAGATCATGCCCACAGGCATGCCCAAGCCAGCTCAGATGCAGAGAAATGTCTCTCACCCCAGCAGCCAGTAGTGTGTGAGCTTCTGCTCTGGGTTAGGTCAAGTGCTGTACTTGGGACAGAAGTGAATCTGCAGGGAGCTCATCGTGGGTTCGGGGCGACAGATAGCAGATGACCCCAAGGCAAAGGGATGCAAAAGGAATCAAAGGGGAGAAAAGGAAATGAACCAAGTGCCTTGGTCCTCCTGGGGAAATCTGGGAGAAGCTTCAGCTGAATAGGATTTCCCCTGGGTGGCAAACATGGGGAAGGGCAGTGCAGACAGTGTACACAAGGGGTGGTGTGTTGGAGGAGGGGCTGGATCAGAAGACCTATGAGGAAGGCATGGCAAGAAGGAAGGCTGGGAAAAGTGGGTAAGGATCAAGTGAGGGAGGACCAGAGGGTCTGTTGCATCTTTCTCCCACCAGGCTCCCTCATCCTTCAGGCTCAGGGAAGGAATGAAGTTCTGAGATGTCCATCTTCTCTGTTATTTGGTAATAACCCAGAATGGAACGTTCGGTGATTTGTTTTACAACCCACATAAAAAATTCCTGCTTAAAATGGCTACATGAAGACTTCTTTTTTTTTTTTTTTTTTTTACATGAAGACTTCTGAGTCTTTATCTCAGGAGGCCTTTCCTGGCACCAACCCAGATGCTATAGAGACAGAGATGAGCAAGCGTGGCCCCTCCTGAGTAGCTTCTACTTAGCGGGAGATGGACCTGGACATGTTATTTTACCCCATATAATAGGAGCCTTTATCGAGGGGCTTAGAACGGCTTTGGGGACTTGAAGACAAGAGATCTAACTCTGCCTGGGGTTGAGGGGGATTTAGGAGGTGTCTTAGGTCAGCTTCCCTGAAAGTGGACTCTGAGGTGGCGACTGTGTGGGGAAAGTTTCCAGGGTGCTATTTCTGGGAGCCAACCTGTAAGGAAGTGAGGGGCGCCATCTTGACAGAGGAAGAGGCTTAACTACTAAGCAGGGCACTGGCGGCCTCCACTATCCCCATGGGGAGCCGTGGAGCTGGGGAGGCCAGAGTTGTCCAGAATTAGGCAGAGGAGCTGGGCCTGAATCCCTCACAGATGCCAGTCACCAACTACGGGCTGCCCCAGGGACGGGGCATCTCCCGAGGGAGCAGCTGTGCTCCTGCTCCCTGAGCTGGGGAGTGAGAGCCTTGGTCCTGAGGGGGTGTCTGGGTGGTCCACCATAGCCTCCCCCCTTAGAAGGCCTCCCAGAGGGGGATGCCCATGGCCAGATTGGAAGAATGGGCAGGAGTGATTCAGATGAGGTGGGTGGGGTAGTGGGAATATCCTGTGCAAGGTCCAGAGGCCTTGCATTTTGGGAAAAGAGCGAGTAATTTAACGTGGCTTAAGCCCAGAGCTGAGAAGGGGGTGGTAAAAGAAGAGGCAGGATAAGTAAGCAGGGGGCAAAACCCCTGAAGGGCCTCATTGGATGAAACCAGGTTCAGAAACTTGGAAATTTGTCTCAACGGGCAATGAGGAGGCCAGAGGGTTCGGATGTCATTTGTCCTCTAGAGTCACTCTGGGTGTATAATAATGGGAACAAAATAAATGGAAGGCAGAACACTTAGGTGGTTTTTGAAGTAAGTCCTGGAATTAGGAGTATTGACAGTGTGGTGGAGGAGAAGAAGGATCGGGAAACATTTAGGGCACAGAACTGATCCAATTAGTGACTAATTGGATATGGAGGTTCTTCTTGTAACCCTACACATATCAACTCACTTACGGTTCACAACTCACCAGGTGAGAACGATTGTTATCCCTCTTTTACAGATGGGGAAACTGAGGCTCAGAGAAATAAGTAATTTGCTGAGATTGCACAGCTGTTAATTGTTAAGAGTATGGATCGAAACCCAGATTTTCTTGCTTCCCACTTTCTGTCTCCGCCAATTAGCTGGCTGTTGGTATTGTTCGGTGCGATGGAGGACACAGGAAGAGAGCAGGCTGGGGAGGACGATAGTGACATTTGCTTTGGACATGTTGATCCCGTGTTTCCCTGAAACTTTCCCTGAAAGTCATCCAAACGGGAATGTCCACAGAGCAGTTGCTCTATGGGGCTAGGGAAGATGGGCTCGGCCGGAGTGGGTGATTTGAGGGCCAGCAGCCTTCAGGTGATGCGTGAAGTCGCCGGGCCGGGCTAAGGTGTGGAATGAGAACACAGGACAGAAGCCCGAGGAACATGAACAGTTATGAGGAAGGCAGAGCAAGAAATCCCTGGTGTCTAAGACCCCAGGAGCAATTGGCCAGAGATTCTGGAGGATACTCAGAAGCCAGAGGAAGGGAACGTTTTCGGATTAGAAATGTCAGAGGCTGCAGAGGTCCGCTGAGATGAAGACTGAAAATTGTCCTCGACTCGCTGAGACACAGACTGGCCTGCCCAAGCGCCCACTGCCTGGAGGAAATGGAAGACCCAGGTACAGATCGAAACACCCGCTTCCTCACTATCTCTTGGCAGGAGTAGAAGTGAAGGGCTTTCAGAACAAAACCTCTCTTTGGAGATTGATTGGAACAAGCATCCTGTTTATCATTCCCCTGCTGGGATTTCCCTAGCACCTCTCCGCTGAGATAGAAATCTGAGGCCTGTCATCAAAAAGGGGGAGACAGATCCTGACAGCCTGTCCTCTGAAACCTGCCCACTGCCTCCCACACCTGGAGAGCCCCCCGGAGGCTTGGGCGCGGGCGGGCGGGCGGGCAGGGGGCGGGGGAGCTGCTCCTGCTGAACCTGCTCCTGCAGGCAAACACCTGAGCCCTCCCAGCAATTCCAGGCCTGGCCCGGGACAAAGCCCCATGTCTGACAGTGGTGTGTGGCTGCACCATACCCTCCCCCTTTGCAAACACACGCGCGCGCACACCCCCCCCCCCGATATGCTGGGGGGCACGGAGGAAGTGATGCTTGTTTGGACTCCAGGCTGTCACACTTCACACTAGCTAAGTATGCCAGTTACTTTCATATTTTCGTTTCCTCATTTGGTAAAGTGAGGGTCCATTTGAATTTAATTAATTAATTAATTGACTAAAAGCATCTGATACATAGTGACTATAGGAATAGTTAAAAGTGCCAGGGACCATGCAAAATGTTTTCTATGCATTCCTCATGGGATCCTCACCATAACCCCATCGGGTGAGTTCATTATTCTCCCCACCTCACATAGGAGGAGTGATGCTAGAGGAGACGGCTTGCTCCAAGTCTCACAGCTTGTGAGTTGCGGGGTTGGGATGTGCACTCAGGCAGCTGGGTGTTGAGCTTTTGGTCACTTTCTTTCCCTCTCGCTTTTTTCTCTGCAGTCCACTCCTTGCATGGGGTCCAAGGCATCTGCTAATATAACATCGGCCCAGGCCACTCACCAGCTTCAAGTCACATGTTGGCTTTCCTGCAGCTGCCTATTAAAACCCAGATGCCCTAGCTGGGCCTTCAAGGCCTCATTTCTCATCCTTCCTGGTATAGGCCTTGGATCCCAGCACCCGGCAAGATATACTGCTTAACAAACCTGTTGCATACATTCCTGTCCAGGAGGAAGGTGGAGGGGCCCTGGGGGGCAGGGCTCACATTGTCTCATCTCTAAGCACCTCCAACTCTGGCATCCTCTCTCCTATGCCCATGACTCTCTCCACCCCCACCCTAATGTGTGTGCAGTAAAAGCTAACCACGGGAATAATAGTAGCAGTGGGAATACTGGGAAAAGTTAAATGGAATGGCTAACAAGCTCTGGGTAAGGGCCATCTATATACCAAAATTTGTGGTTGCCTATGGGCCAAGAAAGAATGAAGACACTCTCTGTCTCTATTCTTAAGGGGATTCTTGTCTATATAACATGCAGGAAGCAAGGAGATGCTAACAAGCGCAGCCTTGATGCCAGCTGGGGGTTGTAGCCTGCCTGGAAAGTAAGGAAAAATCAGGGCAGACTTCCTGGAAGAGATAGCCTTGGCACTGTACTGATAAGGAGTGGGAATGGAGAAGGGATTCTGAGAGTGGGGAGAGACTTGTACATTAAAATGTTTCCATCCCTCTGGTCTGGCTCCCCCCACCCATGCCCCATGTCCCCCACCCCTCACCCTTTGGGCGTTGCAGTCAACCCCTGCAGTTTTGCTTCTCAACATTTGCATACAGCAGGTGCTTAATAAATGTCTACGGAATTAATGGCTAAGTGCTTAACATGGTAACTAGTCGTCTTCTTGTCATCACCTTGAACACTCTTCCTGGTCAACACCTTCTCCTCTGCCATTGACCCCTGCCTTGGTCTTTTGGGTCCTGGCTCCAACCCCAGCCCGGGAGTGAAAAGTTGTGTCCGGGCCCCTGGGATGCTGGTGATGTCTTGAGAACAGGGCTGTGAAAGCCACAGTGGGCCTGATCCAGAGCACTTGTCCCTGCTAATTATTACGGACAAGCCTCCTTATTGAACCTCGTCCTCTTATTGACATTCGGATGCATGAGCGGAGGCTGTTGTTTTAAACGCACTCATTAGCCACACAAATCAGTCCTGTTGACAGAGCGCCTTTGAATTAAGCATCTCGCTGTAGTCATTGGACAAGGAGCAATTTATAATGCCATTAGCAACGCTTTCGAAGGTTACAGGCATCAAAAATTGTTCAGCCGTAATTATTCTTAATGGATACAAGAAATAAACTGACGCAGGACAGCTTTTTCATTAGCCTTCAATCAAGGCTGATGGCTTTGAGAAATGTACAGTAAGTGCGTTTTGGGGAGAAATAATGATGTTACAGCACCTTTCCCAGGAAAATGCTCTCGGTACACAGCTTAACTTTTAATGGCCTTAATTTGACATAATTAAAAAAAATTTGAATTTGTTTTTGAAGATCTTGAAATAAATTATTTTGTTCCCATTTTTAACCCTTGGGGGAACTAAGTAGCAGTCAGGGAGTGAGGGAGCCAGCTTCTGAGGATGGAAGGGCCATATGGGGAGCTGGGCTTGTAGGGCAGAAGGTTCCAGAAAGTTCACCTAGCCTGCATTTGTGAGGTCTATACCCCCACCCTAGTGTTCTTGAGTGACCTTGGGAGAAGAGATTGATTTTCTGAGTAGCCAGGCACAAAGGGATTCAAAGGCAAGTCTATACCTATAGAACCCATTTGCATCATCCAGGAAGTGGGACCCATATTGGTAGGGAGGAAGGAATCCCACTCCCTGGGGCAGTGCAGGCTAAGGAAATTGCAGAACTGGGAATAAACCCAGGTCCTAAGCTATGGGACCTCAGAAAAGTGATGACATTTCTCTGAGCCTTGATTTCTTCATCTGTGAAATGAGGAGCCAAACGTTTTGGGACCATTGTGAGTTTAAAGAGAAAACTGATATGGAGGCTGACGGCCAGCTCCTGGCACACAGTAGATAGTAAAATAAACGTTCATTTTTGAGGTCAGGACTTGATTCTCTTTGCTGTGGTGGTTCCTACTGGCCAAGCCTAGGGCACCCCAAACCCTAGAAAGGTACCCAGATGGGGGCAGTTATGTTTGTCAGAACTTGTCTCAAGGAGGACACTGGAGGTGGCTGAACAGAAGCTGTTTGGGGTAGGAATATGATGTCCTCTTGCAGCATCCCTCCAAGACCAAAGGGAAAAATGGGCAGCTTCTAGCCTGCCTTGAATGCAGGACATTTGCTTTGCTAAGTGGGAATGTGCAGGTCTGGGGAAGAACGGAATTTCTGGGACAGGGAGGACATGACAGAAAGCAGAAGAGGCCGAGCATCTCTCCCATCCTTCCTTCAGCAGGCGGGACTCAATTTCTCCTCTAAATGAATGTTAAACAAATCTTTTTTATCTATCAGGTTGAAGAGGGATCAAATCCTGAATTTCCTGGAGTGCTCATGAGTCTGGTTGAGGCCTGAGGGGACTAAGACGGTTTGCACACAAGGTTCACTGCAAACCATGCTGAGCAACAAGGATGAGACATCTTTCCTGTCATCATCACTGGTACTCAGTAGTCTTTCTCAGTGTCTCCTTGGACTTGACGGTGGCAGATACCATGTGACACCCTTGCCAGGCCCACAGACCTGGCGTCTGGGCTTGGCTCCATGCTGCCCACTGCAGGACCTAGAATACGATGCCTCTTCCCTCTGGGTCTCAGATTCCTCATCTGAAAATGACAGAGTAGCTGGAAGTCACTTTTTCAGACCCCAGGACAACTCAGCTCACTAACTGCTTATCAGGAGGCAATCTTCATCAGTCCTGCCGAAGAGCAGAGGCATGCCTGAAGCCTTCAGAGTCTTTCGTGGCGGAAGTGTTGCAACTGGGAAGCATTTGATCCATTGGCTTAGTGCCTTCTGGGACTTGGGAGAGGCAGCCTCTGCTGTACCCAGCGGGCTGTGGGGCATTGAGGCTAGCAGAAGCTGATCTTGGATCTGACTCATGGGCAGCCTCAGGGTCAAATGCAGAAACAGTGACTGGAAGGTGGTGGCTCTGGAGTTCTGCTCCCGACTTTGCCATGAATTCCTTGTGAGACCCCATGTGTGTCTGTCAACCTCTCAGGGCTTGGACTCCTCAGTGTTACATCCTATGGAAGTTGGACCTATTACTATTTATTCCTCTCTCCCTTCCTCTATCTCTTCCTTTCTTTCTTCCCTTCATCTTCCCTTCCTTCTTTTTACCTGTCAAATCCTATTTTCAAATGTACTCTTACACATACGACTAATATAGGAAAGAAAGAAATATGGAACTCATCTGGCTGAAATGTGGGTGGGGCCCCGAAACCTACCTTCTGAGTTCCTCTGCAGACCCATAAGGCTCCTCAGAGCATGGACGACCCCGCAAGATGGCCCTAGACTCTCCTTGAAGCTTCTCCTGCCATCTCCTTACTGCCTACCCCCCAACAATGGCCAACTTGTTAGTCCCCAAAAGTGCTATGCACAGTCATTCTTCCCTGTCTTCAAGTTGTTTCCTCTTCCAGAAAGGCTCTTGCCTTGTTTGGCCAATTCCAACTCATCCTTCAAGGCCTGCCTCAAAAGCAACCTTCTCAGGAAGCCATCCCCGTGGCCCCATGTAGTATGAATCTCTCACCTGTCTAGATCCCTACAGGACTTTGTCAGCCAACCTGTAAAACCTGATCCAGAGGGTATTTTAGTGGGGTGCCTGGGTGGGTTAAGCCTCTGCCTTTGGCTCAGGTCATGATCTCAGGGTCCTAGGATCGAGCCCCACATCTCTCTCTTCCCCCGCCCCCCCGCCTGCCTCTCTGCCTACTTGTGATCTCTCTCTGTCAAATAAATAAATAAACAAACAAACAAACAAACAAACAAATAAATAAATAAATATATTTTTTTAAAAAAGAGGGTATTTTAGCTACTGGGTCATACGTCTTTTTCTCCAAACTGCAAATGCCTAATAGCCAGCACATGGCACTAACAGCATGTGACAACGGAACACCATGGAAGCCCAGCCATTCCACGGTCTGGCCCCCACTAAGTGCCTGCCTAGAAGAGGTCCTGGTGTGTGCAGGTGGTCCCCCATCTCAAGGTATGGCACAAAGTAGGCATTACTGGACCTTGGCACACAGTAGGAGTGTAGGGCCGGGCTCTCAGGTGCCCTGTAAATATTTCCTAAGTGGAAATGCGTAGAAGGATTTCCTTGCAATGGCGTAGAAGCCCATTTCTGGGAAGCCTGTTGGCTTTTCCCTAGTCAAAGAAAATGTATTTTCTCTCCCTTCACCACTGTTCAAAAGAGCAAATGCAATCAGCCCCTAAAGCCAGGAGCGGACAGGGCTGTGGGTCTGAGGTGGTGGGAGAGGTCCCTGGGGTAATGAGCAGATACTGTTTCCTTATCGCCAGCGGCCTGTTCTCAAGCTATCACTCCCCGTCGCCCTCGTGGCTCAGCCTCCATTTGGACTTCTTCTGATAAACACCAATATCTGTGCAAATTCTTGAGGCCGACTGCCTCCCCAGCCCAGGGGCCGCTCTGCTGGAACTCCAGATGTGCGATAAGGCCGGGAAATACATTTTCAGTCCACTAAGTCATCACATTTTCTGACAAGGATTCTCCGACGCGCACCCATCTCTGATGACTAATATTGCCTTCACTCAGCAGAGGGCTTCAGAAACCATCCAAAGCATCCCCAGGCGGTCAGGTGTCAGCTCATCCCCGGGCTTCACATTTTGAGAGGCCCTCTCAGGAGCTCTGAGTCCTGATATGGAAAAACAGCAGGCTGTTTAGAGGAAGAGGACTGGCCAGCGGTCAGCAGTCCCGAGACCTGAACTGCTTGCCTTGGGCGCCTTTGGTAGGTCTGTTAACCTCTCTGGACCTCAACTTCCCCCCCGCCTGGTGGGGAAGAGATGGATCCCGTAATCTGAGGGACTTTGCAGCTCCAAGACCTGTGATTCTCTTACTTTTCTGCCATTAAGAGCACAGGATGGCAGAATCTCATTGCTGGGAAATAAAAGGGGGACAGGGTGGGGGGGCTCAGGGTCCTGGGGAAAAAGTAGTAGGAATAGCTGCATTCATAGGAATAGTAATAATAATGGTCATAGAACTTCTAGTTGCCATGAATTATTTCACCTGTTTTTAGCTCTGGACTCAGGCAGACCTCGATTCAAAGCCCTGTGTATCTCTAGTTAGCTGTGTGACTTTGGGTAAGTTACTTAACCTCTCTGAGCCTCAGTTTCCTCCCGTGGAATAATAAGAACTTAATGAGGTAATATAAGGTACTTGTAGCACAGGGCTTAAAACACTGGAAGCACCAATAAAGGTTGCCTTTTTAAAGATCAATGTTAATAATGATCCTTATAATCCTAACGTGTGACTCCTTATAATCCTTACGAAGTAATGATCTGCTGTCCTGATTTTACCAATGAGGGACATGAAATATGGAGAAGTTAAATAACATTCCGGAAGGTCAGAGCCTGGGTCGTCCCAGGTCTATCTGATCCCAGGCTCATGCACTTACCCCTCGCATGGTGCACCCTTTTGAGAAGCCCTCAGCCCACTGGCTCTCTTCCCCTCGCTCGAAGCCCACTTGGCCAGCCGGCACTGGCATTTATGGAAATGAAGGCGATTGGCTGAGAGCTGGGGGGGTTGGACAGGATTGTGGGGAAGCTGCCAGCCCTCGGGGGCTCGGGACCCCTGAAGGGGTGGGCTGGGCCTGAGGTACGGGAGTCACCTGGTCACTGCGATTTGGGCTTTTCTCTGGGGACAAAAAAAGTTGGGAAGAAAATAGATTGCAGTCTGTTACAGACCCAGTGGCTACAGATCATTCTGAAAATTAGCTTTCTATGGGAAAATCTATATACTAATTAACTCCATGGCCTCTCTAACGAGTTTAAGCACAATAAGGCCGCTGAAAAGATCGAGGCATTTTGCAGCTGCCTTAAATTCTACCTTGGGAGACATGCTCACGGCTCACGAGGCTGTTTGAGAGGCTCCAGAAAGAAAGAGGAATCTTAAATGATTCATTTCCAAGGGCAGAAGGTGGGGCGTTGTGACTTTGGTTTCTTGCGGAGGGAAGCACAGAGCTCCAGGCTTGTCAGGACGGATGGAGTCCCTACCTCGGTGGCACCCAGTTAGCACCTGGGTGCGGCCCAAGATTTCCCACGCCTCGGAACTCCGTCCTCAGCGTGAAGACTGAGAAGCCATCAGTGGGTCGAGGCAGAGAGAGGTTTCCGGGGACTTGGCCACAGAAACCGAGACGGGAACCTTCTGACAGCGACCGTGCAGGAGGGACGTGATGTTACGGTCAGGGAAGGTGGCAGCCGCATTCCTACATGCAACGCAGGAGACAGCCTCGTCAGCAGAAATCTTGACCCTTCTCTTCTCCTAGGACATGGACTTTGCTCCTCCTGGGCTGCTGCCCTCTGTCCTCTGGCCTTTGCCTAGCACTCCTTTTAGACACCAGCTTGTGCAAGGAACAGCTGAGACAGGGTAGCACGACATGCATGTGTGCTCACTTGAAGGCGTGTGTGTACCCGTGAGTGCACACATGAAGAATCACACGTATGTACAGCCATACCCTGTACACCCCGCACTTGAAAAAACACACGTGCAAGAACACGCACTCACACACATCTTTATCCAGCCTTATCACAACACCGAGGCGGGCTAGATGCCCTGACCGTCGTTCCCCGGAGACAGACCCTCAACCCACAGCCCCAGATAATCCTGGGGAGTGAATTTCTGCGTGTTCCTTGGGGGCAGGGACCCAGGCCTCCACGGTGCCTTGCTCAGAACAGGCACCCCACAGATACCTCATGGTCAACCCACTCTCTATGAGGGACTTGTGGTGTTAGTGTGGAAGTAAGAGGACTTCTCATGTCTCGAAGGGAGGTGAGACGCAAGGGGGATGCCCGAGCCTCGGCCAGCCATCCTTGTTTCCTGGGAGTCTGTCTCACCCATGCTTGGTGGGTATGGTCGTCCCTGTGTCCCCAGGAAGAGATCAAGGCTCATGGAGATGGAGTAACCTGCTTGAGGTCCCATATCTGATCCCCAAGTGCCCTTTTTGTGCTAACCTGCCCACCGTGTGTCTGGCTAAAATGTCCGAACTCCTCTTCAGCCATGAGGGAGAACATCTATGAGGTAAAAAAAAAAAAAGAAAGAAAAGAAAAGGAGGATCCTCTGAAGGTACCCTTCTGAAACGGTGTGAGACGGTCACAACACGCGGTCTGTGGGGCAGACTGGGATGGCAGAGCAGCGGTCACGCCCTGGCTGGATGACCTTGAGCACTGGGTCCAATCCCACAGTCACTTCCTGGTCCCCCCTCACTAGGTCTCACTCCCAGCAAGGCACAGAGCTCACCACTTCCTCCTCCTCAAAACACTTCCCGCGGCTTGGCTTCCTGGACATCATAATGCTCGGGTTTTTCTCCTTCCTCACTTGCCACCCTTCCTGGGGCTTTTTCCTAGTTCACCCTCTCCTCTCCAGCCTTCGAAACTGAGTGCCGCAGTCCTGGCCTCTCAGCTCCCTATGATCTCCTCCAGCCTCATGGTTTTCAATACCATCTTCGGCTCTTGCCTTCCAAATGCACATCTCCATCCTAGAAGTCCCTCCAACCCAGACTTGTATCTAACTGCCCACCAAATCTCCTTTTGGGTGCTTAATAACATCTCAAATGAACACTGCCATGAGTTGCTTGAGTCAAAGGGACCTGGAGACTTCCCCGGCCCCTCTCTTTCCCTCACCTGCCACACCTGCTCAAATGGGAAGCTTCGAGGCCTCTTTCTTCCACACGCACCCAGGATCTGACCACTTTTCACCACGCCTCTGCCTGGGATGGTCCTCTTTCTCACCTCGAGATATCCATGGGGCACACCCTGGTCCAAGCCACTATCCTGTCTCACCTGGATTATTCCAACTGCCTTCTTAATGACGTGCATTTCTTCCATTTTTGCCCTCTGGTGTCGTTCAGCAGCCAGAGAGATCCTTTAAAATACAACTCACGCCATCATTTTCCTCAGCTCAGAAGCTGCCGTGGCTCCCCAGTCTCACTCAGAACAAAAGCCAAAGTCTACAGTGGCTTGAAAGCTCCTATGATCGGGCCTCCCCACAATCGGTATGCCCTCTTGGCTTTGTGGCCACCTATCTAGAGATTTTCCCCCCTCATTCACCACTTCAACCACAGGGCCTTTGCACTTCACACCCCATTGCCTGGAATACTTCCCCAGTTAGCCATAGGGCTGATGCACTTACCTCTGTCATGTCACACTTCGGGTGAGGTCTGCCCTGGCCCATCCTATTTTAAGTGCCCTCTCCCCTGATCCCATGACAGGGATTCCCATCCACCCTTACCTTGCATGCCCCATCCTCTCAGCATGGATCTCCCTTCTAACTTGCTCTTCATTTTATGTATGCTCATGCTTATTTTTTATTGCCCCTCGCCTCCACTTAGAATGCCTGCTCTGTGGAAACAGAAGTCTGCACGCCTCCTTTGTTCCCTGCACATCCCAGTGCCTGTCCATTCTGGGCATCAAAATCCTTTTATTGAATGACTATGGTTTCTTAACCTCTCTAAGCCTTGGCTTCTTCCTCTGTAGGAGTGGGTTACTTTGGGGATTAATTAATGTATTTAAATACCACACTCGTGCCAACATGACATTGCTCCTTTGCTCTAGGAAGTGCTCTCTTTCTCTCTCAAATCTCTGCCTCATTTCAGACACTGCTGGTGTTTTGGTGCCTTTGGCTTTAGGGGGGAGGGAGAGTGGTGTTGGGGGGGAAGACAGTGTCCAGGGCTTGGAAGCCCTTCCCCTGGAACCTCATCCCTCTTCCATCACAGAGCCAGGGAGAGGGATCACCTGGGAGCTTTCTGGGTCCCTCAGGTCATCAGCCCATTATTGGACAGGGGTGTGGGAAAGCTCAGGTCCGCGTCTGCCCTGCAGATTCCGGGAGAAGAAAAAAAAAACTTGTAAGGGAGGGAAAAGCAATAGAACGAAAGAAGAAATTTGCTTCATAAATAGTGAAACAGGTGATTTTAACACTTAGGAAGGAAGGACGAGGAAAGAGCTGTAAGATCTATATGAGAACAATTTACTCTTATCAGAAAGCTCGCAACTGCAGCACTGACTTTTTCCTAATGAAGGTGTGCATAATGAAGGCATTGTTTTTCTTTGAGTGTACATTATTGTTGTAACATGGCAAGTTTAAATAAACTTTTTCCCTCTCAATTGCAACACATACAAAACACCAGTGAAGCCGAAGCCATAACCTCTCTTCTTTTTCCATCAGGATGGAAAGTAAAATCAAAGAGAAACTATGTAACACATGAGTGGCTGAACAGGAGTCACCCACAAACAAGAGCTGGAACCATGAATAGTGACGGGTGGGTCTGGCTCCTCCTTCCATCTCCATAAAAACAAAGACGGTCATCAGGTTGTTACTGTATCTTGAGCTAATGGCATATGTAGAGGTCCACAGTGAGAGGTGGCTATAATCAGATGCTTATATTTCTCTTCTCTCCCACTTCCTCCCCTCCCTTCCCCTTTCCTCCCCTCTTTCTCCTGCCTTCCCTCCTTCCTTCTGTCTTCTCCCTCCATCCTCCCTCCCCCCTTCTTTAACTATAAACTTGGAATGACAAGCACAACACCTTGTGCTTGGTGCTTGGGCTATAAGGACGAAAGAGATAGAAGAGCTCTGATCTCAAAGAGCTTTGGTTTTGTGGGCAGGCATGCTTGTGAGCCACATCCTACAGTAGATATTTGGGTAAAGTTCTGTGAAAACTCAGAGGGGGGGAGGCACCTGGGTGGCTCGGTTGTTAAGCGTCTGCCTTCTGCTCAGGTCATGATCCCAGGGTCCTGGGATGAGCCCCGTATCAGGCTCTCTGCTCTGCAGGAAGCCTGCTTCTCCCGCTACCATTCCCTCTGCTTGTGTTCCCTCTCTCGGTGTGTTTCTCTCTGTCAAATAAATAAAATCTTTAAAAAAAAAAACACAACTCAGAGGAGGGAAGGGCTGGGAAGGCTTCATGGAGGAAGCACCACTGAGCTGTGACTGGAGGGCTGGATGAGTGCTTGGGAGGGGTGGTAAAGCTTTCTAGGAGGAAAGAGAAGCAGGGATGGAGGCTTGTGTGTTTGGTTTTGTTTGTGCGTATGTCTCTGCATGTCTGCATGTGTGTGTGTCTGTGACTGTTGGTGTGGATGTATCTGCGTGTGTGTGTGTGTATGTGTGTGTGTATCTGTGTCTGTGTGTGCATGTGTGTGTGTATCGTGGGGCAGAGGGCCCAAAGAGGTGGCAGGACTGATGGGGACAGCCCTGCCCATTGCCTCAGGAAGCCCTGCCCCCTGTGGGGTCCCTGGAGAGTCATTTCCTTGTCACTGAAACAAGGCCACCATCATGGCGGGGAAGCTCCTCCTTGGAGGTCTTGGCGTGGGAAGCCCAGGGCGCTGGTCATGGCCCTGGGACATTTCTGCCCTTGCACCAGATGGGGGCTGCCCTTTCCCTGTGCCTGGGTGGCCCTCTGTGGGGGCTGCTCTGCTTGGGGCTTTCAGGCCACCCAAAGATACTGTCCACCACTTTCCTCATCAAAAATTCCATTTTGTGGCATCTCCTGAGACGTGGGAGAAATTCCACTGGCTCATTAAGAACAGGCTGAGCCCTCTTTGGGCTGGTGGCTCCCACGGTGGGGCTGCTGGGCCGGCTTGGTGGACCCTGACCCTCAGCGGACGGGGGCTTGCCCACCTCTAAGTCCCCTCCCCCCAGAACAGCTCAGGGAAGAAGAGGAGCACACCCGGAGGTCCTCTGCAACCCAGCGCCAGCCCTGACACTCGCTGTGTCTCATAGTGGCAGCAAAAAGGAAAGAGGGCTCTGAGCGGCCTACCTCCTTTCTCCTGGGACCTGGCCGGGAGTGCTGGGAAGCTGCCGCCTTTGCAATGAGGAGGTGCCCCCTCCTTTTCTGGGAGGGCCATGGGGCGTCTGACCAGTGATACCCGTGGGCACTGCAACAAGATCGGAGGCCTCTGGCAGGTTTGGGACGAAGGCTGAAGAAAGCTGAGGTGGAGTCTGGCACTAGGTAAGCACTGGTGGATGGTGGCCGTGAGCTCTGGGAGCACAGAGACATCTGTCTCTTTATGGTTGCCCAGTACAGAGCCACAGGCTTCAGAGGCGCCCCAGTGAATATTTACTGAATGCACGCATGCATATATGAACGAGTTAATGAACCTTTCCTCCCGTCCCTTTTCAGTGGGCCTCAGTTTCCACTCAAGGCCTCCATCCCACCGCAGTCTGCTTTTCTGAGCTTGAGTCTGGCACGTTCTTCCCAAGGACCCAGGCTTAGGTCCATTCCCCATTCCCAGCTTCTTGTCCAAGGCTGAATTAATTTCACTTACGCCCACAATGCACCTCGGACCTACTTCCTATGGTGGGCAGCTGCACATTTGCGAGAATCTCTTCTGGGATTCCCCAGATTTTTCCTTTATGAGCAAAGGCACTGGAGGGACCTCAGATGGCCCTTCTCCATCACGGAAGAAGCCCAGCTTGTGCGTGTAGACAAACGAAGCGGCTTGCGCAGAGCCCCTTAACCAGGGAGCAGTGACTGGCTAGGAACGGCTAGAACAATGTGCTGGCTGAGATCGTGGGAATCAGTTGCCTAAGTCGGGGTGCCGGTTCCAGCACTTCAGCTCTCGGGGCCTCAGTTTCTCATCCATAAAGTGGACGTACCATTTCCCACCTCAGAGGGCTGTCGGGTGGATTCAAAGAGTTAATGCGGACAAAGTGCTTACAGGGGACTTGGGATCTAGAAAGTGCCCCGAGTGTTGGCTGTTCCCGTCGCTGGCTGCATACCCATCACTGGCTCCGTATGTGCTGGCCCAGATCTAGAGCCCAGCATTTCACTGGAGTGTCTCCCAGTCTATGGAATCCTACAGGTGAGGCCACCGAGGCCTCGGGGGACAACGTGTCTTGCCCCAAACCCCAGAGTTGGCTCCCGCATGGCCGGGTCAAGTGTGGACTCAGTCCCTGCTCACTCCAGAGCCCTTCTTCTGGCCGAGTGCTTCATCTTCCAATCCCTCTGCCAGGCAGGGAGAGGGGGAGGGGAGGGAGGAGAGTGGGGGGAGGGGGGCTGCTAGTGTAGATGGTGCTCGGTGCACCGTGCTCGGGGACTAAGAGCCGGCGGGAGAGGAAGCCAACAGCCCTGCACCTGCAGCGGCCCCACCTGAGCTCCACAGGTAAGCAGACCTGGCTGGAACCCGGGAGCCAGCCTGCAGCAGAGCCCCCGCCCGACCCCTCCCGGCAGCAGCCAGCTTCTTCTTTAAGTCAAATGTTGCCTGGAAGTCATTGCTTCAGCAATTACCTCTGAAACCCATTGTTTCCTCAGCCCCATTAACATGTCAGATCCTGGCAGCCGCTGACGGGGCAAACACCCCTCCGAGGGCTGCAATTCAATTTAAGATCGCCTCCCCTGCATAGACAGCCTCGGAGCCGGCCCATCTCCAGATTTCACCAAATCGAGGAGAGGGTCTCAGGGCGCAGTTTGATCATGCTGCTTCCTAAATTAAAAACAAAATTGTAAGTGTTAAACATCTTTAACAAGTCATTAAGCCCCAGCCATAATCCAGAAAAAGTCCCTTAATGAGTAATGACATATGTTGTGAGCGCAGTTATCTCCTAATGCCGGGAGCCGAGACGGTGGGATGAAATGGCACGGTGCTCAGAAGGGATGGATCACCACTAATGGCAGGGTAATTCCAGGCTGTTGGGCTGAGGACCCTGGAGGGCTGAGGAGGAGCCCGAGCCAGGAGGCCGGGCACTCTCGACTGGACCGGGGCGGTCCTCAGCCTCCCGGCCCACCCTGGCCCTGGAGCCCCCTGTCTGCCCTAGGGGCGGCCCCGTCCCCACTCACAGACGGCTCGGTTCTGGGCTCTGCTCCAGGACGGGGTCTGTGGGTGTCTCGAGGTGGGGCACTAGCCCTCAAGCATTGTCCCGTGGTTGCTGGTCCTCCCAAGCAATCCTTGTGTCCCAGGCCAAGTCCCCAGGCTCTTGAACAAGCCGTGCATTTTCTCCCAGTCCTATTGATGTGAACATGTTGGGGTTCAGAGTGAAGAGTCAAGAAAGAATTCTTGAGTCATTTTTGGTGCAAAAAGGGAGGTTTTATGAAAGCAATGGGACAGGACCCGTGGGCAGGAAAAGCTGCCCTGGGATTGTGAGGGGTGACTGATGATGTCCTTTCAAGTTGGGAGGGGGTTAGGGATTTTGGCAGCATCATTTCCAGGACCTTGAGGGGCTAGTTGCTGTTAGGAAAAGGTCATTTACTACCGTCTAGTAAAACCTGAGTCATGAGGCCCTTCAGATGTATATCGGGGGGCATATGCTTGGGGGATGATTGCCAACATATATCTTGCAGGGTAGAGATAAATGAAGTTTCCAAAGGGATTTTTATATGTTAAAGGAGACTTGCAGGTTCCTGGAGGTCGGAATAATGTTAAGCTAAGATTGCCTTTTGCCCTTAGCAAACTATCAACATCGGGGCAGTTGAGCTCCTAGAGGAAGGTCACTCTGTCTCAAGGACTTATCAGTGGGCTATAAGTCGTAAGGCAATTTCATTTTTTTCTTTTGCCTTCGTTCTCCACATCATTACCACAAAGACTCTGCCTTGTCCCTCTGGCCCTGCTAGCCTCTCTCTCTACTGCCCTCTCCTCCCTCCTGGCTTCTGGATCCTGCCCTCGATCCACTCTCCGTGTGCCGAGGCGCTGACTTGTTGCCTGGGCCTCCCTGCAGTCTGGGCCCCAGTAGGCCTGACCACCCTTCTGGGCCCCTGGGTGATGCTCATTTTCTCATGGTGAAGTTCCAGACATGTGAAGAAGCGAACTGGCTGGACCCTCACCCCTCAAGCCCCAATTCTCAAAAGAGAGACCATGTTTGCCCAGTTTGGGTCATGCGACTGCCCCCAGGGTCATGGGATGTGGCCCACCCACAGGGCGATAAACAGCCCTCAGAGAAAAGGGCTTCCTTCTTCCACTTTAGGCTTCTGTGCCTTTGGCCCCACACATTCCACCCCCCCCCCCACCTCCTCCTTGCTGGGTCTTGCTTCTGTGACACTGCCTCCATGCGCTGCTCTGGGATTTGCAGCTGGAGGATGCCCCTTGAGTCAATGAGTCTTGGGTCAGAGACTCCAAAGCGGGTCCCAGCACTTCCGTAAGGGAAGGGGGAAGCAGGGCAAGGAAGGGGAGGAAGCCAACTGAAGGTAGGACTTCAGGCCCAATCTGCAGAGGGTAGCTTCAGTCTGGTCCTGCAGGGAGCTCTGGAATGGGAGTTACCCCCCAGAGCATTACCCGCCTGAGCCCATCAGCAGGTGCTGGGCTGCCAAGCAACCCCACCCCACTTGATCGCTCGCTCGCTCTCGCTCACCATTTATTCAACATGTGCTAATCGCCATACTTTTATTTGAGTGTTTGCTACCCGCCAAGCATTGTGCTAAGAACTTTATATACCAATTGAAAACACAGTTGCCCTGTGACATAGGTGTATTATGAGCTGCATTCTATAAGAAAAGGAAACTGAGGCCCATAGAGGTTCGGAAAGTGATCTGTCCATGGTCACGCACTCTAGGAATTTTGGAGTCGGGATATGAACTCAAGACTTCAGAGTTGGTGTCTCTGAGAAAAGAGCTATGGAGAACATATATATAAAGAAAGAAAAAGAAAAGGAAAAAGAAAAGGATATATTTCTTTTTCTTTTTTCTCTTTTTTCCTAAACCTCAGGCCTCTACAATTATTTGAGACGGCCTAGCCAAATACTCATACAGTGGTCCGCAAACAAACCCAAATCATTTAAATTTTAACGGCCAATAAAACAGTTGGAATTTCAGAGCTGGGAGGTCGTTAAGAGGTCTCCTGGCTTCACCCTTGCGTTGAACCGATGAGTGAAAGGAGGCTGGGAGAAGAATTGTGGTGTCCGAAATCACTAAGCAAGTGCGTGACAGCTGCTGAGTCAGTGGCACGCACTAGATGCGCAGGAACCCCCCGCCCCCTGCCGCCGTCTCCCCACAGTCCGCTGCTTTCCCGAGAGCCTGGGAGAACCCCTCACTGTGCCGTTTACTTAGAAACAGCAGAGCAGCATCATAGAAGAGGATCAATTCTTGACCATGCATTCAGAATTTGACACTTACAGGGGTTCCCTGCAGAGTTCTCTCGATGCCAAAAGGAAGCCCAGTTGCCCATCAGGGGCTGGGAGTGGGGGGTGCGGCCAGGTAAGGCCTGAAGCCGGGCAGGAGCCCGCCTCCAACCGGGGATGCTCTCAGCTCTGGCTGGCTGCCTCCTGTTGATCTTCAACCCCACTTCTGGATCTTACCCTTCTTTATTTTAATTAATTAATTTATTTTTATTTTATTTATTTATTTGACTGAGAGATCACAAGTAGGCAGAGAGGCAGGCAGAGGGAGAGGGGGAAGCAGGCTCCCTGCTGAGCAGAGAGCCCGATGCGGGGTTCGATCCCAGGATGCTGAGATCATGACCTGAGCAGAAGGCAGAGGATTTAACCTACTGAGCCACCCAGGTCCTCCGAGATCTTAGCCTTCTGTCAGCCCTCAATTCTAAGCTTGACCCTTATCTTGGATTCCTTCTGCCTCAGTGGTTCTTTTGTACCAAAGAACTTCTCGGGTATCCTGCCCTGGGGATCCCTGCTTTCTAACTTCGTTGACTTCCCAAAGCTGGGCCTCTGCTTAATGCTCAGAGGTCCTCACCTGGTGACAAATCTGGTGCTGTAAACCTCTCAGGGAACTTCAGTGTCAGAATAATGCCCAGGGGATAGCCGGTTGCTGTGACAATTAAGGGGGGGGGACCATTGAGGCTGAGTCACAGGCTTCAGTGCCCAGCAGGAGATGGTGGGGTGCTTGGGTGGAGACTGGACTGAGTCAGAAAGAGTTGCAACCTTCTAGCCTGGTCAAAGTCGGCTGTGTGACCTAAGGAGAATCTCTTTGCCTCTCTGAACATTGACTGGGATAGGCTTGGATACTTTCCAGCACTCAGACCTCCGATTCTCTGCAGGAGAGGAAGAGGCTGCATTCTACGGTCTGCATTCTCCTTCACATGTCAACCTTAGAGGACCTCCCCAGGCCCCAGACGGTCTGCCACAGGAGAAAGCTGGGGAGCAGAGATTTCTTATTTCCAGCTTCTGAGCATCTGAAGTGGCTGGGATGGAGCGGGCTTCTCTGAGCCATCCAGGGCTCACAGCGTACTGGGCAAAGGGCTGGGCAGATACCACGGCGCATTCCCCCAGCGCCCGCCCTCTAGCACTCGCTCTCCCATCCTGGGACCCGAAGGGGGACAAGAAAACACTCTTTGTTCTGGCCAGACAGTACAGAGCCTCGTTGCCATGGCAGCAACAGCCATTTCCTCTGGCTCTGAGTCGGGGCAGCAGCTCAGCTGGGCCTGGGCGCAGGCCTTGAGAAGCCGGGAGCAGAGGTCAGCCTTGTGTGTGGGGGGTCTGAGTCACTGAGACCCCAGCAATGCACCAGCTGAGGAATAAGAAGTTGGCAAGCACCAAGGCTGCCTTCCTGCCATCCAAAGCTAGGCTGGGGAGCAGCCAGGGGCTGGGGCTGAGACAGGAACTCAGGGACCCAGCTGCGGAAACGGGGCTGCCTGGATGCCTACAGCCAGGTGGGCACTGCGGTCTGGCCTTGCAGGGGGCTACAGAGCCCTGGAGGAAGGGGTGGAGAGAAGCCCCGAGGGGTGTTGTGGGGGGCAGGAGGGAAACAACAGTCCTGGACCTATCAGACCCTGGAATAGAGTCAGGGACAAAGAATTAAGAAATTCTTGGCTGACCTGTCTCTCTCTCTTATCCGTGGATATCCCTGCGGGGATATGGGGCTCGGGCGGGAAGTTTGGAAGGACTAAGGCGAGATTCTAGGACTTCCAGGGATGGGCCTGGGTCAGATGGGAAGCGAGCACTTGGCTCAGCCTCTGGCTTTTCCTCAGCAGGGAACAGAGGTTCTCTAAGATCTGAAATCACAGAGGGAATTCGGCTCAGTTCCGCTGGTTACCGTTTGATGGTGTCGAGGTGTTCGCCTCTCAAAGCCTTGTCCTCTTCGTCGGCAAGGTGGGAATCCATACCTCAGAGTGTTCTCTGAGAACACGAAGTAAGATAATACCTCCTGCATGCTAGGGGTAACAGGAAGTACTCAGGAAGTAGTGGTAACTAATAGTATTAATATGACGTTGAGCCAGTGGCTAAATTTCAGCAGCTTCATCTGGTTCAACCTAGAATCTGTGGGTGTGATGCTCCTCGAGTCTGGGGGAGCCTGTGGGGGAGAGCTGCGGGTTCCCTGAATTACCTCGGGCAAGTCACCCAACTTGTCTGCACCTCTGTTACTCCTCTGGGAAACAGGGGTGGAAAAGTGTCATGTACATTACATGTGCATTACATGGACACATCCAGGGCCAGCACTTAGAAGAATGCGTGGCCCCGGGCCGGGGCTGGTTGAATGCTTGCTAAGTGAATAAACACGGAGAGAGCTGTTATTCTTCTCATCTACATGCAAGGGAAATAAGGATTCGTGCAGCTCACATGCCTGGGCTGGAACCCGAGCAGTAGGACTTCGGGTCCAGTGAGTTCTCTTGTCATTGTCCCAGCTGCTTGTCCTCTGTAGCCTCCTGTCTTGTCCAATCTAGTCTGTCTTTCCACTCTGGTGATGGTCCATCTGTCTGTCCAGCTGGCTGGTGAGCTTGTCTGTCAGTCACCACTCATGGATCAATTCTTCCATGTGTTTATCCAGGACCGACCTCGCTTCCTTCCTTCCTTCCTTTCTTCCTTCCTTCCTTCCTTCCTTCCTTCCTTCCTTCCTTCCTTCCTTCCTTCCTTCCTTCCTTCCTTCCTTCCTTCCTTCCTTCCTTCCTTCCTTCCTCATAAAGCCAACTTCTGTTGGACGCTTGAATTTGGTTCAGATGATCTAGAAACCTAGAAATCCTTTTTTACAAGTTGGGTCTATTGAGGTATAATGTAAAGGCAGTAAAGCTCACCCTTCGAAGTGTGCAGCTTGATGAGTTGTGACAATCCCATATAATCATGTGGCCATCACCACAATCAAGATACAGAACACTTCTGGGGCATCTGGGTGGTTTAGCAGGTTAAGCCTCTGCCTTCGGCTCAGATCATGATCCCAGGATTCCGGGATCGAGCCTGCTCAGTAGGGAATCTGCTTCTCCCTCTCCTGCACCCCTGCTCGTGCTCTCTCTCTTTCTGTCAAATCAATCAATCGATCAATCAGTCAATCTTTAAAAAAAGACAGAACTCAAGTATCACATGATCTCTCTGATATGAAGAATTTGAGAGGCAAGGCGGGAGTTTGGGGGGGTGGGGGAGAGAAATGAAACAGGAAGGGATGGGGAGGTAGACAAACCATAAGAGACTACTAGACTCAAGAAACGAACTAAGGGTGGCGGGGAGGGGGTGTGGGTGGGTAGGGATATGGTGGACATTGGGGAGGATATGTGCTGTTAAGTGCTGTGAAATGTGTAAGCCCGACGATTCACAGACATGTACCCTGGGGCGAATAATACATTATATGTTAATAAAAATAAAAAAAAAAAAAGACAGAACACTTCCATCATCTCCCTTCCCCCCTAAATTTCTGGAGCTCCTTCGTTAACACTTCCCTTATTCTCAGCTCCTTGATGGCTACTGATATGTTTTCTTTCCTTATAGTTTTGCCTTTTCTAGAATGTAATATAAATGGATTCAAACAGTGTGTAGCCTTTTGAGTCTGGCTTCTTTAACTTACTGCATCTGAGATTTATCTTTGTGGGTGTATATATATATCTGTAGGACGTTTGTTTTTATTGCAGAGTTGTATTCCTTTGTATGGACATACCATAGTTTGTTTATCTAGTCACTCCTCGAAGGACATCTGGGTGGATTCCATTTTTTGACAATTACAAAATAAAGATGCTGTAAACATTCACATTTAGGTTTTTGAGTAAACTTGAGTTTTCATTGCTCCTGGGGAAATGCTTAGGAGTGAGGTGACTGTAGTTCATAATGCGAGTTATGTTTAACTTTATGAGAAAGTGCCAAACTATTTTCTAAAGTCACTATGCCATTTTGCATTCCCATCAGGAGTCTATGAGAATGCCAGTTGCTTGCATCCTAAATAACCAGAGGTATTGCCTTTTTAAGATAATTTTTAGCTATTCCAATAGGTGTGTGACACTATCTTGTAGTTTTAATTTACATTTCCTTAATGACTAATAATGTTGGATGTCTTTTCATGTAGTGTGTGTGTGTGTATGTGTGTGTGTGTTTTCCACCCATGTATCTTCTTTGGTGAGGTGAATGTTCAAAATTTTTGTCCATTTTAAAATTGGATCATTTGTTTTCTAATTTCTGAGTTTTAAGAGTTCTCTAGTTTTTCATATGTTCTTTATCAGATATGTGCTTTGTGACTATTACTCTCCCACTCTGTGGCTTGCCCTTTCATTTTTTTTTTTTTTTAAAGATTTTATTTATTTATTTGACAGAGAGAGTATACAAGCAGGCAGAGAGGCAGGCAGAGAGAGGAGGAAGCAGGCTCCCTGCTGAGCAGAAAGCCTGATGCGGGCCTCGATCCCAGGACTCTGAGATCATGACCTGAGCCGAAGGCAGAGGCTTTAACCCACTGAGCCACCCAGGCGCCCTGCCCTTTCATTTCTTAACAGTGTCTTTCAAAGAGCAGAAGGTTTTAATCTTGCTGAAGCACAGTTTATCAATTTTTTCTTTTAAGGATCATGCTTTTGGTGTCGCATCTGTGATGTGTCTTCCAAACTTAAGATTCATCCTTTGTTTTTTCTAGACACTTAGGAGATCATGACCCATTTTATGTTTGTTTTTATATATGGTACAAGGTACGAATCAATTTTTTTCTTGGCTTATGGATGTACAATTGTTCCAGCACTATTTGTCAAGTTATCCTTCTTTCACTGGATTGCCTTTGCGCTTTTGTTAAAAATCAATTGACCATGTATGTAGGAGTCTATTGCTGGACACCATTCTGTTCTGTTGATCTCTGTGTTTATCCTTTTGCCAATAACAGATGTCTTGATTACTCAAGCTTTATAGAAAGTCTTAACATCAGATACTGTGATTTATCCAACTCTGCCCTTTTTCACAATTGTTTTGGCTATTCTGTTTCCTTCATTTTTCTGTATAAAGTGTAGAACCAGCCTGGTAGTTTCTAAAAAAAAATTGCTAGGATTTTGATAGGAATTTTGCTGAATCTATAGATTAATTTGGGGAAAATTTATATCTTAACAATATTCCAACCAATGAACACAGCACATCTCTCCACCTATTTAAGTTATATTTGAATTTTCCTTCAGCTTTTATAGTTTTTAGCGTACAGATATTGCAATACTTTGCTAAATTTATAGCAGTATTTTAAATATGTTGGTGCTATTACAAATGGTTTCTTTAAAATTTTAATTTTCATTTGTTCATTGCTGGTATATAGACCAACAATGGATTCTTGTGTGTTAATTTTGTATACTTTGAGCTTGCTAAACTCACTAATCTGTTCTAGTAACTTTTGTGTAGATTCTTGGGATTTTCTATGTAGACAATTGTGTCCCAGGAAACAGAGGAGACAAGTTTATTTCTTTCTTTCTATCTGTATGCTTTTGATTTCTTATTCTTGCCTTATTGCCCTGGCTGTGATCTCTAGTACCATATTGAATAGAAATTCTTTTTGATTCCTCTCTTTTTTCTTTTGCTTCCAACTCCATCCAATCTGTCTTTGTGATTAAATTTCCAAAGTACATCCAGAATCTGAACACTTCTCACTCTCTTCTGCCATAAGCTCTTTTGCCTAAATACAGTAATCATCTCCTCATTGCTATCCCTGCTTCTCTCTTGTTCCCTGTTGTCCCTTCTCCACAGAGCAGCTGATATCATATTTCTATTTTAGTTAGAACAAAACTCAAACATCTAACCACAGCCTGTAGGGTCCTATAAGAGTTGGCCCCTATTCTCTCTGACTTCATTCTCCTCATTTTCTGTATCTCAACCATAGGACCCAACATGCTGTTCCTCAAACATGCTGAATATATTATCATCTTGGAGCCTTTCTATTTGTTTTACCTCTGTCTGTCTGCTTCCTTTGGACTATCCCAGTTTTGCTTCAAATGCCACCCTCTCAAGGAGGCCTTCTTTAACCATCTGAGTGAATACAACCCTGCTGGTGGCCCCATAGCACTTATCAGTGCCTAAAATTATGTTTTCCTCATGTAAGTGTTTGTTTTATATCTTTTTCCACTAAAGGACAAGGATTCTGTCTACATTGTGTGCCCCAGGCTAGATCAACATGTACTCTATATATCAATGAGCATATATATGTATATGACATATATAAGTGTTTGCTGACCAATTTCTTTCAGTTCTATCAGAGAGTATCTATGATCAAGATACTCTCACCAACTTACCTTTCAACAAACTGGGTGCACTTCTTCTTCCTCCTCCTCTTCTTCTTCTTCTTTTTCTTTTTAAAGGTTTATTTATTTATTTGAAAGAGAGAGGGAGGGGAGGGACAGAGGAAGAGGGAGGGATAAACTCAAGCAGACTCTACACTGAGCATAGAGTCCAACATAGGCTTGATCTCATGACCTTGAGGTCACAGCCTGGGTTGAAACCAAGAGTCAAACACTCAACCAACTGTGCCACTCAGATATCCCTGGGTACACTGTTTAAGAGAACTGTTGTTTCATGTGTTGAGTCTACTTCCTGAGCTCCCATGCACTCCCCACCTGATGACAGTTTGACTTTAGCTGCCATCACTTTTTCTGGTAAAGGCAGTCTATGTTCTCCTTAAGACAAGTCCAGCCCAGTCCTTGCATTGCTAGAGACAGAGCATATGCCTTTACTGCAATTGATTTCTCCTTCTCTGATGAACTCTCTTTCCTCTTGGCTTCTGAGAGACTACATGTCACTGATTCTCCTCTCATTTGTCTGACTATTCCTTTTTCCATTGGTGGTAAACTATTGTTTCTTTCTCCTTATCCTTAAATGTTAGTGCTCCCTAGGGCTATGGTGTGGACTTGGTCAACCTGTTCAAATGACTTTTTGGTTTTAACTGCCTGTTTACAAGCCATGTGTTTCAATGACTATTTATGGGGCTCCCAGTAGGTGTCAAGTGCTGGGAAGACATCAGTGAGAAAGCCAAGCAGAGTCCTTGCCCTCTTGGAGCTCATAGATCAGAATGTAAACCTTATGGTCTTTGCTGCCTCTCCAACATCTAATCTAATGTTAGACACTCAATACATATTTGGTGAATAAGTACATACACGGGGTAAACAGACAATCACTAGGGACTACACAAATATTTATATATTTATAATGATTATAAGTGCTATAATGGGGAAATGCAGGGTGCTACAAGTGTGTAAATCTAGGAAATCTGATATAGTTGGAATTGCGAATCCTGGAAAACCCCCAGTAAGAAGACACATAGGCTTAGACTGAGAGATGATCAGGTATTGGTGAGTCAAGTGCAGATATTGGCAGATTAGAAGATCTGATCTGGTGGTCTGAAGCTGAGGAAATGCTCAATTTGATGGTTTCTGTGTCTCCATGAACTGTAAGGGAAAGTTATCTACTGAGGACGGGGGATAGGTACAGAGAAGATTGGAGGTTTGCAGAGAGATATGAAGGTGTGAAGAGTGTGGGGAATGTAGGGGTAAGCTTAAATGTAGATTTGCAGCCATTACCCTTTGTAGTAGGAGATCATTGATTCATGGTGATTCCAGGCTGCTCAATGTTGTGATTTCTTCAGTGCATTCAACCTCTTGGGTCAAGTTATGAAGAAGGGACATTCAAGATTGGGTTTTTATTATGTGAGTGTAATGGCCAGAAGGATGGGCAGGGGAACTCAAGGATATTTGAAAAGAAGTACTACAATGACAAAATTATGGAATTTAAGCTAAATGGGCAGGAAAGTAAAGTCAGGTAGCCAAAGACTCTAGAATTAGCTTGAGACAGCAGTGTGGTGAGCTTAAAATACCCACTTCCCTAACACCCTTTCATCCAGACTGGCATGTGAAAGAGTTCTGACCAATGACATATATGGAGAAGTTGCTGGGTGTGGCTTTTCGGTGAGTTTTTTAAAGAGGAAAAACTCATGTGAGATGTGCCTTCTGCTCTTTGTCTTTCTTCATTCCTAGAATGTGATGGAGAGGCTAGAGGTGAAGCTACACTCTTGGAGATCTTGAGTATATTTGTTAACCATTGCCACAATAATGTGGCAAAAAACCACCCCAAAACTTAATGTCTCATGAAACTCTTGGTTGTCTGCAATTCAGCTGATCTAGGCAGGACTGACTGGCCAGCTCGACTTATGCTTCAGCAATTGGGGTGGTGCTGTTCCAGATGTCTTTTATCCTCCCTCTAAGGCACACTCTTCTCATTGGCAATGAAAGACACCCAAGAAGACAAGTGAAAATGCACAAAGTCTGTTTTAAGGTCTAGGCTTAGAGCTGGTACATAGTCACTTTTTGCCTCATCCTGTTGACCAAAGTATGGCTAAACCCACAGCCAAAGGGTGGGGACATATTTCTCTCCTTTAGTAGGAAGAATTACAAAGTCACATGATAAAAGGGAGGAGCAAAGGAGGAGCAAAGTGTTGGGGCCAGTAATGCAATTTACTTCAATGGAGGTGAAGGTTACCCTAAAATCATGGCAGATCAGGAAGCCAAAAGGAATCTAATGACTTCCTCAAGCCAGCCTTCATATTGTTAGGGAAGAACAATTCAATTCGTACTTGGTTAAGTCACTATAGTGGGATTTCCACTACATGAGCACAATTTCTGAGTTACATAGGGAGCTTAAGGATGGGAAGAAAGTGGAGGGACCACCAGTTTGGAGCTTTGGTGAGATCAAAGAAGGGTGCCCATGCAAAGAAACTCAAATGATAGTACATTTTGATTGGAGAGTGGGTATTTTTTTTTTTAAAGATTTTATTTATTTATTTGACAGAGGGAGAGAGATCACAAGTAGGCAGAGAGGCAGACAGAGAGAGAGGGGGAAGCAGGCTCACTGCTGAGCAGAGAGCCCGTTGCGGGGCTCGATCCCAGGACCCTGAGATCATGACCTGAGCCGAAGGCAGAGGCTTTAACCCACTGAGTCACTCAGGCGCCCCGGAGAATGGGTATTTTTAATTAGTGATTAAACCATATATGGTGCAGTTCCTGGTAGTGGCAAGTCCTGTAGTGTGACTAGTGAGGAAGGGAGGACACTGGAGATGAGGAGGTCAAGAATTGATAAGCCAGCATCCAGGAGGGATTCTCAATCTGGATACTCAAACCATCACACATGGATTGGGTAGAAAGAAGACTGGGATCCAGGGTCAGAAGCCTTCCCTGTATGAAGAGGAGTGGTCAGGAGAGAACTGAAATGAGAGAGAGGGTGAGGTAGCCAAATGGCAAGGGCCTCAAAGGAGTGAGGAGTTTACAAGAAGATGAGGAAGAAGTGAGGAAGCCCAATTTCATATTTACAGTGCAGGCTGCCCCTTGGATGTAGACACACAGAACAACCCTCTAGATCTTTGCCTTTCATGCTCCCTAGGCATTTGCAGCTCAACATATCTGAGGCCAGGCTCATCATATTTCTATGCAAACCCACTTCTCCTCCTGCTGCCCCTCGGTGGATGAGCTGCCACCCACTCACTGAAACCCGAAACCTGGGGCTTCTTCCAGGGTCCCTCTCTCCCTCATCCTATCATTACATCCTACTAATTTTATATCACAAATATGTTCCAACCGATCCCCTCTTCTTTGCACCCTACTGCAGACCTCCGTCATCTCCCACCAGCTCCTCTGCCTCACTCCCCTAACCGTGCTCCCCGCCTCTAGTATCTCCCCATGAAATCCATTATCCGACACCTCAGGGAACCACTCCAATGTTGGCTGAATCTGAAATCACACTCAGCACAAGAGACGATCATGAAATACCTGCTTTGTCTCTCAGACTCATGAATATGAAAATGGATTCCTGAAGCTAGCAGGGTGGGGGAATAGATATAGAAATAAGGGTGGGTTGCCCTGAGAGGCAGGGGCTCACCCGGGGAAGCTTGTCCAGTCTCGGGGCAAGATGAGAGGTGAGTCCTCTCTGTCCACCAACTGGCTGGTCGCGGTTGTTGTGGGGACCAAAATAGCCTGGCATTGCTAGTTGCCTCTGAGGTCCCACAGATGTCTGAGTGTGGGACAGTGAGCGGATGTCTAGCAGAGAGGCCTGGGGGAGGGGAGGCCAGATGGCAAGATGTGGGGGGGGGGGTGAGGATGGTGGGGAGGGGCTGGCGGCAGCTGGGAAGGATCAATGGCTTTTCCCTTTCTGTGTTTGCCTGTGTTGCTATCCCTGCTCAGATGAAAGAAATTCAAATAGTTATTGATTCGCACTGAGGGGAGAGCACAGGGATGTGGTCTGGTTTCCTTACAGCTGCACCCAACCCCAGCACCCTCCCCTGGGCCCTGCTCTGACTCCAGCCTCCAGCCTGTTCCCAGCCCCTGTCCCCACACCTACCCTAGCCTTTGGCTTGGGGCGGCCATGTGCTCAGTTAAAAATACTTCCCTCCTAGCTTTTTCATTCAAAGCAGCCATGTGAAGCAGTTCCTGGCCCAGGAGATACAAACAGAAGTTTCTGGGATGTAAGTCCAGAACCCTCCTCCCCATCCCCTGCCACCTCCCCCGCCCCCCCTTAGCCCGAGGTGATGGAGACAGATTTGATCACGGGTCACAAACTGTGGGGACTGAGGGCTGATGCCAGCCTTCCCTGCCCTGAGAGCTAAGAATGGCTTTTACTTTTTTTAAAGGCTTTTTCTTTTCTTTTCTTTTCTTTTTTTAAGGGTCATAAAGGAAAACAAAGACAAGCACGTGGCAGAGACCTTGTGCGGCTTGCAAGACCTGAAGCTTTTGCTATCCAGCAGAAGTTTTACTCTACAGGAAACTTTCTCTGAGCCCTGGTTTCCACTGTTCTGCCTGTGGTTTTGCAGGCGAATTTCCCCCAAGTCTGAGCACTAGGAGTTGCGAGCCTTGGGCTGCCTCCCGACAGACCTCAGCCCTCTGAAATCTGCACTCCCTGAGGGACAGGAAAGGGGTCAGCCTCCTCGGTGAGAGTCTACAGCTGCTTCGCAAGGGCTGCTGTGGCCTCAGTCACCTCCCCACCCCCCATCATCCGGGCGGACACACAGGGATGCCTTGACCAATGGAGGCCAGTCAAGGACTGGCTCCTTTCCAGGAGCTGTTCAGCAGAGCAGTGGTCCCAGGGCAGACAGGGTCCAGATGCTGTGTGTCCCTCATAGGGCGGCCTCCTGAGGCACACACAGCTCCTGGCCTGGGGCTCGTCCTGACCTTTCAGCAGCCTTCAGCTGTGCGGGCAGGACTGCAGAACTCCGGGGGCCTGGCAGTAAGGGACAATCCGAGGGTATTAGTCCCCAAGGTGTTGTCATCCTTGCTGGGTGGTCGGGGCAAGCTAGCACGCTCCTCGGAGTCTCAACTTACCCAGCTTTGAAATGGGGATAACCATAATTCCCTGCAAGAGCCTTTTCAAGTACTTAAAAGATTCTGATACTGTACAAATATTTAGTAGAAATAAATGACCAGAAAAAAAAAATCACATGGTATACCAATTTCTGGCCTGCTTTCTCCTGGCCCAAAGGGTAGTCATGACAGGGTAGAAGGGGAAGGTGGGCGTTGTTGTGCCTGCTCAAGGGGCTGGTCCGCTTGGGCAGGGCCCTGCTGAAGGTCACAGAGTGGGCCTGAAGCTGCTCCCACAGGTCAGCATGGCTGGGGAGCATGGCTACACCTGAGGGTACGTGTGTATGAAACGGCCCTCCTCAGGGCCAGGTGCTGGGAGAAAAAGGCCACAGCTCCTGGGAGGTGCTGAGCTCGCAGCTGACCCCACCCCGTGGGATGTGCAGAAATCAGCAGGAAGGGGCATCGATCGCCATCGGCAGCTGGGCCACGTGGGCTGCCTATCGATCAGAAGCCTGTCTCCCCCTCCCCTCTCCTCCCCCTTCCCTGGCGGGCAGCGAGAGTCCCTATTGCCTTCCGCAGCTTCTGACAGCACCTGGGAGGGGAGGGGAGGGAAGAGGAGGGCAGAGAGAGACCAAGAAATCTTCCTGATCCCCCTGGACAAAGAGATCTGGCAGCTGCACGTAATTCGGGACTCCGATAATCCTTAATCCAGCTCCATTTGCACATAAATGCAGCGCCTGGCTTCTGACCCCAGGGGTCCTGGGAGCCCTTTGGGGGGTTTGCTCCCCTTTATTTACTCTGTGAGTTTTCATTGGCAGAAAGCCCCTTGGGCCTCATGGCACTGAAAGGAGGAGGATTTCCCAAAGAAGTCCTTTTCTTGGGGTGGGAGAGAATCCCTGCAAATGGAGCTCCTCAGTATCCAGGGCTCCAGACGGGCCCCGGAAGGGCTGGGAGGGCGTGCCCATGGGGCTGGTGTGACTGGTACTGCGGCGGCGGGTGGGACCTCAGCTTTCTGGAGCCTCGAAACTGGTGTGGGGCGGGGAGAGGGGACTGAGGTGGACCTATGGGGGACAGAAAGACAGGCATCTCAGGGTTTGGAGTCAGAGAATTTGCAGCTGCGGAAAAGAGCCCCTTGATGGTCTTACCTGGGATGGACACAGAGACGCAGAGAGGTGTGTCGCTCTCTCTGATGTTTACTGAGATTATACTGTGTGCCCAGTAATGTACTCAGTGTTTTAGGAACATGGTGTCCTCTTCTGCCACGAGAGCCCTTCAAAGTAAAGCAGTGACGATTATCCCCAATTTACAAGTAAGGACACTGGAGCTCGGATAGTCGAAGTCAGTTACCCAGTATCTTCGCAATCGTAAGTATTAGCTCTCCCGTGTCTGACTCCAAGAGCAAAGCCCTCCCATGCTGCAGGCTGCCTTGGTTCTTCCCCTTGCTGGCTTGCCCCTCAGATACCGGAGGACACTGGGGACAGGCCAAGCCAGCTCCCAGGGACTTGGGGTGGTGCCTAAGTGCTTAGTCTCTGTAGTCAGATGGTCTGGGTTCAAAGTCTAGCTGTTGCTGCTGCTCAGGCTTTCAAGGGAGCAGCTGCCGTGGCTTCCTCTGGCCACGTCCCTCTCCTCCGGGGCCAGGATTCCATGAGGAAGGGCCCACTTGGAAACCTCTAGATGCAGATCATGTTCTGGGTACCTGGGACACCAGAGTTCCCCTCCCAAATGGCCCCCCACCCACTCCCAGACCCTGTGTGAGCCTCTTCCCTGGGTCTGTCCTCCTGGGGCAGGCCACAAGGGGGTATCCTGTGTGGACAAAGGAGGAAGCCAGGCTGTGGCACATGGGGGACTCTGCTGAGACCAAGAATCTAAATGCAAATCTGCCTTTCCAGGTCCTTGTGAATGTTTACACATGGAGATATTTCATTAGATATATTTATAATTTTTGAAAGTTCAAGCTTAGAGTATGCAGGCCTCCCTTGGCGCTCATCAGATGTTAGGGGTGGTCGGGCTTGGAGGCTTGAGCCGGACTGCCTGCCTGGGTTCGAATACTGGGTTCTGCCTTTACTGGCTATGTGGCCTTGAAGGAGTTACTAAGTCCCTCTGTGCCTTCTGGTTTTTTTTTTTTTTTTTATCTGTAAACTAATAGCACCAACCTCATAATGTTATTGCAAGAATCAAGAAAGATTCTACATGTGAAATACTTAGAAATACTGCCTACTGCCTGGAACATAGCACATGCTGACTTGTATTTCTCTGTATTTTTCCATTTTTCCATTTCAGGATGGCTGTGTTGAGAAGGGGCTATTGTGCTTTGCACAGCCCTGGTTGCTGGGCAAGGGTGTGGGGCGGAGGAGCTCAGGAGCGACACAGAGCGTTGCCATTGAGCTCTGGGCTCTACCACTCTTGCTCTGTCACCCTTTGCCCATTGCTTAGCCTCTCTGTGTCTTTCCTCATCCTTCAGATGGGGATGATTTGACCTACATCAAGACGGAGAGTGGATAGGGATTCAATGAGAGACTATCTGGCCATGCCCAACACAGTACCCAGCACATGGTAGAGAGTTGACAATTTTCCAGTCCTCCCTTCCCTCTCTACTCACCCCGATGTATAGGCACTTGCCTCATTTCATCTGTGCAAGCATGTGAGCTGGGGTTTCCAGACTGAGATACCGATGCTCAAGGAGGGAAGTGATTTTCCCAAGGTCACACAGTGACCAGTGGAAGAATCAGGGCTTGGGCCACTAGTGGTGGAGAGGACAGAGGGAGGCTCCCACCCACTGGGCACTCTGTGGTTGGTGCTCAGGTACTAGTATGCAGAGACCATGGTCACCCCAGGAGGTGCGGAGCCCTACAGACACCCCCCTCTTTACAACTGATGAGATGGAACCTCAAGGATGTGAAGAGACCTTTCTATAGTTGACCTCTCTCTGCTGCCAGTTTTCTGTTTTGGAAAGTGTGATAAGCAAGCATTCCTAAAACTGGCTCCAGCTTTGAGCAGGTTCATCTTTGCGACCTGATTTCTCACTGTGTCCCAAAGGATGGGCATAATGACTCTGCGATGATTGGTACCTTCCTCCCCTGGATTGGACACCGGTTTCAAGAATTCCCTGAGGGGCTAACCTCTAATTTCAATATGTTAATGTGTGGAATCTAATGGCATATTTATTGCTTATGTAGATGCTAGTTATTTACATGGGAAACTGATTTATCTATTAGATAATTAGTAAACTTCAATAATTGCAAAAACCTTTTAGCAATCAGTTGACATTTAATTAACATACAATAACTGTCTTATTAAATCTACATTAAATGCCTATTGGAGTTAATTAAAACTCATACCTATGACTCTACATTCTTTGGGAATCCTCATTAAAGCCCACCAGTAGGAATGCAGATGGGAAAAATCCCAAGAAAGCAGTTTGCAATGGAGTTAGTTGAGTCCAAGAACTGGACTCAAGCATTTATTCAGCACCTACTATGTACTTAAAACAAAGGTAAGCAAGATGGAAATGGGCCTTGCCTTCAAGGAACATACAGTTGAGTGGGAGATAAGGACATTATTCAAATAGTCACCCTGACAAATGTTGCTGGTAGGCAATGGGAAGACCCAGAGTAGGAGGATTTGACCTGGTCTTGGGGATCAAGGTGGCTGCTTGAACTATCCAGGGAAAGAGGGATGAGAAGGTGCTCCAAGCAGAAGGAACGATATCTGCAAAGGCTCTGGGGAGGGAAGGAACGTGGCCAGTAGGAGGGAATAAAGGCCGGTGTTGTACAGCAAGGGACAAAGAAGAACATGGAAACAAGGAGTCTGTCCTTCTCCTACAAGCAACAGGAAGCGGAAATTAGTGTGTGTGCACATGCGTGTGTGGGTGCATGCGAGCGTGCATGCAAGCAGCATGATTGGATTTGTGTTTAGAGAAGGCATTCCGGCCGAAGCTAGGAAACTGGATTGGAGGAGGACCCGAATGGGTATGTGCAAACCAGTCAGGAGGCTGTGGCTGTGGTCCAGCGGAGAGACTCCAGGAGCTTGGGCTGGATGACAGAAAGTGGTGAGGCTGGAGGAGAAGTGGTGGGGGGGCATGTTGAAACATTTGACGCTCAATGGGAGTTGGATTGCAAGGGAGATATTCAGGAGGAGCTCTGGCTTTTGCAACTGGCTGACTGGTGCCATTCCCTGGAAGCAGAAGCATGGGAAGAGGTTCAGATTTGGAGTGAAGACCAGGATGGTCTTGGATATGCTGAGGATGAGATGTCCAAGAGTAGATGTGAAATAGACATATATATAGGCCTTGAACTCAGAAGAAAGTTAGCACTGAAGATTCAAAAGATCCTCGTGCTTGGGTTCACTCCAGAGATCCTGGTTTAATTGCCCTGAGCTGCAGGTGATTCTAGCATGCAGCCAAGGTTGAAAATGACCAGTCTAAGCGAGAAGCACAGACTAGATTGTCCACTGCCTTGATCTGAGCATCTCTAGCTAGTTCGATTCGCCTCCGCCAGAGCCCATTCTCGTTTGCCCACATATATGGGCTCATATTCTTGTTGATGCTATAAATCATATTCATGGCACCCAGGGTAGAGTGCTTACTGTACTCTGGGACTGTGCTGAATGCTTTTCTTCTGCTCTTTCATTTGATCTTCACAACAAAATCGTGAGCTAGGTATTATCTCGATTTTACAGTCAAGGGAGTGGAAGCTCTGAGAGGTGCAGTGCCTTGACCACTGTCACGTAGGTGGTACTAAGTGGATTTGAACTCCGGTCTTCATGGTCCATCACTAGGGTACATGGCCAGTCTCTCGGTGCAACCAGGGATAGGGTCTTTAATGTGGCTCTCAGGATGGAAAGATCCACGATTGCCATATACGTCTTAGGTCTTGGACCTCGGCAAGAAGCCCTTGTTCTTTGCTGGAGAAAAAAAAGTGGCAAGTTTACCAAAGGCCCTCTCCCTTGCCTACAAGCTGCCTTGGTTTGGAGCCATAAAAAGCTAACAAAGAAAGACTAGAATTCACACGTATTGAATAGGTTAAGAAATTATTGTATGGACCCCAGTTCACCCATACATTATCAAAACTTTGTTGAAAAGCCAGCACTTCCCAAAACATATTCCAAAATTAAATGGTATTACTTGAGGGGAAAAAAGGGGCTTTTGTGGTCAAATAAGTTTAGATACTGGGGACAAATCAGATCCTTTATTAGGCTTCCGTGAAACTCCAAGAGAGGTGGAGGGTATTTGGTCTCCTGATCTTATTGAAGCCAAAGAACGCATCTTTTCTGTTATCTTTTATTAAAACAGAGCATCTAGCTCAGACTTACTCAAAGGGTGGGTCCCCAAACCACAGGCATGACAGCCACCTGAGGGACGATTGTTAAAATGCAGCCTTGGGTCCCCACTCAGCCTCAGACCCTTCATGGAAACCTCCCCAGATGGGGCCCAAGAGACCTGCTGTTTTTATCAAGTGCACCAGACGATTTGAGTCTTTTATAACCACTCTCCTGGAAGGCTAATGTTCTGAGAAACGCACTTTGGGAAACGCTGCTGTGGACTGGGTAGATCTTTATCTCCCATGAATTGCTATTTTAAAGTGGATATAGATGCTATAATAAGCAAAATACAAATTTGCTCAAATTGTTCCCCAAACCTAGAGTCCTTTCTATTAAACTCTGATGTTCTTGATCCGGTGCGGTGGGGGTGGGGGTGGCCAGTAAAAGTACAATCAGCTTTCTGTGTGAGGTTGGTGGGATAACTGGAAGTTAGCAAGGGGTTCTCAAAATGTAGACTAGGGCTGCAGAAAGCCCCCTACTTCGGGGGCTGTCCGGCTGAGCTCTGCAGGGATTCTGTACGTCAGGTTCTCAGAAGTCACAGAAAAGTGAAGGGAAAGGTAACTCAGCTTGTCTGATTTCAATCAGAGCAGTTTTATTATGACCCGTTTTAATTTTGTTTGAAATCAGGGTCTAGATGCTTTAAAAAAAAAAAAAAAAATCGTTGGCTGATGGCTGATGTGCTTCCTTTATTTGTCTGAGAAAGAATTGGTGACCCAGAGAGGGAAAAGGACTTTCCCAGAGTCACCCAGCGGGCCTGTGGCAGAGCCTCCCGAGCCTCCTGGGCCAGCACTTGGCCAGAGTTGCTGCGCAGAGTGTCAGGGCTGTTAAGATGCAGCCCACGGCCTGTGCGGCCAAAGTCAGCTGTAAGTCAGAGCCCGGACGCAGCCCGAGGAGAGCCCGCATCGTCCTCCTTGGGGCTGACCTCCCTCCCTGGCCTCACCGCTCCTCTCCTCGCTGCCTTTTCTGAGCACCTAAGCATATGTATGAAGCGGAAATCAAACGCCTGACTCGGACTTGACAGAACTGCTGAACTAAGAGCCATATAATGTCCTCTACTGAAGGACATCACCTTGTCAAGATAAAGCTTGGTAACCGTTCTGCAGGAAGCCAGGCTTCCAGGGCGGGATCATGTATATTCATGGGGACTCCAAGCCTGCCCACCACCCCACCGCTGGCTTCCTGCCAGCCTGCTGGCCAGTTGGGCAGCCCCGGAGGCAGTGGGGTGCAGGGGACATGGTTCCTTCAATGCCCAACTCTTACTGGGAATGGGTGGTAGGGTTGGGGGGGCTCTTCTCCTGCCTTCATGGATTTCAAGCCCCCCTTTCCCTTCACAGTCCTCCTGTTAGCTTTCTCTACACTCTTCAACTGTGGGGACCCAGCAAAGGAACCCAGAAAAATTCTAAGTGTGGCATTCAAGGCCCCTTGGAAGTGATGCTGGCTTCCTTCCACTGATCTGCATAGACTTTGCCAGAGAACCATACGGGGCACATTCTGTCCTTTGCTCTCACCTCCAGACCCTCTTACGCAACTGCCCTTTTGCCCTGTGCGGTTCCTGCCTGTAACACCTTTTCGCCTTTCTCCCCTGCTTGGAGAAGACTCATTGCTCCTTTACGGTCCAGCTCAAAGGTCACCCCTTCCCGAAACATCTTCTGGCCCCTGTAGACCGATCTATTGCTCCCTCCTCCTGCCAACCAAGCAACAGCCCAGCATTCTGGCAAAGCCTCCCTCATGCACTGTGAATGCTCGCTTTTATGTCTCTTTCCCTCTTTCTACCCAGAGCTCCTGGAGGTCAAGGCAGCCCCTTCCTGAAACCCCCTGAAACTCTGGCCCCGAGCAGGGACCGGAACTGTGGACTGATGCTCCGGTGGTGATTCTTCTGTGAGTCGTGCTCTAGCATAGCCATAAGGAAGGACCACAGTCTGGCAGCTTCAGTGAGACTTTTATTTTCTTGCAGTCTGAGGCTGGAAGTCTGGGATCAAGGTGTGGTTGGTTTCTTCTGAGGCTTCTGCCCTTGGTTTGTAGATGACCGACCATCATTTCCCTGCATCATCATGCAGTCTGCCCTCTGTCCTTGTCTGTGTCCTAATCTCCTCTTCTTGTAAGGACATCGATCGTATTGGTTAAGGTCCACCCCAAATGTAATCCCTCCTCTGAAGACCCTATCTCTAAATACAGCTATATTCTGATGTTCTGGGGGTGAGGACTTCAACGTATGAATTTTGGGGGACATAACTCAGCCTACAATACTGTGTAACAAAATTTCCTCCAAACTATGTATCTTAAAATGGCAATGTTAATACACACATAGATTCTGTGGGTCAGGACACCATGGGGGTGGCTTATCTCTGCTCTGCAATATCTGGGGTCTTGGCTAGGACACCTCCAAGGCTGGGGGCCGGAATCCTCCCAAGGCTCATGCACTCACATGTCGAGCCTGTAGGCTGGGATGCCACAAAGACTGGGATTGGGACTGAAATGCCTACATATGTCTTTTCCTCTGAGGTGGGTTGGCTTCCCCCAAGCATGGTGGGCTCCAGGGAGTTGGACCTCTTACCTGGTGGCTCAGGGCTCCAAGAGCAAATGTTCTAGTGAACAAGGTGGAATCTCATTACATTTTAGGACCCAGCCTTGGTCTCATACAGCTCACTTCCCTTGCACTCTATGGGTTGAAGCAGTCATAGTCCCACACAGCTTCAAGGGGAGGGAAATCAGGCTCTACCCACTTTTGATAGGGCGGTGACAAGGCCACCTGGAGAAGACCACATTGGAAGTGAGCATTGTTGTGGCTATCTTTTTTTTTAATTAAAGATTTTATTTATTTATTCGTCTCAGAGAGAGAGAGAGAGAGAGAGAGAGTACAAGCAGGGCAAGTGGCAGGTGGTAGGCAGAGGGAGAAGCAGGGCTTGATGTGGGCTTGATCCCAGGACCCTGGGACCATGACCTGAGCTGAAGGCAGATGTGTAACTGCTTGAACCACCCAAATATCCCGTGGTCATCTTTTTAGAGAATGCCGCCCACACGCCTGAGCTAAATAGAAGTCAAAGGGACACTTTGCAGTCATTAAAGGACATTTTGGAATTGGTTGCCTGCCGCGGGAAAACAATGCTGGTCCTGTTGTTTTCCCAGGAATGTTATTCAGCACATACATGTTTTGGGATTCGCTGTCTTTCATCTTCACGTTTACCTGGGATAATGACCACCCCTCTCCCCTATCGCCCATCAGCACCTTAGCTGTGTAGCTATGGAGGTCAGTGAACTGGCAGAGTATCCAACACAGGGCCTGGAGCATGGTCAATACCCATGGTTTTCGAGCTCCCTGTGTGTTGAACCTTTAGACTCACCTGTCTCCTCTGCATGCATTTCTCCAGTGCCCGCAGGGGGCCTGGCACTATGTTTAGGAACTTATCTGTCACTCACACAGGAAACAGTATTTGTGGATTTTACCATTCAGCCAACACGGTCATCGTTCAGTCATTCAACAAACGCCAGGACAGCATCTGCCGCAGGGAAAGGAGAGGCTGCCGGCAGAGGGGGCCGCTCTCCGGCGAACGCTGTGCTTGAGATGCATCGGGCAGAATTCTAATAGCATCCGTGCGTTTCATTTTGCCCATTACGACACCATTATATTTTAAAGCTTGTCTTTCTAACTCTCTTATTTTTCTTCTAGACTGCGCTCCTGCTCTATGGCTCCAGTTTCTCTAACCATTAGGAGGGTATTATAGTTACTGGAGATTCATCTATCATTTTATGAGCCTTTTTCAAGAGAGGAAATAACAGGTTGTTTCAAGTGTGAAGTGACGGCTCACAAAGCCCCATGGAACAGGCGTCCTGCTCCCGGGGGACTTGCCAAGCAGTGTTTATCTTTGACACAATAAGCAAAAGATCAGAAATGATTACAACAAATGGCAGAGTAAACAAACCATCCTCAGCAAAGGGCACCTGCCCCAGTGCCGGAAATTGGATCCACGCACAGCTGCCAATTCCAGACTGTGTCCCTGACAGTTCCTTTGCGCCTCTGAGCCACACAGAGGGTGGCAGGACCCAGGCTCACCCCGTTCCTGCCCTACAAGTCTTGGCTGGAGGGCCCCAAATCTGAATCCCTTCAGGGGCTCGTGTGCCCTTAGGCTTAAGTCCAGCCTCCTTGGCCCTGGCTTAGAAAGCCCTCCTGAGCTTGTCTATGTGACCCACTGCTTTGTCCCGTTTGCCTAGAACAATGTCTGGCATAGACCAGACATTCAGTAAATATTTGTTGGCAGAAGGGATGAATGATCTGGCCCCTGCCTACCTCTCCAGCTCCATCTCTTGCTTATCCCTCCCTATGGTCTCTACTGAATTTCTTTTAGTTCCTAGAACACAGCATACTTTGCTTTTCCCTCCTTCGTATGTTCTGCCTCCTCTGCTTAGAACACTCTTCTTTCCTTCTTCCTGGTTAACTCCACACACTCTGTAGGTGTCAGCTTAGATGCCTCTTCTCCCAAGAAGCCCTGAGCCCAATACCCCCAGGCCCACCCATCCCCATAGCACTGTCTCTAGCACATTCCTTTTTGGAGCCTCTTGTTTACCTCCCCACCGGGATGGAAACTCTCTGAGGGCAGCAATGGTGTCTTGTTCATTGCCGACCATCAGAGAGTCACGCTCCCCTTCCACAGTGCACGGCTGCTGTAGGGAGATGGCTGCTCAGCCAGACGGCTGCTCAGCCAGAAACCGCCCTTCTCCACATGACTGCCTTTTGCAGTGGAAGGTGTGTGGAAATGATACATGTCCCTTCTGGACTAACAAAGTTACTTAGGGGGCTCCCAGTCTTTCATACCCTCTCTCCTCCCTCAATCTTGAGCTGGATGCAAAGGATCTAGTGAAGAGGTTGGAAGAAGCACTAGCCGAAAGCACAAGGGTCCCCAAATTCCCTGGGAGAAATGACAAGAGGCACCATATGCATTGGACATTGCCTGAGTGTCAAATGAGCTCTTTCCGTGTTAAGCCACTGATATTTTGGGGATGATTGCTGCTGGGGCTGGCATTAGCTGGCTAATCAATCTACTGCATTGCCTCAACAGGAATTTGTTAGGAGTTTCCTGGCCACATGGCCTCACATAGTATCTATACAGCTCTTTCCTGGAACCCTCAGTGTGACTGTGGGGAGGAGTTCAGGAATCTGTTCACATCATCATTAAAAGCATCCGTTTACTGGAGTAATTGGATTGAGCCTTGAACCATTGAGCAACATAAAGATTCTTTGCTCCTGGACAGAAATAGCATCTTTAAAAAAAAAAAAA
>CM053606.1:24740083-24752700 GCA_028646535.1 Procyon lotor
TTCTACTGTTCTTTTGGTTTCTATTTCACTGATTTCTGCTCTGATCTTTATTATTTCTCTTCTCCTGCTGGGTTTAGGCTTTCTTTGCCATTGTTTCTCCAGCTTCTTTGGGTGTAGGGTTAGTTTGTGTACCTGAGATCTTTTCTTGTTTCTTGAGAAAGGCTTGTATTGCTATATGCTTTCCTCTCAGGACCACTTTGCTGTGTCCCAAAGATTTTGAACAGTTGTGTTTTCATTTTCATTTGTTTCCATGAATTTTTAAAATTCTTCTTTGATTTCCTGGCTAACCCATTCATTCTTTAGTAGGATGTTCTTTAGTCTCCATGTATTTGGCGTCTTTTGAACTCTCCCCTTTTGATTGAGTTCTAGTTTCAATGCATTGTGGTCTGAAAATATGCAGGGAATGATCCCAATCTTTTGGCACCAATTGAGACCTGATTTGTGACCCAGGATGTGATCTATTTTGGAGAATGTTCCATGTGCACTAGAGAAGAATATGTATTCTGTTGCTTTGGGACGTAAGGCTCTGAATATATCTGTGATGTCCATCTGGTCCAGTGTGTCATTTAAAGCCCGTATTTCCTTGTTGATCTTTTGCTTGGATGATCTGTCCATTTCTGTAGGGGGGGTGTTAAAGTCCCTACTATTATTGTATTGTTGTTGATGTGTTTCTTTGATTTTGTTATTAATTGCTTTATGTAACTGACTGCTTCCATGTTAGGGCCATAGATATTTACAATTGTTAGATCTTCTTGTTGGACAGTCCCTTTAAGTATGGTATAGTGTCCTTCCTCATCTCTTATTATAGTCTTTGGCTTAAAATCTAATTCATCTGATATAAGGATTGCCACCCCAGCTTTCTTTTGATGTCCATCAGCATGGTAAATTGTTTTCCACTCCTCACTTTAAATCTGGAGGTGTCTTTGGGTCTAAGATGAGTTTCCTGTAGACAGCACATCGATGGGTCTTGCTTTTTTATCCATTCTGATATGCTGTGTCTTTTGATTGGGGCATTTAGCCCATTTACATTCAGGGTAACTATTGAAAGATAGGAATTTAGTGCCATTGTAGTGCCTGTAAGGTGATTGTTACTGTATGTTGTCTCTGTTCCTTTCTGGTCTGTGTTCCTTTTAGGCTCCCTCTTTGCTTGGAGAACCCCTTTTGGTATTTCCTGTAGGGCTGGTTTGGTGTTTGCAAATCTTTTAGTTTTTGTCTGTCCTGGAAGCCCTTTATCTCTCCTTCTATTTTCAATGACAGCCTAGCTGGATATAGTGTTCTTGGCTGCTATTTTTCTCATTTAGTGCTCTGAATATATCCTGCCAGTCCTTTCTGGCCTGCCAGGTCTCTGTGGATAGGTCTGCTGCCCACCTAATATTTCTGCCTTTGTATGTTACAGACTTCTTTTCCTGAGCTGCTTTCAAGATTTTCTCTTTGTCACCAGGACTTGTACATTTTACTATTAGATGATGGGGTGTGGACCTATTTTTATTGATTTAGAGAGGGGTTCTCTGTGCCTCTTGGATTTTGATGCTTGTTCTCTTTGCCAAATTAGGGAAATTATCTAGTGTCAATTGCCCCAATATACCTTCTGTCCCCTCTCTCTTTCTTCTTCTTCTGGGATCCCAATTATTCTAATATTGTTTTGTCTAATGCTATCACTTATCTCTCAAATTCTCCCCTCATGGTCCAGTAGTTGTTTGTCTCTCTTTTGGTCAGCTTTTTATTCTCTGTCATTTAGTCTCCTATAGCACTAATTCTCTCTTCTGCCTCATTTATCATAGCAGTAGGAGCCTCCATTTTTGATTATACCTCATTAATAGCTTTTTTGATTTCAGCTTGTTTAGATTTTATTTCTTTTATATCTCCAGAGAGGGATTTTATTTCTCCAGAAAGGGATTCTCTAATATCTTCCATGCTTTTTTCAAGCCCAGGTAGCACCTTGATAATTGTCATTCTGAACTCTAGTTCTGACATATTACTAATGTCCATATTGATTAGGTTCCTAGCCGTTGGTACTCCCTTTTTTTTTTTTTTGTGGTGAGTTTTTCTGCCTTATCATTTTATCCAGATAGGAATAGATGAATGAGAGAAGAAAATACTCAAAGGCTATCATTGAACCCAGAGAAATATACACTAATCAAATTGGAAGAGACCCGAAACAAGGGGGAGTGAAATGGTGGAGAAAAAACAAGAAAAAAGAAAAAAATATATTAAACTGGTGAATAGAACAGAGCTCCACACTTGATTTTGGTAATATTTTGGTCTGTTAAAAGAATCTACCTCCCAAAATTTTAAGGAAAGAAAAACTGCTATCCACACACACACACACACACACACACACACAGATGCACACACAAATAAGGGTAAACTGGTGAAGGGATGAAATATGACTGTAAAGATGAAAATTTAAAAAGATTCTAAAAAAGGAATTGATAAGGTAAGAGGTTGGTTGAAAAAAGAAAATAAAGGAGGAAAGAATGATCAGGCTGGAGACTAGAACATCACATGTGCTAGATTTAGGGTATATTTTGATATATTAGAAGAAATTGTATCCTAAAATTTTAAGGAAAAACACCTATATGTATACAAAAGATAAGTTTAAATACAATGAAAGGATAAAATATGACTATGACAATGAAAATTTTAAAAAGATATTTAAAAGGATATTGATAAAGTAAAATAGTTTAAAAAACATTAAAATAGGAAAGAAGAAAAATTTTAAAAATAGAATAAGAACAAAATAAAATTTAAAAAATTTAACTTTGAAAGGCTAAAGGATTTTGGGGAAAAAAATGCCATGAAGCAATGTGTGTTGCTTTCCCACACAAAAAAGCAATGTGTGTTGCTTTCCCCTATCTCTAGAGCACCAGCGTTCTCATTGATGGGTGAACTTGGTCTTGGCTGGATGTTCTTGCTGATCTTTTGGGGTAGGGCCTGTTGCAGGGATTCTCAAATGTCTTTGCCCCAGGAGGAATTGCACTGCCCTTGCCAGGGGCGGCGTACATAATCTGTAGGGGTTTGCTCTTGGAGTTTTTGTTCCCTGAATGCTTTCCGTACTGCTTTAGAGGAAGGAAACAAAAATGGCAGCCTCCCAGTATCTGGCTTGGAGGAGCCAAGAGCTTGGGCCCTACTCCTCAGTTTGCCCTTGGAGAGAAGCCATCAATCCCTCCTGTCTCCCTGGTCTCCAACCGTGCTCTGAGCTCACCCTGCCTGTGACGGAGCGTTTCTATCTCCAGCGCACAGCCCGGAATTGGACCCAGCTGAATCCTGCAGCATGCTCCTACATTGCTCCTCCCAGAGGGGGAAAGAAGGGGTCTCTTCAGACCTGCCACTTTGTGGGGTCCCTGCTGGAAGAGCAGTGGTTTGGCTGTGTTTCAGATCATTGTTTAAGGTAAGCCCGAGCTGAGAGCCAGCTTCTGGGCTCCGTCTCTGCCGCTGGCCTCCCCACTCTGATACCAGGGAGCTCTGCCACGCTCAGACACTCCTAGTCTTTTTGTGACCCTGCAGGTTCTGAGACCACACTGTCCCATGAGCCCCCCTCCCCCGCTTAACCTCTGGAGCAGCATCCCTTAGTGGAGTGGATTTCTAAAAGTTCTGATTTTGTGCTCTGCTGCTTTGTGGCTTGCCTGGAGCCAGCCCCTCCCCCCATGGTCTATCTTCTCATTGCTTCTGATTCACCTTTCCACACGTCCTACCTTCTGGAAAGTGGTTGATTTTTTGTTTGTAGAATTGCTGCTCTTCTTCTCTTCTCTCTCCTGTTGAGTTTATAGGTGTTCAGAATGGTTTGATAACTATCTAGCTGAACTCCTGGGACCTGATGATATTTCGGTTCCTACTCCTCTGCCATCTTACTCCTCCTCTCCCATCCTTCTAGTTTTAATTGAGCATTTTGTATGATCCTATTTTTTCTCTTAGCATATCAGTCATATGTTTTTTCTTTTTCTTTCTTTCTTTCTTTCTTTCTTTCTTTCTTTTTTTTTTTTGGTTTTTCAAGCTTTTATTTAAAGGCATTGATCTACAGTGGATTTTAGATCTTGTGAAGAGTGGCCATATCCATGACTGCACATAGTCCTCAAAAGCAATGATCCACTCCTCCAGCATATCTGTTCCACTTTATTGCCTTCCACTACACACTGTACTTAAAGTTCTTTAATTCCATACTCCACTGGAACTAGATTGGAAGAGCCCCAGATCAAGCTGTCTGATTAAATGTCCCTGATGCGCTCCTCTAGTTTTGCCATATCTGTCTCATCCCAAAGTTTTACATCCAGTAAGGTGGAAGACCTGGCAACAAGTGCAGGGTTTTTTGTTTTTGTTTTTTGCTTCTTCACTTTCCTCTTCCTCCTCAGATCCAAAGAGATCAATATCATTATTATCTTTACTATCTGTAGCTCCACTTCCTGTGGTGTCTTCCACATTAGCAGGGCCATACTTGCCCAAAGCTTTCTTCACTCCTGGGAAGCCTGGCCTTTTCCTTTTTGTAAGACCTGATGTGATTATATCAATGTATGGCATGATACAAGTCAGTGGGTGTGGGGCTGGAGACTGCTTCCAATACTGCTGGTCTGCTTATGACAGCACACACCCTTATGTAGCTCTTGTCTGCCAGGTAGTTGTTGAATGCTTGGAGGCTGGGGGGGCTTTTTTTGTGTGGGGGCTTTTCAAGTCTCCAGAACCTCTGGTATCAGCTGATCCAGGAACTGGGGGACAGCAAAGGAAAGGAAGAATCCATGTGGTCTGCTGATTGCTAATAGGGAAAAAAAAACTCAATTATATTTCTTTAAAAAATTTCTTAGTGTTTTCCCTAGAGTTTGCAATATACATTTATAACTAGCCTACCTCCACTCTCAAATAACACCATATTGCCTCATGGGTAGTATAGTTACCTTCATGATAGAGTATTGCCAATTCCTTCCTCCTGTCTTTTGTTACATTGCTGTCATTAGCTTCACTTATCCATGTGTTATAATCACCTAATACATTGTTAATATCATTACTTGGAGCAAATGATAATCTATTGATTCAGTGATCAATAAGAAAAACAAAGTACTTTATTTTACCTTCATTTATGATGATCTTTCTTTTCCTGCATAGATCCAAATTTTGACCTATGTAATTTTTCTCTCCCTGAAGAACTTCTTTAAACATCTATGGCAGATCTGGTATATCGGTGGTGAATTTTCTAAGGTTTTGTATGTCTGATAAAGTCTATTTCTTCTTTACTTTTAAAGGATAATTTCATTGGATATAGAATTCTAGGTCAATGGTTTTTCCCTTTTAATATCTATCTATCTATCTATCTATCTATCTATCTATCTATCTATCTATCTATCTATCTATCGAGAGAATGTGCAAATGGAGACAGGGAGGGGCAGAGGGAGAGGGAAAATCCTAAGCAGGCTCCATGCTCAGTGCAGAGCCCAATACGGGGCTCGATGTAACAACCCTGAGATCCTGACCTGAGCCAAAATCAAGAGTGGGACACCCAACTGACTGAGACCCCCAACTGACTGAATCACCCAGGAGCCCCTTTTTCAACAGTTTAGATATTTTCCTCCACTCTCTTTTAGCTTGTGTGGTTTCTTGGGTTTTTGTTTTGTTTTTAAGATTTTATTTAAAAAAAAAAGATTTTATTTTTTTTAAGTAGTCTGTACATCCATGTGGGGCCACCTTCTCCCAGGCTCATCCTGGTGACTTCATTTTAACTTAGTTACCTCTTTACAGACCCTCTCTCCAAATGCGGTCACATTCTGAAGTACTGGTGTAAGGGATTCAACATATGAATTTTTGGGGTACACAATTCCCCCTTAACAACTACTATGCTCAAATCTAGCTTTCCTTGGCCTATGTGTTGGAGGTCTGAGCTTGCTGGGCTTTCCAGTCACCTGAGCTGTGGCCATTAAGCTCCCATGTATGTCCTGCCTGACAAAGAGTCTCTTGGTCATTGCAGTTTTGAGATGATAATGCCCAGTTTTCTTCTCTTTACGTTGTTTCTTCTCTTACCTAATTGGCTCTCACGCTTGTTAGCAACAGTAGCTTTGACTAGAGTAGCTGAAGGCTCAAATGATACCACTTGCTGGCTGACATGAAAAAGCGTAAGAGAATATGAACTGCTGAGACCAAGTCCATGGAGGCACTTCCTGGGGGATATTTTATCCTGGATGCAGTAGCTGGCCTTCCTCCGTCAGCCTGTCAGAAGGCCAGAGCCAAGGCGGTGCGTGCCTAGAAGTGGTGCTGCAGGGAGAGCGGTGCCCACACCACCTCCTGAGGACCCATGGGATCTCTGATAAGGGGAAGACAGCACCCAGGAGGCAGTCTATGAGGCAAGACTATGTTTGATCCTGACTGCACTATTTACTATTGCTGACCTAGGGCGAGCCATTGAACTTCTCTGGACCTCAGTATCCTTATCTGTAAAGCAGGGATAGTACCCCCTACCTCACCTGGCCAAGCATAGTGCCCGACCCTATCAGGGGTCCATATATGTGCTGACCGAAAAGGGATGACCCCAAGCTGGGAAACTAGGAGGGGCCCATCTGAAACTTTTGGGGGATAGTGACATGTCACAGAGTGGTTGAATAACACCAGTCTGAAAGCCTGCCCAGGATTTCTCTTTCCTTAAGCTCCCTTCTATGTGCATGTACTTGTGTGCAGTACACACACACACACACACAAATACACACACATACACACACACGATGCTTGCTGAACAAGTAAACACCATCCCCAGTCTATGGACACACACCTGTGACTACACAGAGCACACACACCCATGCACATAGGAGCTCGTACAGCCCCAGTGGGTCCCTCTATTACAAATAGACACATATACACAAGTGTGTGCACAAAAACACACTCCCAGACCCTGTTCATGGTGGTTGTTTTCCCTCTGTAAAACGGGACCCTGAATTCCTCACCATACGATCTCCAATATATATCTAAATATTGGAGATCATAATATATATCTGAATATTGAAGACCATATATTGAGTTGTCCCCCTCAATATATCTAAAATAAAATAGGAAGAGGGGGAAAACCCCAGCAGAGAATAGGAAGCTATACATACAGATTACAATCACCCAATGTTGCTGGTGGAGAGAAATGGATGTTGAGCATTGAATGTTAAAAATTGTGTTGAATTAGATAAGAAAATCCCGTGTAGACTTTGTTAATGATTCATAATCAGCTAATAAGCTCATCTTGAGGAGAATAATGATCCGCGGACCTGTTGGCTCGTTTATCACTGTGTTTTACAACATTGGCAAAGAAACTAATTAAATCCCCGCATCATTACAGAGAATCCCTTTTAATAGAGATACAATGATGCACTAGAGGCTACAGATTACACTGCAAATTGTACCAAGAGATTTTGGACAGCGGGTTTTAATTAACATGTGAGCCAGAAGCAACTCGCTTAAATAATAACCAGTGCTGGAACCATCTGCACGGAGGAGTCAGGCCGTAGGAGGATGCGAGCACGGAGGCCCAGGAGGCAAGGAGAGCATGGGCTGGGGCTGGAAGGGGTTTCAGAGTTGGGGCTATGGGGAGAGGGGAGAAACTGAGTTGGGGCTTGAGTTCAGGAGGGGAGGGGAAGCAAAAGCCAGTGCGTGTCAAGGTCAAGGTCAAGAATCAGAGCATGTGAAGGAATGCAACTGTTTCTGGGGAAGCCGGAGATGGGATCCACACTGTGGCATGAGTCAGCAGTCACAGGAGCTCTAGACAAAGTCTCCTGCTCCCCTCCCTGCCATATTCCATTTGACCTTGGGAATGGGTATCACAGACCACTGTCTGGATCCCAACCCTTGGCAGTTGGATCAGCAAGTTGCTGAGAGCTGCTGTAGAGAAGCAGGGTTGGCGCCCCAAGAGCGACCCAGCACTCCAGCTTCTGTTAAGGAGCATAGGATGGCTTAAGTGGCACAGCCCATGAGCCTTTGATAGCTGGAGTCCAAGGCTTTCCTCCTATGCTGTTCTGTAGCCGGCTTTCAAGGAAAAGCTTCAGCCAGCAGGCTAGCAGATAGACAGAAGGACAAGTGGGCCAGGAGGTAGATGAGTGAAGAAGAAAGCCGTGAACTCTGCTTAGCCATGAGTTGCATGTGCGTTCTTGGAAACGAGTTCCTGGCAAAACCACGGAGAACTTTATTACCTTAAGGCAAATGCTGGTACCCCAGGGAGGCCTGCACGGTTCTGCAGGGGCTGGTCCTGCTGCGTTGAACTTCCTGAGGGCAGAGGCCCACTTGGGGACCGCCTGGGTCACACAGCAACTGCTTCGCCTTGGTTTGAGCAACTTGTCATCCATTTTCCCTGGCAGACCCGAGTCTGGGTGCTTTTAAAATCTCCCTCCTTCCTCAGAATCCAGGCTTTCCTTCACAGGCTGAGGCTCAACACTGAGGTGGCCTGTGCCACAGGCGGTATCGTGGACTTCAAAGGGGCTTTTCTGACAGTTAGGGGAAAATCAAGTGTCTGAGCAGGCGAGACGCGGGAAAGAATTCTCCCCAAGTTCATGTCCCCCTCTCTGAGAAAATAAGCTGAAGGCTTCCTCCTCTGAGGCTTGTATATTAGTATTTTTTTTAAGATCGGCAGCAAAATGATTCATAAAACCTTGGAAACAGATTTCTTGTAAAGCCTCAAAGAACAATGGCTCATTGTGTACCGGGACTCCCACCTGATATTCTGCCAAAGGCGTGATGCGGGCTCCTTCGAGATGGAGCTGCACCCAGCAGTCATTTCCTAGCCTGCTCTTCTCCTGGGGTTCCATGGCAACACTGCCGAGATCCCAGCACCTCCTAGCATTCCCCAGGCCGCATTCACCTTTGTGCCCAGGCCCCGGGACTGCCTCACGGCTGGGGCGCTATTCATCTATCAGAAGTCCTGCCAATACCGTGCACTCAGGCTTCCAAAGCCAGCCTCACCCCCACCATGCGCACACATATGCACATGTGGGCACGTGTGTGCTCGCACATGCATATGCATGCACACACACATTCCTGCCCTCTTCCTACCCTGGAAACTGGCGGTCTGAGCCACTGGCACTCCTCCTCTCCTCTCAGCCCCATCCAGGTCTGCCATCCCAGGTCCCTCATGCTTCCTTTCTTCTCTGTCTCCTCGCCCGCCCGTAGGTCCCCATTCCATGGTTATGGAGCAAACAGAAGTCAGATGTCATGTAGTTCAACCTCCTCACTTTATAGGCAAAGAGAGGGAGGTGCCTCTCAGTGAGGGAGGGGAGCGTGGTCATGAATGTCATTTTGGGGAACAGAGCAAGCATCAAGTGTGGCAGGCATTGTTCCACTGTGCAGAAAAGTGGCCACGGTCACCCTTTCAGCTGCCTCTTTGGGACTTTTCAAGGAAGCCTGCAGGATTCCTTCCTCCCTGGTTTGTGCCTCCTGTCCCATGCCCTCTGGCAGATCCTTGGGCTCCCACTGGGAGCCTGCCACCCCCAACTCTGAAGCTACCAGAGCCTCCAGCTGTGTGTATGGATGGCGCCAGTCCCAGGGACTTCAGATCTGGAAGGGACTTTCAAGGGTGGCTGGTCCCACCCACTCATTCTGATGGATGAGTAAAGTGAGTCTCTGGGAGGTTGAGCACAGGTGAACAGAGGGACCCATTGGCCCAGTGCTTGGGAAGACCAAGAAATGCTGGGGCCCACACCCAGGCTTTATCGTGCTCTTATTACAAAAGCTGCTACTGGCTTTGATCCACTAAGGCAGGCAAGGTAGCTGTTAGCTAAGCTGAACCCAAGCCTCGTGCCATGGCCGGACAAAGGGCTTGCCAACTTTCTTCCTTGTGGTGCCTGTTGATAGGCAACTCTTCCCTCCTCCCCCACAGGGCCCCAGGCCGCCAGGCAATTCTAGGTAGGCAGCCCAGGCCCCACCTTGCAGTCCAGGCTGATGGTGGTGCAGACTCTGGAGTCAGGCAGCCCGGGGGTTTGAATCCCAGCTTCCTCCCTTAACTCCGCGCCAGTATGGCCTCTGTTACCAGTGCCGCGCTGGAGCTGGCTCATGAGGGCTGCTTGTTAGACTTGAGGAATTCCGGAAGCCGGTGGTTAAATACCGCCATTATTAAAAATTAAATGATATAAACTCATAATTAAATAAATTATGCTTAAAACAAAGGCCATAAACACTAAAACAAAATCATTTTCTAATTATTTTATTATCATCTCTACTCTAGAGCTAATACTCCAGAGGCTGGCTATATCTGTGGATCTGTATGGAGGAAGCGTTGTGCAGAGTACTAGCTGATACAATGATGCTACTCCGCGATCCCATCCATGATCTGTGAGGTCACTTTAGTAGCTTGCCGCTGTCCATGGTGGGAGCACAGGAGTCAGCAGACACCACATATCCGGAGCCGAACCTCCCCCTCCTCCGGGGCCTCCTCCCCATCTCCCTCCTTCTCCTCCTCCTCGCCCTTCTCATTCTCCCCTTCTCCTCCTCTGCCTCCCTCCTCCTCCCCTTCCTCCTTTTTATTTTTTTTTTTGGAGAGTCAGCCTCTAAACACTTACCAGCATGCCCCTACTTGTGTCTGACCCTCCTAACGACACTGTGACGTCGGGATTCTAGCTTTAGAGAGTAGGAAGCTCAGACTTAAACAGCATGAAGTGACATCTCCCGGGTGGAGCTGGTGGGGCTGATAGCCAGGAAAGGATGGAGTTCACCCCTTGACTTACAGCTCCATGTCAAGGGCTATCTGAAAAACGATTGAACTTGTATACTTAGCGGTGTATGGTCACAGTGCTCTCCCCTTCCAGAGGCCTCGTCCAGGTGAGCGGGACGCAGGACCCCGTGTGGCTGCCACCTGGTGCAGGTCCTCGTGGGTCTGAGCTGTGGCAGAGGCAGACTCTCCAGGAAGCAGAATGTGTGGGGGAGGGGTGCCTTCTGCGGAGGGAACGAAGACCTGGGCCACAAGCTCCCCACTTGCTTGCCATCCTCTCTGCAGACATGTGAGTAACCACCTAGAGCCTCTGGTTTCTCACCCCTGCAGCAGGGATAACACCACCTAACACTGTTGGTTTGAGATTTAAGTGAATATTCCCAGAGCACCCAGCATGGCACTGTACACACTAAGTATGAATGAGATAAATGTTGCTTTCCATCCTCTCTCTCTCCTTCCTCCCTCCCTCCCACTCTCCTTCCCACTTCTCCTGCTAGCAGTCAAAATTCTCTATTGTCATCCAGGCTAATGGCAGCCTGAGCACACCGACGTGGCCCAGGCCACTTCCCTCCGGAGGTGGCTTCTCTGGTTTCGGTGCCAACCCTGGGCCACATTCTTCCCGTGACTGGGGCGATTCGAGCTTCCTGCCAGCTACTGGGCTTCAAGAGGCTTCAGAGGCAAAGGGGCGAGAAGGTCAGAGAAGTTATTGGAAGCTGCAGTCTAGGAAGCCAAAAACACCCAGGGCGCCCTGCCTACCCTGGGTCCCTTGCCCCACCCTCTGTCCTCACTTCACAGAGGCCACTAGTCTACCATCCCATCTGACTCCACCCTGAGACACTGCCTTGGTTCCACCACAATGCTTGGTGCACTAGATGAGCCATTCCAGGGCTTCTGCCATGTCCAGAGTCAGGCCACTGGGACCCTCACTCTCCACGTTGTGGCTGAAGACCGCCTTCCATGTCTCTCCTCCCTCCAGCTTCCCAACCAGAAACTATCCAGGGCTACTCCTATGCCTGCCCTCCTTCCTCCCATCTAGAGACTGGGCTGTCCTTCAGCTCAGCTGTCCTGGACAGTCCTGACACTGTGCCCTCGTCTATCTCCCCAGCCTCCCCGTCCATCTTGCTCTGCCAGCCACCTCCTCCGTGTCTCACACTTCCTCTCTCTCTCTCTCTCCTGGATATTTCTTCTCAGATTATGAACAAACTGAACATTTTTCATCTAAAAATAAAACCTCCCTCCTTCAACCCAATGACTATTTGTCCTCCTTCATTACCTTTTTTCTCTTCTGTTCAGAGACAGTATCTTGGAAAGGTAGGCCCTGTGTCCACTGCCTCACCTCCACAGATGGTCTCCCACCACACTTGTCTTCACTCCCACAGAAACCAATCCCATTAAGACCTCCATATTGCTTCATCTGACTCTACTGGCTATTTTCAACCTCTCCAGGGCCTCTCTGAATCATCTGACACCTGACCACCTTCTCTTTTATTGAAACCCTCTTCTCACGTCCAGTGTTCTTGGATCTCCTTTTGTCTTTCTGACTGGTCCTTCCCCGGCTTGTCTGCTTCAACCCCAATACCTCTTCAATGTTAGTGGTCCTTCAGTGTTGATGATCCTGTCCTCAGCTCTCTCTTTGCCTGATAACCACTGTCCCTGAGCATGCTCATTGCCCCCACTCTGTCCTGGGACCTCAGCCCCCACTTGGGTTCTTTTTTTTTTTTTTATTAACATATAATGTATTATTTGCTCCAGGGGTACAGGTCTGTGAATCATCAGGCTTACACATTTCATAGCACTCACCATAGCATATACTCTCCCCAGGGTCCATCACCCAGCCACCCTATCCCTACCCTCCCACCCCCCAGCAACCCTCAGTTTGTTTCGTGAGATTAAGAGTCTCTTAGGGTTTGTCTCCCTCCCAGTCCCATCTTGTTTCATTTTTCCTTCCCTATCCCCCACAACCTCC
>CM053606.1:24752800-24811454 GCA_028646535.1 Procyon lotor
AAATACCTGGTAGTGTGATTGTTGGGTCATAGGGTAGCTCTATTTTCAACTTTTTGAGGAACCTCTATACTGTTTTCCAGAGTGGCTGCACCAGCTTGCATTCCCACCAACAGTGTGGGAGAATTCTCTCCCTCTCCCCGCCACCGGTGTTCTGATACCTCAACAGCTCAGGTTAATCTTTCAAGCTTCAGACCTGTAGACACAACCATTCTAGCATGGCCCTTTGGTGACACTCAGCAGCTCCAATATATATATATATTCCAATATATCTGGAAGGTGATAATCTTCCCCATGAACCTCCACTTCCTTCTGCGTTTTGCTCAGTGCCAGCAGCCCCCTAGGTAGCTACATGAGAACCCCCTTTTTTTTTCTCCAATAGGTCATCCGATTATATTGACTCTACCTCTTACAGATTCTTCAATTTTATCTGCTTCTTTCTATCCCCATTATAGCTCCTCTTGTTTCTCATTTAGAATATCCCAGTAGTCTCTTAACTACAATCTCTGAGTGTTGAGTCTTACTCTACCTTCAACCTAACTACTGCCTAATTTAAATGCAGACTGTAGCTGGGTGAAGTTGTTCAATGGCCTTTCTCCTCTGTTCAAGGTAAGCTCCAAATTCCCTATCCTGGAAGAAAAGGCCTTTAGGACTTCAGCCCTGCATATCTCCTTACCCTTTTCTCTTGTTTTTAACCCTTTTAGACCTTTGGTTCTAACTGTGGTGAAAAACAAGCAGTCCCCCCCCCACAGCATGGTTACCCTTCCTCTAGAATGTACAGTGGATACAGATGGGGACTTGGGTGCTTTTGTTCTCAGTTTCAACTGCAGCCCTAGAACTGTGCCTCACAGAGACAGCCAGGAACGAATACCTTCCTGTCTTTTCTGTGCATGCCTCTCCCACTTGGTTCTACTCATTCTGTAAGACTTGGCTTGAGCATCCTCCTCCTTAGAAAGCCTTCCCTGACCTCAGTGGGTTGGGTCTTCTCACACCTTTCCCTTCCATTCCCACAGCCCTCATATCACTTTGCTTCCTTCTTTTCTTTGGAGCTGTATCTTATCTCTCTAGGCAACCCCTGCCAAACACAGAACTTGACACCCATAGTACTTGCTCAATAAATGCTTATTGAGTGAATGAAGCACTGGATGGGGGTGTAACCAACTCCAAGCCTAATTCTCTTCATGCCCACCATCCTCCCCTTTCCTCAGTGACCACAGCTCTCTTCTCAGACTTCTTTTCTGATGCCTCCAACATGGTCCTTTGTGGCTTCATCATCCCTATGGAAGCTTTGCAGAAACAAAGGGGGCTGTGAACTCTGGCTGGATGCAGCTGAAGACATCACTATCCACATGTTCCTCTCTAGGGGGCTAGGATAGTTCCCAAGACTTGATCAATGGTATTGGGTCTCTCTGGTGTCTGCCTCGGAGGGTCCAGTATAGGACCCCATCTCCCTGGGGAAGAGGCCCACAAGATCCAAACAAAGAATGGGTCAAGGTGAATCTATACTTAGAGGCTGAGATTTGGGCATGCTTCTGTTCTAACAAGAACTCAGGGCACTGGTCATGGAAACTGGTGGAAACTCCAACATACCTTGGAGGAAGGCTGTGACTTGGGGGCACAAGGGAGCCAATAATTCACCCCAGGAATACCAGATACTACAGCTAGTGAGGCATCACAACGAACTCTGACCCCTGTCTTCTATGAGAAGGAAGACAGTGCTTCTGGCTTCCTTTCCCAATCAGGATGATCTCAGAGAGTGAGAAGAACCCAGTTGGAACAGAACCCTGTTTTTAGTCACAGAACCAGCCTGAGATCAGTCCTGAAATCCACTGACCCCCCAAATTCCCTTGCCTTCCCATCTCCTGTTCCATTCCTCTGAAACTTGTCTTCATTCTCAACAGGCTCTTCACTCCCCTACCTCTCTTGATCTCTTCATCTGTCCTTCTCCTCTATGCTTCCAACCCTGATCCTGTTGTCAGCTTTTACACCAAATGTCTCACCACTTCTAAGCAACTTGTATGCCCTTGACTGCTCACAGCTCCCTGCTGATCCTGAACTCTGGGGAAACCATTCTGCTCGTTCTTTTCCTTCCTGGGCAAAGCCTGACAGCTTTGCTGATTGAGTCTCCTGAAGATGGTCATTGGACACCTGAGATGCCTGAGGGAGACCCTCTCTTTTCCTGTTGTGCTGACCAACCCAGGGTTGAGAGCTCTAGTGTGGCTGCTCCAAATCTTCTCCACTCTCCTCCAGGCACTGGTCCAAGACAAGCAAGTTCTCCTGGTTTTCTCAGAGAACAGGACAAGGAGAAACTGAAGCTCCTTCATTCCTCTCTTTTCCACTTCAAAAACACTGGGCATCTTCATTGCTCCCTCTTGCCTATCAGAGGTAAGGTCTGGCTCTTATTCTGAGGATTCCCTCCTCCTCTTCCTGTTATTCTATTCTCACCCCTCTCCTGAGACATCTGAGACCTCACTCCATCAGTCACCTTCCCTTTCTTGCATTTCCAATCTTTCTCTTTCAGTTGACATCTTCCTAGAAACTTAGAAACGTGCTCAAGTCCTCCTGACCCCTCTGAGTGACTGCTCTATCTCTCTCCATCATTCAACTTGTCACTGCTGCCACTTCCTCACCACCCACTCCTTCCTTCATCCTTGTGCAATCTGGCTTCCGCCCCCACTTCTCTATGGAAACTGCTCTTCTAATTTCTCAAGCAGCATCCTCATCACCAAATTGAATGTATTCCTGGCCCACAGGAAGCACCGAGAAGGCGGGGCCTCCCTGCCAGGACTGGCTTAGGCACTGGGAAAAGTAAACACTGGTGAGAGACCATATCCAGCAGTGAAGTTACTTACAGGTGTGTTGATCTTCAAACAGCTGCCCTCTTGTGCCTTATAGCCACTGATCTTTGTGCGACCCTGTTAGGCCAACAAATGGCCTCTCTCAGTAGCATCACACTGGTTCATTTTTCTCCAGGCTTAATAACTCCAATTCCTTAACATCTCCATAACCCACTCCTTTTATGAACAATACACAGGCTCTTCCCCATTCTCACTAGCCTCCTCTGATGGAAGGTTTGATGGATCAACTAAACTGATCCCTGCCCTTTCTGTAAAGAACTGGTCAACAGCAGCTTAATCTACTAAAAAGTATGAGGTATTCTTAAGCTATCTGACTCTGATCAGAAGCATGTAACAGTACATCCAACAAGTATGGTGCGGTGTCTTGGTATAGAAAGATTATCTTTGCAATGAGTCTGTATGCAACTGGAAGTAATTAAAAACATCTTGTAAATTTAGGTTCTCTTTTCCCTCATTCACCTACTTGGTGAGATATTACTGTAGTTCTTCTTTTTGGTGCATTTTATCTTCAATGGGTACTTGATAAATGCTGAATAAATGGATAAATGCATGAATGAGTAAATAAGTATTACAAATATCGGGTCTTTCTAAGTTTATCCTTATCCAATTCTCCCTTGATAGTGCTAAGAATATGCTTAATATTAACCTTCACCAGGGCCAATCTTTGGAAGTAACACATATGAGGATTTGCCCTTGATGAGTAGAAAAATTGACTAGATCCAACAGTGCCTGGAAGGGTCAGCACTTTGTGGACTATACTCCCCTGGGAGGACATGCAAGGTAAGGAAGGGAGTTGAAGGCAGATCTGTAGAGACATGTCCTGCCTGGACATTCTTCAACATTTCCTACTTCTAAAGGGTATCTTGGGGGAAGTTACAGTGCTGCCTGGAGCACTGGACTGGTGCCCATTGGAGTGACCAGCCTCCTGTGGAATCCTGCTGCCTTCCTCCCATTGATTTGGCTGGGATCTTTATTGTCTGCTCAAATGTAATTAAAGAGTCCTCTGATGGTGCCAATTAAAGACTCGGAGGGACAGGAGCGGGTGCTCACAGCATCACATGGTGAGGCGCGGTGAAGCTGTAAACATCCATTAGCCATTACAGTTCTCATTAGTCCTTGAAAAACAACTCATTAGTGTCCATAGAACTGACAGGTAAATACAGCTAATGGGCTAAATCTATCAATAAATTCATTGTGTGCAAAATCAGGGTTTCTGTCATTGTGCTGCTTGCGGTGACTAATCAGAAGGTTAAATACTCCTCCTGCAAAAATATATATAAGTTGCAAAGCACTTAGCCTGATAGACTGTGAAAAAATGGCATGTGAGAAACTAATGAAGACATCAAAGGCTTTATTTATACGTAGGGTGGGTTCATTTCAAGTTCAGGTTGCTATGAACTGTCACAGCTGTTTAGCTGAGACTAAATTTTAGAAAGCATATTGATTTGTTTTAATTTAAACGGGGCAGTTTACAAAAGCTGCTTGAATCTGAAGTTATTCCAGAAATGATTGCTCAGTGCCTGGTGGTGGAGGGGGGGGTCTCAGCAGGCTTCTGCGTCCCCCCTACATAGGGCATCTCCAGAGAGGCTGCTCATCCTGCAGATGTTGGGGCGGAGGGTCTCAGCAGAATTGGATGGAGGGTTAGACATGCTTTTAGGGCTCATCTAGCCCCAGCTCCTCATGGGGCAGAGGAGAAACTGAGGCCAGGGAGGGCTGGCAGTAGGCACAGGGTCATTTGGTGCATTAGTGGCAAAGACCAGGTGTCTGAGGCTTCCTTCTGTCTATTTCTTCCTGCTTCTCTCCAGAGGAACCATGATGCTCCTGAGACAGATAGGAAGATGAGGGCTTTCTCCTTGGGCATTTGCTCTTCTTCCACACCCTTGGCCTTCTCCAGCTGTGCTACTTTAACCCAGAGGTGCCACATCTTCCTGTTCTCTGGATTCACTTCAGCCTCTGTCCTTTGACTTCTGTACTTTGGGAAGCAATAGAAGCTCAGCTGCCTCCTTCCAGCCAAGAAACTTCTATTTCCAGCGTTGGTTTTCTTGGACCTCTGCTAAAATGTCCCCCTCTCACCTTGTTAGATGGAAAGGAGCATTTATTGATCTCAAAAGGATAAAACAGGAGAGGTTATAAACTGACTTCCTGCAAGTTGTGTCTGACCTCTCTGCCCCAACCTGCAGGGTTTCTAAAATTTTCATTTGTAATCAGCGTAAAACCTGGAAGATTTACATAAAATTTTGGCTTTCCCGCTTCTTCTGGGAAATTGGAAGATCTGGTCGCACTGGGCTTGATTTCCAGCCTGGTTCAGTTCACTGGGGCTGATCAGTCATGGGGCCATACTTTTCCAAAGTGTCCTCTGGCCCATGGCCTGCATAAGCACAGAACAGCAACTCCTCTGATGGTCACAGTGATAATCATGCTGCTGTGTGCCACCACCCCTGCAGTGCAATGACTTCTGGATGGTTCTGGTTGCTCTGTGTCACTAGCTCCAGACTCAACCCCCGGGCAGGAGCAGCTAGGTGACTATCCTGGCTCATCCCATCTCTAGCTGTAGAAGTCAAGAAGAATAAGTCCCTGCCCTTTTAGCTTCTGGGATGTGGGCCTGGCTCTGCCTCCCCACGGGACTCTATGAGATTTGGGTCCCCAAATCTGACTAGGGCCTTCAGAGGTTCATAGAAATGACAAGTGTCTACTCCATCCTCCTCACCCATCTCCTCCAACCTGCCTTTGTCCCCTCCAGTTCATGCTTTATGTAGCTTCTTTTAAAGAAGCCAATCTGAGCACATGACTTCCCTGCATAAAAGCCTTCATCATCCTTTTGTTGTTTTAGAATAAAATCCAGGCCCATCACAATGTAGCACAGGGCTCTGCAGCCTTGGCCCTGTGGCCTCCCCCACTCTGTGCACGCCCCTCTCCTCTGCCTCCCTCCAGCCTGCAGCCCCTTTCAGTCCCTCTGAACAGTCTTCTTGGCTCCCCCCTCCTGATGACCTGGGTGCCTGCAATTCCTTCTGACTGGAATGTTCTTCCCCAGACACTTGCCTGTCCAGACCCTTCACTCTAACCTCCCAGCCTCTTTCTTTTCCCTCAAAATTGCAAAACTTATCTTGGGGCCTCTATGGCTTCTGTTCCTTCTGCTTGGAATGCATTTCCCTAGATCTTTCCATGGCCAGCTTCGTCTCATCTGTCAGGTGCCAGCTTAAATGTCATTTCAGGAAGGCTTTTTGCACCAGGCCCTCCCACCTATCACTCTGCTTCAAGGCATGTAGTGTGGTCTGAATTTACATCATTTACTTGCGGTGTCCTTGTCTATTTTCTGCCTCCTTGTCATAAAATACAAGCTTCATGAGAGCAAGACTTTGTCTCTATTGTTTTCAGGCATAGCTTCTGTGCCTAGACAGGTGCCTGGCCCATAGAGTGCCGTCACCTGAACTGCATCAGAGAACATCTCCCAGCTTGGAGAGGACCTCATCTTCTCAGTTGTCAGAAGGGCACTGGGGCCCAGAGAGGCAAACTCGATGTGACAATGAGCAAAGATGAAGCCAAGTCAAAGGGAACATGAAAAGAAACTCGACCTTACTAATAATCAGGGATATACAAACTAGAACAGCAGGATACCACTTTCGCCCCTCAGTCTGGCAAAACTTATATTGGAGAGGATCTGGGAAAACGGGAAGGTCAATGCCAGCCAGCCACCTTGGACAGCAACTCAGCTGTCTCTAGGAAAACTGAAAATGCACACACTCTGTCAGTGAGCAGTTGTGTTCCTGTGTCTGACCTGGAGAAACCCAGGTGTGCACAAAGATGTAATACAGATGCACCTTCATTCCACGAATGTTTACTACACACCTACTATGTGTTCTACATACCGGGGATAGAAATGCAAGTAGCCCTTTCCTTCATACAGCTTATATTCTGCTTGGGGAGAGACAGGCAATAATCAATAAATGAGTAAATAAGTTAAAGAGTGTGTCAGGGGCACCAGGGTGGCTCGATAGGTTGGGTTCCTGCCTTTGGCTCAGGTCATGATCTTGGGGTCCTGGGATCAAGCCCTGCATCAGACTCCCTGATTAGTGGAGAGCCTGCTTCTCCCTCTCCCTCTGCTGATCACACCACCGTCCCTCGCCCCTCACCACTTGTGCTCTCTCTCATGCTCTATCTATAATAAATAAATAAAATCTTAAAAAAAAAAAAGACTATGTCAGATAATGTTAAGTGCTGTGGAGGAGAGTGAAGCCAGGTAAGGTGCAAAGAGAGCCCTGGGGGATGGGGCTGCTGTTCTTTGGAGGGGCTTTCTGATGGAGAGACATCTGGGCAGAGTGAAGCGTGTGGATATGTCTGTGTGTGGGGAGGGGAAATATGTTGGACTGAGAGACTAGCCAGTGCAAAGGCCCTGAGGTGGAAATGGGTGTGGTGAGTTTAAGGAACAGAAAGCAGGTCAGTGTGGCTGGAGCAGAGAATGTGGGAGAGGGAAAGAAGAGTGGTTAGAGATGAAGTCTGAGGGGCAGCCAGAACCCAGCTCATGGAGCACCTGTCAGTCGCTGTAAGGATGTTGGCTTTTACTCTGAGTGAGAAGGGAAGCCATTGGAGGGTTTTGAGCAGAGCACTGACCTGATCTCATTGTTTTATAAAGATCACTCTGGGGATGCCTGGGTGGCTCAGTCATTCAGCATCTGCCTTTGGCTCAGGTCATGATCCCAGGGTCCTGGGATTGAGCCCTGCATCAGGCTCCATGCTCAGCAGGAAGCCTGCTTCTCCCTCTCCCACTCCCCCTGCTTGTGTTCCCTCTCTTGCTGTCTCGCTCTCTGTCAAATATATATTTTTAAAAATCTTTAAAAAATAGGGGCACCTGGGTGGCTCAGTGGGTTAAAGCTCTGCCTTTGACTCAGGTCATGGTCTCAGGATCCTGGGATCAAGCCCCGCATGAGGCTCTCTGCTAGGCGGGGAGCCTGCTTCCCCTTTTCTCTCTGCCTGCCTCTCTGCCTACTTGTGATCTCTGTCAAATAAATAAATAAAATCTTTTAAAAAAATCTTTAAAAAATAGATAAAGATCACTCCAGCTTCTGTGGCTGTGTTGAAAGGAGGCTGAGGAGAGGGGCAAGGTGAGGAATGATAAGATTTAGACAAAGTGGAGGTTGTGGAGAATTATCCAGAGTTAATACTGAAGATGACAGGATTGGCTGAAAACTAGATATCGCATGAGCAAAAAAGACAAATCCAGACTGATGCCATGGGGTTTGGGGTGAGCACCTGGAAGAAGGGAAGTGCCTTTTATGAGGTGGGGGTAGGACGGTGGGGGAGTGAGGACTGGAAACATCAGGATTTGGGGTGCACGAGAAGGTGTGTGCATGTTACATTTAATAAGCCTGCTAGACATCCAGGCGAAGGTGGGAGAAGGCAGCTGGATGTCTGGGCCAGTGGTGAGGGCGGAGGTCAGGTGGGTGGTGGATATCTGGGAGTCTGCAGCATATAGACAGTATTCAGAGCTGCAGGGACACATGAATTGCCCAGGGAATGAGTAGGGGCAGTGAAAGAAAGAAGTATGAGGACTGAGTCCCAGGACCTGCCCTCATTCGGAGCGTAGGGACATGAAGAGAAATCAGAAAAGCAGACTGAGAAAAAATGGCCTCTTAGAACAAGGACCAAAAAAGAGGGAAGTGAAAAGAGTTTCCAAGAAGGAGGTCACAATCCGATGTGGTAAATGATACCGACAATGGAGGAGGACAAGCCAGCAGAGATGAAGCAGAGTGCCGCCCGCTAGATCTGGCCTCATGAGGTCTTTGGCCACCTGGATGTTTTGGTGGCGAGAGCCCGATGTCAGTGGGCTCAAGAGAAAGTCAGAGAGAGAGAACGTGGAGGCACTGAGTAAAAGCAGTTTCTTGAGGAGTTTTGTGTGAAGAGAGGCAGAGAAGTGGGGTGGTCATGGAATAGGATGTAAAGGGATGGAGTTTTTATTACTATTTTTTAAAAAAAGATGTTTATTTATTTATTTATTTATTTATTTATTTATTTATTTATGTATTTATTTATTTGGAAAAGAAAGAACGAGAGGGTGAGAGAGAGCATGAGAAGCGGGAGGGTCAGAGGGAGAAGCAGACTTTCCTCCGAGCAGGGAGCCTGATGTGGGACTTGATTCCAGAACTCCAGGATCATGACCTGAGCCGAAGGCAGTCATTCAACCAACTGAGTCACCCAGGCACCCTTTATTACTATTTTTTTTTTAAGATGGGAGAAATCACAATGTGTTTATTGGCTGTTGGGAACAGTCCAGTAGAGAGGAAAAGATCTGATGGTGCAGCAGTGGAGGGATAACTGTTGAATTATTTGTCCGGCAAAAAATTAGAAACAGCCTAAATGTCCATCAAGAGAAAAATAGACAAATAAAATATGTTACATTCAAAATGATGAGGTACTCGACAGCTGACTCATTGCCTGGAGGAACAAATTTTGATAGCGAGAAGGGGCCTCCGTGGTATGCTTGCTGAAGGATACTTGTGCCAAGATCCCTCATACTGTAGAGAGACCTTAACTCAGATCACAGATACCTCTGCCTGCTGTCCCCAAACACCCTCATATGTCCCAGGGAGAACATGGTGGTTATCAGGCTATCTTGGAAGGTCTGTTGTCTGTCTTCCTTCTGTTTGCCTCGGTCAGAAGACCCCTGGGTGACAGTGATGATGATGATGGCGATGTTGATAAAAAAAAAATAAATAAATAAAATAGCAGGTACTGAGTACAGAGTGTTTCATCCACTCCTTGCCCTCCCGGAGCTTACATTGTAGGTGCACATTACCCAATTCTACTATTTTTAATTTCAGTTATGGTGAATGCTATAGAGAATCAAAGAGGGGCCTGGCCCAATCTAGAAGGGCCAAGAAATGTTTACACTGAAACCAGAAGAATAAGCATGAATGTGCCAGGCAGAGGTGGGGAGAGAAGAGAGGGAAAAGAGAGGAAGAGCATGGTAAGCAGAAGGGACGTCATCCCTCCCTCCATTGATTCAACAGTTGCTGAGCGCCAGCTGTATCCTCAGTGGACAAGGCGCAGATCCCTGCTTTCTTGGGGCTCTTGTTCTAGTGGAGGGAGACACAGAGTGAACACATAAATAATGCCTAGTGTCAGTGATGGGTGCTGGGGAGACAATAAATCAGGGTAACAATGATCGGGGGGAGGGATTGGTAGAGTACTTTGAAAAGGTCTCAAGAGAGAGGTGACCTCTCACCTGAGACTGGTCAGGCACATGTCCCAGGAGCATGTCCCAAGCAGAAAACAGCAGATGCCAACACCTAGAAGTGGGAAGGAATGTGTCATGCCCTGGGAACAGCATGCTAGGCCGATGTGGCTGGGCCTCTGAACAAGGTAGGGCTTGATGAGATGGGGGTTAGGGAGACCAGATCATGTAGGGCTTTGAAACAGTGTTTTAAGCCTCAGCAACCCTAGGTCTTAGCTGTGGATGCAAATGGAATATTTTTTGGAGAAAGTCCAGGAGCCCCAGGTCCTCCGCGAAGAGGTGGGCTGTGGCTGGTTCGGCTCACCTCAGCTGCAGAGGCAGAGTTTCCCAGTGCACCCCCCCAACCCCAACCCCCACTTCCAGCCATAGATCTTACCTTATCACTCCCGTCCGCTTAGCATGAGCCATATACTCCACTCCAGAGGAGAACTCTCACTTAATTAATTTTAGATTTAAAGCAACAAGAAGTCCTTATATTAAAAACGGAGTGGGGGGGAGAACAGCTTGTTAATTAAAATGTCAGTTAGGGTGTTCCTGGCGAAAACTATGATTAGTGGGTGTTTCCTTTGGTTACAAGCCCCTGTGCTTTGATATTTCATGTGTGAACATAAAGAACCTCACACATGTGCCCAACACCCAGGGACGGGCTACATTTCAAGGTGGTTTCAATGGGTCATTCTGTTCTGCAAACTCCAGTATCCCAGGCCTTCTGGGATTGCTTCTCATGCCAGTCTTTCAACCTCAGACCCCACACCTCCAGCCTCAGAAGGGTTTTCTCCCCCACATCCTCTCTCTCTCACTGCATGCCCTTCCCACCCATAGGCTCCGGCTCTCACTGTCTCTGAAAAACCTAGGCATCCTTCTGGGATCAGTGCTACTTTTTGCAACTCCTTACAAGATCTCCTGGGCAGAGATATACCTTCCCTTCCTTTGCACCTTCACAGCACATTGCTTACATCTTTCGTCAGAAAAAAAAAAATCTGAGAAAAGAGTTATTTATGATTTATCTTATCCAACTACCTTCCAAGAAGAGTGCGTCCTTTGTTGTGGCCGGTGATGGGCTTGGGGAGGCTGGACTGGCCAAACTGGGGGAAACCGGTGTCAAATTTCTCTGCTTGAGCTAAGGAATCACTCCAGAAAGAGCTGGGGGTGAGCCTGTCAGTCTGGGAGGCTGATTGGGGGTGGGCTGGTGAGGGGCCCATAGGGAGAAGAGGCAGCTGATGGCTGATGAAGGTTGGTGGGCTCTGTGGAGGGAATAAATGTTTCCTGGGGGATTTTTGTTAAGTGTCATGCGTGGTGTGCTATGTGAACCTCTCTTTTGTCTCCCCATGACGTCTTTGGTGAAACGAATTATTCACTAAGCCTTTGTGGAACTGGATTAAATTGTTTCTGGAAGGGTAAGTTTCAAGAACTGTGAAGGGTCTGAGATTCACCCTACTTGCCAGCTCACAGGTCAGCTTGCCACAGTGTCATGGATGCTGGCAGGACACGGGGGACTCCTGAATCAGACACAAGGGACTGTGACTCACGACAGTGGCACTGGCCAGAGTGCTAGCATTCGTGTTGGTTTGAAGCTCTGATTCCCACACCTTGACACAGGGAGACAGCTAATACCTGCAGCACACGCAATGGTTTCAGTACAAGCTGAGGGAACCCATGTCTTTTATAATGAGCAGTAAGCCTGTTTGAAAATCGTCCTGGAAAGAGACATATCTTTATTATATTGGACAATAAAGAGACCTTTCCTGTGCTTAGAGAGAGACTAGCTCTAGCTTCCAGGGCTCCTCGCTATACAAACATACCTTAAAGGACAGTCCCAAACAAAAATAGTCAGAACCTTGGCTTGCAAAGTGTGCAGAAATGCAAGAGACCCATGGAGAATTATCTCCCCAGGGTAAGACAAAGTGCTGATCCCTGCTTCTAGGTGGGAGGAGGATGAGACCAGAACTTGTGTATGACCCCTAGTGACATCTGGGTCATGAGCTTTTATGGGATGCTTTTTGAAAAGAATTAGTTTATTATATGCTGCATCAGTTAACTATTGCTGCATAATAAACCTCCCAGAACTTGTGTCTTAATATAAAAATTGCTTATTCTTGCTCACGAATCTGAGTCATTTGGGAGGTACCGTTGACTTGGCCTGGGCTGGGCTGATCTTGCTGTGCTTTCTTCTGTCTCCTCAGGCCCAGCTGGGACATTGAGCAGACTTGGCTGTGCTCCATGTCGTCTTTCATGGCTTGATAAGGTTCCAAGAGACTGCGGGCCTGGGCCCCAGTCTTCTTGAGGCTTAGACATGGAACAGTCACATTCTCTTTGCCAAGGCAAATCAGATTTATGGCGTGAGAAATAGATTCCGCCTCATCTAAGAGAAACTCCAAAGTCACTTTGCAAAGGCATATATAGACAGAGAAAGGAAACACTGGGACCGCTTTTACAATCTATCATTTACCTTCCTTACTGGATTCTGAGTGCCTAGATGACAGGGATTATGTCCCATTCATGTCTATGTCTGGGTGACTGGCCTGGGCTGAGCATAGAAAAGGCATCCATAATGTCTTTCAAGTGAGTAACTGATGTAAAATAAGATGGATGAATAATACATAATGAGGAGTTGTTCTCTCTGTGAACTAGATGGTGTGCCAGAGAGGTCCACAAGGGGACTGCCCTTGCATCTGCACCTGCCACGAGGGTGTGCCTGGTTCTCTTGGTGTCTTCTCAACCCCATGGCTGTTCCTTAACCTGGGACTTCATCGTATCATGCCTGGTGTGCTCCGCAGTCTGGTCACTGTTCTGTCTGCCCTTCCATCTGTCCACCACATCATCCCTAGAGATCATTTAAAATGCACACCTGATTATCACACTTCCATTTAGATCTGTTGCTGACTTCCCAAAGCCTAGAACACTAGTTTCGGCTCTTTTGAATGACATTCAAGGCCCTTCACCTGGGACTTGGATCCTACTCTTCATTGCCACACAGCCTATATTCTGGCCACTGCAGATCACCTGTTGATCTTGAACATGGAGCCAACAGCCCCCTCAACTTGGGTCCCATCCATGCTGTCTACTGTACTTACCTACATTCTCCCTCTCTGCTCAAGTATCACCTTGACCTTCCAGGGAGAGATACTGACCTATACTTAGTTCTCAGACCACTCCATAGCAGTTTTCTTGTCACATAGATCTGGCTTCCTGGGGCAGAGCCTCTGTCTTTTCTGGACCAGAGCTCCTTAAAGATAAATGTGCCTCTTCCAGTTTCCTTGGGAATCTCCACCCCACCATTGCAAGTCACCCTAAGAGCACAGTGGGGTCTCATGTAGAATTTATTCCCATAACATTTGCTGAGCTGAGATTTCAGAGAGAGAAAAAGGAAGTGAGGCGATAGGAGGGGAGCACAGAGGAGGGAAGAGGAAGGGAGAGAGATTGCAGCTCAGGCACAGACATAACCCTCCAAAGCATCTAGTTCTGTCCAACCTGGAAATCTGCCCTGGGGCTCCTCGGGTCACAGGAGCCTGTGGAAGAGGTTACAGCCTGTGGACGAAAGGCTTTCCACCATGATACTCCTTCTGGGAGTGGAATGGACACTGCAGGGGGGTGGAGGAAGGAGCTCTCCCATTGTTTTGGGTTTTTATCATTTTTGTCTCTGTTACTAGCTTTATTTAATTTGTCACTAAATTACTGTTTACTAAGTGTGCTTGTAGCTAACATGTATTTATTTACTGTGCACTTTGTCTGATTTTAGCAGATTTTTTCCTTTTTCTTTATATCTGTATTGTTTATTCTAATAATGCATGACCAAGTTAAAAATTTTTTCTTTAAAATAAATATAGAAGAAATAAAAATCCCTTGGTATTTCATCCTTCAGAGATAACCACTGTTGACAGTTTGGTGTATATCCTTTCAGACTTTTAAAAAATACTTATATAAATATATATGGATGTGACCCAAATATACCTAAGAAAGCTTTGAGGCCGGTCTCTGCCTAACAGTGCATCCAAAATAACCCAAATCAGACTCCAGGAGTCTGAAGAGTAATGTGAGTCTTATAGTGCAGGGGCTTTGCAGAGCTTTGCAAGAGCCAGCATTAGACATCTCTCCTCCCCACGTGTCTCGCTCACCGCTGCTACTAAGATGCTTCTCGCTTCCTCCTACTCATCTCTTCTTTCTTTGGGCTCTGCCCTCCTGAACTGGGGGCCTCCCATCACATAGAGCTCCCAGAAAGTGCTGCTCCTCTGTGACTGCTGTTCTTGTAAAAGTCAGTCTTCCTGGAATAAAAAAAAATTCACTACAGCTCTTTATCCATATAAATAGGATCATGATATACACATTGTTGAGTTAGTGAAAGGGGCACCTGGGTGGCTCAGTTGGTTAAGCATCTGACTCTTGATTTCTGCTCAGGTCAAGATCTCAAGGTCCTGGGATCAAGCCCCAAGTTGGGCTCTGTGCTTAGCAGGGAGTCTGTTTGAGATTCTCTCCCTCTCCCTCTGCTCCTCCTCTGAATTTCACTGGGGCTCTCTCTCTCAAATAAATAAATATTAAAAACAAAACAAAACAAAACCAAAACACATTTGTTGAGTTAACCCTTCTCTCTCATAGATACTTTTCCAGGCCTACCATTTCCTTTTATAGTCTAGGGTGCAACTCCATTGAATGGATGGCCCATAATTTATTTAACCAGTCTCTTGCTCCTGGACATGCCAGTGCTTTCCAGTTTTTACTACTAAAATCAGTGCTGTCATGAACACCTCTATGACTTTGAACTTTTATGTCTCTTCTTTCTCTTCCACATGTCCCAAGCCTACCCCAAATTTTACGTTCTAGAGAAATGTCTGACAAAGTAAAGTTTGTGTTTGGTTTTTGCCCTGAACACATTTCCATCGTCTTCCTTCTGGTTTCTTTGGGAAACTCCCCTTCACTCCATGTGATCCAGGAGACTGCCACGATGTCCCAACCCCTAGTACTAGAGGGTGGGGGAAAGGAGGAGAGGTAGTCACATGACCAGCTGACCACTCAGAGCACCCCTTCCTTCTGGCTTTGTTAAACCCCATCAGTTTCCACTGTCCATGTCCACTGTGCCTGTCCTAGCTCCAGGCTCATCATCTCTGCTCCCAGCCACGGCCACAGACTTCTCTCCAGTATCTGTGACTCTGGGACTGGGAAGTTGTCTTCCAACCTCACTGATCACTTATCATCCCTGATTCTGTCCTTCTTATGCCTAAGAGCCATCAGTTGTATGAATAAAGTTCTATCTCTTCAATCTGCCACGTAGACCCTTCAGGACCTGGCTTTTTCTTACCTCTCCAGCCCTGGGGCTCCCTACTCTCTTTGACAGACACCCAAATCCCTGCCAGATTGTACCACTTGCCAGTTTTTGAACATGCCCTGAATTTTCCAGATTCTATCCTTTGACCATGCACTTTATTCCACAGAAATCTCACCCTCAAACAATGTAGCTTTAGGCTCCTGGTCCCCAACCTTCCCCCAGGACCAACAGGAAATAATTTCACCTTCCTGTGGGGATCCCTCAAGATGTAGATGACCTTCCAACATTTCTGCATTCCTCAGGGATCACCAGCTGAGATAAGGGTGGATGGTCACTATTGTAAAGACATGGAGGTCTCACAGAAACCAAACTCAGCCAGGCCTCATGGGAATCAGCACTGGGACCTGGGAACCCAGGGGTCTCAACCCATCAGGGGTTGAGAATGACTCTCTCCATCTCCCAGTGGGTACCTGCCTTTCTGTATCTGTTCTCTCATTGACCTAACTGAACATGATGACAGTTGATGTTCAGTACTTGTCCGCTCCCTACCACTACTCTGGAAATATTCTCATATTTGTATCCACCTACCCCAGGATATAACCCAGGGCTTGGCACATTGTGAGCAGGAAAAAGCATGCTAACGTTTTATTACTTACATATGGGACATACAGGATTTGTGTTTTTATTTTATTCTTGTTTAACTCCCCAAACCCTCCTTGCATAGGTACTATTATTTCTCCCATTTAACAGATGAGGAAATTGAGGCAGCGCTTTGCCCAACTGACAGCCTAGCATGTGAGAGGACTAGTTCTTGACTCTAGGTACCCTTGAATGAATACATTACCTTCTTAATCAACAGAAGGGATCTTGAAGTCATCTGCTCCAGATTCCAGCCTCCAGAGCAGGAGCACAAGACCCCCTCCAGAGCGACAGCCAGCTATTTCCATCTTAAACATCTCCAGGGTGCCCCCACCTTCCATCACTCCAGTGATTTTATCTTCTCCCTCAAATATCAAACTCTTCTTCCTTGCATCCATTCATAACCTCCTGTGTTGATTTAAAAACCCTTTCTGCTTTCAGGTGTCCTCAGACTTGAAACCAACTCTTAAGAGTCACTTGTTCTTTTTCAACAACCCTGTGAAGTAGACATTAAAAATTTCCACTTGATAGATAAAAATCTCAAGGCCCAAGAAGGTAAAACAAACCAGCTAAGGTCACATAGACCAGACATAGCCGGTCCAGAACTCAGAACCTGGGATCTTGGAGTCTAAATGTCCCCTCTAACCAGTCACACCTCCCATGGAGTTTAAGGCTGTCTGTTCTGTCTGGGACCATTGAAGAAAGAGGCCTGGCTGCTTCCAAAATGAGTGAGAAAAAGGGGAGTAAACAGCAAGTTTGGGAGAGCGATGCATGAGAGGGAAAGAGCTGTCTCTTAGGTGCAGGGAGGAGTGGGGGGAAGGGAGGGGTCGGGAGCCTGAGGAATCAGCTCAAAGAGTAAGATTAGAAGTCTTTTGAAGTCTTTTGAAGACTTTTGAAAGTCTTTTGAAAGTCTTTTGAAGACGTTCATTCAAAAAGAAGGAAGTCTTTTTCCTTCATTCACCTAAAAATGAAGGAAAAACATGGTGGTGAATGCCCAAGCTCTTTACCATGGCCTACAGTCTAGGTGGGCCATACTACTATGCCAGAACGATATACTGAAACCAGGGCCATGATGGGCAAATGGAGACAGAGGGTTAGCCTGTGTAGAATGTTCTTCATGACCTGCCTCTTTCCCACCGCTCTGAACCGTTCCCCTCCTGCCCTCTCTTTCATTTACTATGCCCCAGCCCTACTGGCCTTCCTGGTCATCTGTGAAATCACTGGAGTGTTGCTACCCCAGGACCTGTGCACCTTCCTCTGTCTGCAATGCTTGTCCCCCAGATCTTGTGGCTGCCCCTCTTGTCATTCAGGCCCAGTTCACATGTCATCTCCCAGGAGAGGCTTTTCTATCTTCGTAATATAAAGTAGTCCCTTACCTCCAGAGACTCTCTATCCCAATTATTGCTGTGTAATAAATAAACCCAACATTTAGTGGTTTACAATAACAATAATCCTTTTAAAAATTTTTTTAATCTCTTACAGTTTCTGTGGGTCAGGAACTTGGGAGGGCCTTGGTAGGGCAGGCTGGCTTGGAATCTCTCATGCAGTTGCAGTAATGGTGCTTGCAGCTGGAAGAGTGGAGGGCTGGGGCAGCTGGAGTCTGGCTGGGCATCTCCCCCCCTCCCGCCCCATTTATGTAATCTGAATGCAGTTTTCATGCAGTCTCTTGGAGAAGGCTAATTGGGCTTCCTTACAACATAGTACGTCAGCACAGTTGGTCTACTCTCTGGACACTAGGGGCTTCAGGAGAAATGTTTTATCACACAAGCTAGTCACCACAACATCTTTCATGACTAGCCTTGAAAGTCACATGGCTTCCCTTTCGCCACATTCTGTTGGTTCCTAGTGAGACACAAGCCTTCCCAGATTCAAGGTTGGGGGGAATTAGGCTCTATTTCCTCGTGAGCTATGGCAAGGTTCTAGAAAGAAACATGAGATCAGAGATATTGTTGTGGCCATCTTTGGAAAATACAGCCTGCCCTACTGTTGTAGCACCCTGTGAGACTTAGTGCCTGAAATTGCCTTAATCCTCTATTTTTGACTTATGATCTTATTTATTACCTCCCCACTCCCACTCCACTAGAAAATAAGATCCATGGAGAAAGATTTTTCTGTCTATTCACCTCTTGTCTCCCTAGTGCCTGCCTTGTAAAAGGCACATACACATCTCATTGAAGCAAATGAGTGAAATGCTACGGGGTATACCAGAAACTAGAGATGGCCTTCCGGGGTGCCTGAAGCTGTAGTTTGTGAGCAGTTACTCACAAAACATCATTAGAAACTCTGAAACATATTTTCAGGATTGTTTTTGCAAACGCACGTCCTGGGCTTCAGTAATTTGGGTGTCCCAGACCCCAAGCTCCATTGCCTCAGTAGCCCAATGGTCCCTGGTATCAGGGCACACACATAGCAAGGAGATCTCTTCGCTTTTGAGGACCCCCAGAGGGACCAGCATCCCCAGGTATCTGCCTCCAGCCTCACCGTAGTTTGCAAACACTTTCTGTCAGTGTAAGACACCAGTTTCTCAGGAGACCTGACTCAGGGCTAAGTGCCCATCTACTTTGGGCCCCTAGACCCTCTGTGATAATCATTCCTGCTGATCTTAATTGCCTGTTTCTTTTAAACCAGAAAGAAAAATGCCTATTTTACTGAAGCTTTTCTACAAAGGCCATCTATGAACACCACCCTGAACTCATCCAACAGTTATTAATAGGTGTATTAGTCAAGGTTCCCTAGAGAAATAGAACCAATGGAGTGTGAATGTGTGTGTGTGTATGTATCTATATCTCTATATAAATCTATCTATATATAGTTATATAGATAGATATCTATATAAATATATAGATAGCTATATATAAATATATGGATAGATCTCTATAAATAGATCTCCTTCTATATATAAATAAATATAAATAGATAGATAGATATAGATACAGAGATATAGAGTGACACAGAGAGAGTTTTATTTTAAGGAATTGGCTCAAATGATTTTGGAGGCTTAGCAAGTCCAAAATCTGCAGTTGGACCATCAAACTGGAGACTCAGGGGAGTTCCAGTCTGGATCCAAAGGCCATCTGCTGACAGAATTCCCTCTTGCTCAAGGAAGTCAGTCTTTATTTTATTAAGGCCTTCAATGATTAGATGAAGTCCACTTACTTTATGGAAGGTGGTCTGCTTTATTCCAAATCCACCAACTTAAATGTTAATCTTACCAAAAAAACAAAAACAAAAACAAAAAAACCTTTCACAGAAATATCCAGAATAATGTTTGTCCAGATATCTGGGCACTATGGCCCAGCTAAGCTGACACATAAAATCACTATCCACTATCACAATGGACCAAAACAGACAATAGAATTGAAAAAGACCCAATCCTTGTGAAGCTAGTATCTCACAGGGAAACAAAAGAACCACCTTAATGGTGCTTTTTTTTTTTTTTTTTTAAAGATTTTATTTATTTGACAGAGAAACACAGCGAGAGAGGGAACACAAGCAGAGGGAATGGTAGCGGGAGAAGCAGGCTTCCTGCAGAGCAGAGAGCCCGATGCGGGGCTCGATCCCAGGCCCCCGGGATCTGACCTGGGCCGAAGGCAGACGCTTAACGACTGAGCCACCCAGGCGCCGCCTTAATGGTTCTTAAATATACATTCTACTGCATAATATTTCAAAGTCATGTCCTGGGGAATTCTGGTTTGGAGGCAGGTGGTCCATAGGTCCCCCTACTTGTCCTGACCCTAGACTAACCCAGGCCATGACGAAGCAGAGGTAGAAGAGAAGTCTGTGGTTCACTGTGAGGCTTGGGAAAGAAGCCTTTTTGGATGGCTGGTTGTAGTCTGGCCCCAAGATACCAATAGTGTAAAGGTGTGGTAGGAGTGTAAATGGTAAGAGTGTAGAGGGTAGAGGAGGAGGTAGCAGGAGATGTGGCTGATTATGAGGTTGGAGCCCACTGAGGCAGGGTGTTGAGTGTTTAAGGCCATGGGTTTTAGAGCTGGACAAACTTAGAGCTCAGTACAGAGCTGGCTACTGGAGGCATCACAGCTCTGGGCAAAGTCAGATAACTTCACTGAGACCTGGGCTCTGCATCTGGGGAAAGAGGGGCGAAGGGTTAGTTGTATTGTATTAGTCTCTTACTGCTGTTGTAACAAATTATCACAGAGTGCTTAAAGCAGCATAATTCTATTATGATGCTGCTTAGAAGTCCTAAATGGGTCTCATGAGGCTACAATCAATGTGTTGGCAGAGCTGTGTTCCTTCTCGAGGCTGTAGAGAATTTTTCCCTTGCCTTTTTCCACTGCCCACACTTTTTGGCCTATGGAGGCATCGCTCCAACTTCTGCTTCCATCATCCCTTCTCCTTCCCTGACTCTGTCCTTCTGCCTCCTTTTTATAAGGGAGATTGCACTGGGCCCACCCACACAGTGAGGATTACCTCCCCATCTCTAGACCTTTGACTTAAACACATTTCCAAAGTCCTTTTTGTCATGGGAGGTGACGCATACACAAATTCTGGGGATTAGGACGAAGACATCTTTGTAGGACTCTTATTCTGCCTACCACACCCACTTCACATTAGAAAGATGAAAAGAAGTGATGAATGTGAATGCCTGGCATGTGATACCTGCTGGATATGACAGATGTTACTATTCTTATAAAGAGTTCTGAATCTACATCAAGAAGCCTGGGTCTCATCCTGAGAAGAATGGGGGTAAATGGAGACCCGCTTCCTTTAAAAACCTCCTGGGTTTTAATCCTGGTAACAAACAATAGGTAGGAGTTTGCCTAGGATGGAACACAGGGAAGGGAAAGATACTAAATTTTAGCCTTTTTTTTTTTTCTTTTACGCTGAGGTTCAGTCCCTTTAAGAATGTCTTACTATCTCTTCCTAATATGTGCCAGACCATACTGGGGAGGGAGGCTGCAGAGAAGGTGTTTGCAGAGTTTGTTCCTAACATTGTCTTTCTGTAAGGGACACAGAAACTGGACATCCTCTGACCTACCCATTCTCTGACCTACCCTACTAAGCCTTCTCTGGTTTCCCAGCATTGCTTTGATGTTCAGGTTAGCCAAATTTCCAGTCTTCCTTCTTTGCTGCATAGACTCCGCTTAATGCTGTCCTATCTGCCCAGAGTCTCCATGGACTAATAATCTGACAGTGAGCATTTACAGGTCTGGGCTCCCCCACCTCTCAGTCATACTCACAGGCAGCTCCAACCAAGGGTTTGCTTCAAGAGTTAGCCTCCTACATACAGACTTTGTTCCTGAAGCCAGCCCCCAGATCTGCATCTGACGTCATAGAGTAATAAGACTGCTTACGATCACCAGTTATCTTCGCATAGAGCAGGTGATCTTAACCTGATCCCAAAGAAGAGCAGCTTCCCCTGAAATCATAGGTAGGATTTGAGGAAGGGATGTGTATTTTTTTCTAGGAAGATGAGTCACAGTTTTCATCAGATTCTCAAATGGATCTGTGAACCCCAAACTATTCATAACCACAAAGATACATCATCACTTAAATCTGTGACCCTCATTGATCTTTTTTAGTTGCTTCTACAGATGGTTCAGACAATCCTATGACCCAGTGGTGTCTCGAGCTGAACCAAATGTTGTTTCATGTCAGTTGGGAGAGGCTCCAGCCTGCTCTGATTTTTGAAGAATATAATTGCCCAGCAGACCAGAGCTTTCTCTTTTCTGCTGAGCTCTGCCACTCAGACTCACATTCATTATGTGGGGGCTTATACATGGAGGCCCCGGGAGAGAGGGATGGCCTGACTCCACTCCAGATGCACATGGTCCCCCTGGTCATGCCCTCTATTAGAGCATGGCTGGGCAGACCCCTCGGCCTTTCTCCAGGAATTTGAAGGGATCAGAATGAAGGCTGAAGCTTAGATTTTTGAGTAGAGGTAATTTCAGAAGGTGGAATCATAGCTTAAGGAACCCTCTGGAGAATTTTCCTGATGCAAAGCTAACAAGACATTGTGATAATTTCTCTGGAGCTGGCCTCATTCCAAGTTGGATTTTAAACGCAGATTATAAAGCAAACACCATCCCCCACAAGTATTAAAGGAGGGGAAAATAACAGAACGGGGGCTGCAAAAATGGTCTCTATTGTGGGACCAAAAGCCGTCAATCATGCAGGCTGACAGGCGTCAGAGATTGACAGACAGGCCCTCGCTCCTGACTTCAGTTATCAAGGGGAATGGGGAAAGTGTCTGCAAGAACATGTTAAATTGCCAAAGTCATTACCAGTCACCAATTACCAAAGAAAAGATAACAAGGTGTATTTTAGAAAAATCGATGCAACAACATGCATTTCAATACAGTGAGTTTTTTAGAACTTTTGAAAACAAAACGAACTATTTAGGGAATACACAATGGTTTTCAGTGAATACCAAACACTGGGCTTTGTAAAGTCATCAATATTCACTTTAGATTTGGCTCTGCTGAAGAGGAGCAAAGATCAAGCAGTAAACTAATATGCTTCATTTTTTCCCCTCTAGTTCCACCCAAAGGACAAAATGATGACTGGAGGGCCAGGTGGCTATCTCGTAAACTTCCCCAAAGAAAGACTGGCTAGTCATTAAGGGTAACTTCTAAGGCCCTGGGCATGGACAGGGCACAAGTCAGGTAGGCAGTGGTCTGCAGAGGGGATGTGGGAACTGTCCCATGGGACCCTTCCACATGACCCAGCAGAACTTCCCAATCACCTGCTCTGAGCCCTGCTGTGGGCTGGACGCTGGGGACAAAGAGATGAAGGACATAAGTCTTGCCCTATTGGATCTTTCAGTCTGGTGGGGGGGGGGGGTTGGGACACATAACCTCAGTGAATTAGGAGACAAAGCAGACTGATGAGTCACCAAAGAGAGGTATGTATGAAGTGCAACAAGAAAAAGGGACCAGGAGAGGCCATTGTTGCCTAGAAGAATTGGAGAAGGCGGTGGAGAGAAGGGAGAATTTGAGCTGATTCTTGGAGAACGACGACATCTTCCTTTGGATGTAAACACCTGAGAGGAGCACAGCAAGATGCAAGCGAAAAGCCACCAGTAAGGGGGGACAGTAAGATGACAATAAGAGGGAGGGTTGAGCTCCATTGCGGCAAGCCTTAAATGACAGGCTGAGGTGGCAGCCATTTTGCAGGAAAGGGGAGCCATTGCAAGTTTTTGAGCCGAAGAGGTCGAATGAGCAGAATTATGTTTAGAGAGACAGCTCAGCAACGGTGCAGTGGATGGTGCAGGAGATGGCACTGGGGAGGATTGCTAGATTATATCCTATAGGAGGGGCTGAAGTCTTGGGCAAGGATGGAGGGGCAGCAGTAAAGACCAGAAGGGTTACCATTATATCACATGCATGAACCCGAGAGGCCTCTCGCTGATCTCATCTTCCAGCAAACTTCTCACCTCTCAGGATCTGCCCAGGAAGCTCTGCCCAGGAACCATGGCCTCCTGCTGCCTCTTCCCATCCACTGGTACACCATCTCCCTCCTTCTCTGGGCTTCAAGGCTCTTTGTTGAGCTGCTCTGTATGTATGAATTGCATAGAGTTGCCACAATAGTCCAAGTTAGGAGTTCTACAAGGACAGAACCCTGTCACGTGCATCTCTGTGGTTCTTCCAACAACAGTGCAGCCCCTCTCATAGCAGAGGGAAAAGTGAAAGAAAGAATCTCATGGTAGTGCTAAAGAAAGATCAGGGCTGTTGTAAATGCGTCCAACTGGCCACTTGGATCCAATTTGCCAAAAGGACCTTTTATGACTGGTTAAAATTAGACTTATAAAGCTTTCGTAAGCCTGCAGTAGAGTAGGACCTGGACTCAGTAGATTTGGTATCCAGAGTCAGAGAAAGAGCTGCTGGGCTTGAAACATAAAAAGTAACTGGTGAAAAGCAGAGGCATTAACAGCACTGGAAGAAAGCAAATCCTTTCCATATGATTGGTAGGTGGCATGGCCATATCATTAATTGTTTAAACAGGGACATTTTTGAGGGTGAAAGGGGCACCATCTGTAGTTATTACATGACAGAAGATGTAAATTGGGATTGTCCCTGAAAAAATAGAATGGAGGGTCACCCTAATGATTGGCACTGCTGCTAGCTTGTCTCCCTATTCCCCCCACCCCACAACTCCTTATATTTTATAGATGATGAGAACTTCCTCTCTTAGCCTCTCTTCCTCCACCTACTCCCCAGGACTTACCTGTATCTGGGTAATTTGGAGTGAGGACAGAGTGTGGCTCAGCCCCTTCCAGGTCCCATCTCATTTGGAGCATCTGTGCTCTGGGGCACCCCCCTCTTTCCCCATGTGATCAAGTTGAGGGGCAGGTCTGCACTTGAGGAAGAGGCTGAGATGGTCTAGTAGGCCAGTGATTGGAGAGGGAGGGATAGTAGGGAACACCAGCTGACCTCTAACCTAAGCCTTTATATTAGACTTAGCAAAGCTCTGATCCTAGAATCTCTCTCAGTTGGTTCTAGTCTCAGAACTGTGTGACTTTCACTCTCCCAAACCAAATAACTATCCTAATAGTTATTTGCAGAGTCTGATCTCCTACAAGGGTGTGGGGAGCCAGTGCAGAGAGGGACTGGACAGGACCCATGCTAGAGGATTCCTAGAATGTGGACAACATGAGAGAAAGAAACATCTGGGAAGAACTTGTCTTCATGTCCATATCTGAGTGTGAGTTTTTACCAGTTTATTTGGGGATGGATATGAAAATTAATGATCAGAGCCCCATAGTATGTATTTTTAAAATAAAATTTATTGAGGTAATAAATTACATGAGATAAATGAACCCATTTGAGTTTTGACAAATGTACACTCCTATGTAACCACCACACTGATCAATATATAGAACATTTCCATCTCCCCAAAAGTGTCCTTGTGTCCGTTCTCAGTTAATCCTCCCCCCAAATTTCCCTCCCCAGGCAACTGCTGGTTGAATTTCCATCATCATAGACTAGTTTTGTCTGTTCTAGAACATCATACTCGTGGATTCATATGCTAGGTTTCCTCTGTAGCATGCATTGACAATTCTCATTTTTCCATTGCTGAGTAGTTCCATTGTATGGATGTATACCAAGTTTATCCAGTCACCTGTTGATGGACATTTGGATTGTTTCCAGTTTTAGGCTATTTTGAATAAAGCTGCTATGAATATTTGTGTACAGGTCTTTCTGAGGCCATGTGTTTTTCTTGGGTAAATATCTAGGTGTTTCTGTGTCTTATTATAGGTGTATAGTTAAATTTATAAGGGACTACAAAACTCTTTTCTACAGGGGTTGTAAAATTTCACACCTTCCATCAGAATATATGAGAGTTCTGGGACACCTGGGTGCTATAGTTGGTTAAGCATCCAACCCTTGGCTTTGGCTCAGGTTGTGATCTCAGGTCATGAGATCAAGCCCCATATCAGGCTCTATGCTCAGTGCAGAGTCTGCTTAAGACGCTCTCTCCCTCCCCCTCTCTCTCTTCCCCTCCCCCCTGCACATGCATGCTCTCTCTCTCTCAAATAAATAAATCCTAAAGAAAAAAAAAAAAAGAATCTATGAGAGTTCTAGTTACCCTACACACTCACTGACACTTGGTATTGTCAGTCTTTGTTTTAGCCATCACAGTAAGTACGAAGCAGTATCTTACTGAGGTTCTTATTTGCATTTCCTTAATGACTCATGATGTTGAACACCTTTTTATGTGCTTATTGATCATACAAATATCTTCTTTTGTGAAATATCTGAAAAAATATTTTACTCATTTAAAAAAATATATATGTAGTTGTTAATTTTGTCAACTCGACTGACTTAAGGGATACCCAGATAGCTGGTAAACATTATTTCTGGGTGTGTCTGTGACGTTTCTGGAAGAGATTAGCATTTGGGTTAGTAGACTGAGTAGGGGCATCTGTTCTCATCAATGTGGGCAGGTATTATCTAATAAATTGGGGGCCTGAATGGAATAAAAAAGTGAAGGAAAGATGGAGGATGTCTTTCTTCTTGAGCTGGGACATCCAGCTTTTCCTGGTCTTCGATTTCAGAGCTTTTAGTTCTCGGGCCTTTAGACTCCAGGACTTATACCAGTGGCCCCCCACTGGTTCTCAGGCCTTTGGATTCAGACTGAATTATACCAATGGCTTTTTGGATTCTCCAACTTGCAGATTGTGGAGCTTCCTAGGACCCTCTCTTTTTGTACATTATACATGAAAAAAAAATAAGGTGTTACTTTAATTTCCATATTTGCTGCAGCACCAATCTGGTAATAACTTCCTCTTTTGTATTGTGTAAGTTAATAATGACAGGTCAATAATTTATTTTAATAAACATGCAATACATTTAGAAAGATCATCATTTACAATATGTGCTTAAATCTAGAAAGCCTATTTGCTGAAGGTTGTATGGGAAACAGCTATCATCTGAATTCAGGTTATGGTAAATATAGTTTTGCTCTGGTTAATAGAAGTGTTTACTTCTCATTTAAAAAGTAAAAAATATATACCCATTTAAAAAAAATTGGCTTCCATAACTGTGAGCCAATTCTTATACTCTATTTCTCTCTCTCTCTCTCTCTCTCTCTCTTATTGGTTCTGTTTCTCTGGAGAACCCTAATACTATGAAACAAAGACTACAAATATAATACAAAGAACAAAATATGTTTTGTTTTCTGTTTTATAATTTATAGTTTAAAGTTATATATTTAGGGCTACGATCCAATCAAGTTAATTTTTTTGTATGGTGTGATGTGGGGATCAAGTTTTATTATTTCTTTTTCCATAAAGATATCCAATTGTTCCATTATCATTTGTTAAAAGGCCACTTTTTCCCCACTAAATCACCTTGCTATTTTTGTCAAAAATCAACTGAACATATATAAGTCGGTTTCTTGACTCTATTTTTTCCATTGACTTATCTGTATATCTTTATGTGAATACCACATTTTCTTCATTGCTATAGCTTTGTAATACTTCTTGACATCAAGTGTCAGCTCTCCCACTTGAGAACATCATGCCATATATATAATATATGATTGTTGGAAATAAATGTACTTCAATTAAATGTGCAATAAGCTATTATTCTTTTCTAGTATGGGTTGTTCAATCACTCAGTCAATAGGTCTGCAGTTTTCTGAGAATCATGAGTTTAAGTGCTCATCTGGATTTTCCAACAAATAAAGATCTGGTCTGGTGAGCTCTGCTACCATAGCAGTCATGGTTCTAGTTGAAACTAGGCAACCAGCCTTCTTTACAGGATGTTGCTTTTTAACAAGATGGGTTTCTGGCTAGGTTTGCTCCCCTTCATTCTAGCACTTACAGGAGTGTCAGTACATCTATGTACTGGTTTCTCTAGCCGTGGTGTGGTGGAAAGAATGCTGGGCTAGCTGGCTGCAGAACGCCCCTCTCTGGCATTCACCAGAGTGCTGCTCGGGCTTATCACAAATGGCGTGAAAAGACATAAATCGAAGAGTCACCTTCAGAACTCACAAAAGCCCCACCTACTGGGTGGGTTCAGGTCCCCAGTAGATCTGCTGATCTCCAACCAGGATCTGCTCTTGGACAAGAACCATCTAACTGGACAGCAGATAACCAATAAATCTTCATCAGAACCTGAGCCTGAGTCAGGCATCTCCTGGGGACCACAGCACTATCATTCCATTTTGAGGGACTGCTTTCCCAAACTGCAGTTTGACTCCCTCCGATCATTGAGAGTTCTTGCTTCCTTGCAGCTGGTGTGTTTAGCACAGCCTTCAACTTGGGCCGCAGTGTAAACTTGAAATAAAAAAATCTGGGTCACTAGTAGTGATCTTGGGCAAAATACTTCACACTCCTAGAGTCTAGTTCTTCCCCTGTGGAGTAGAGACTTTAACATCTTCTTCACAGGGCTACCATATGCATATTGAAATGTTTTGTCAACATAATCCACAGCACGGGAATCTGTCTAAAGGATTATTATTAATGTTATTTCACTTTTAGCCCAAGCATAGCTAGCAGAAGCATGAGGAACATCTGTGGTTCCTATAGGAGAAAAATGTAGGTGTTAGTCTCCTACGGCTGCTATAACAAATCACCGTAAACTTGGTTACTTAAAGCAACAAAATTTATTCTCCTACAGTTCTGGAGGCTGGAAGTCCAAAATCAGTTTCACTGGGCTGAAATCAAGGTGTTGGCAAGGCTGTACTTCTCCAGAGGCTCTGGGGAAGAATCTGCTTCTTGCTTTTTCCAGCTCCTGGTGGCAGCTGGCAGTCCCTCAGCTTGTGGCTGCATCCCTCCACTCTCCACCTCCTTTCTCCACACCACCTCTCCTCTTCCATGTCTACTTTTCTTCCACCTCTCTCTTATAAGAATGCTTCCAATGGCATTCAGGGCCTATCCGGTTAATCCAGTATAATTGCCTCATTTCAAGATACTTAATCACATCTGCAAAAACAACCATGTAGGTAACATTCACAGGTACCAGGGATATCTCATCAGGCCATCAAGTCATGAACAGCAATGTGTGTGTGTGTGTGTGTGTGTGTAATCTGGAATAGAAAAGGACAGCACACCCTGTGTGACATTTATACAAATCACCTTCCACAACAAAGCATCCTATAATGCAGTTTAAATGACCTTCATGAGAATTTGCCTGAGATTCTCCCCAAACTTCTCCAGGGAAGAATGGTCCTTTCACAGATTCATAGCACCCCGGATTTACCAGACCTTTTATTACTTCTTTGGGCCAGGGGTCAGCTGACTACAGCCCAGGGCCAAATTCGGTTTCCGCCTGTTTCTCAGAGTTGTGTAGTTGGGACAGATACCATTTAGCCCTCAAAGCCTAAAGTACTTATTATCTGGCCCTTTAGAGAAAAAATATGCTGGTTCTTGGCCTCAACCAATGCCTCCACCATACAGATGGGGGAACAAAGGTCCAGGAGGGCAAGTGACTTGCTAAGTCTCCCACAGTGACTCAGGGGCAGATTCAGTCTGTGAGTCTAGTGTTCTTGCCCAAGATGACACTCCTCCAGGGTCCTGTCTGCCAGAACATCCCTGGGCATGTAGAGGGTAGAGCCCAGTGCCTCAGATGTGGGGTCCAGGCAGATCCCAGACCCCTATAAGGAAGACCTTTCGGCGGGGCCTGCTCCAGCTCCCAGAGGGGTTCAAGCAGTTGCTGGATATCTTCTCAGCGAGTCTCTCTGGACATGGTGCCTGGCAAATCAATGAGTGGATTTTGGGGTGAACAAATGATGTGATCAAGGTGGTGAGGGTCCTGAGGTGGCCTAATGCTTTCTAGGCCTACAGGACACTAGCAACTTCAAGCTGGGGCAGCAAGAAGGATCCCAGAGACCCAACCCAATCTTCATACCTCTGGCCTGAGGCCAATATGGGGTGTGTCCCCCAACTGGCCACCTTCTAGAAGGCCATAGGAAAACTTGAGCATTTTCAGAAGCAGCTAAGCTGATGAAGCCCACCGGTGACTCTCAGAGAGGTGGAGAGGGACTGTGGGACCTTTAATGATGACTAATTTGCAGCTTATTAATGCGGCAGTAATTAAGAATATTCATTTTATTAAAAGCCGTTTATTGTAATAGTGCATGCAAATCTGGAGACTGGCATTGTGCTCACGTACCAATCGACATAGGTCTATTGTGGCTCTGTGGATGGCAGGTCGCTGCGTCACTAATTGTTAAGAGTTTAGGGTCTAATTTTAAACCCTTTTAATTCCATTTGAAATAATTGCCCTAATGAAATTCAAAGTACTCAGAGGCAGTCGTGGAAAAGGTGGATGGTGCCCCCCCCTCTTGCCCCCAGAGAGCCAGGCTTTGAAAGCTTCGGCAGGAGATGCACTTGTCCTGGGGCTATGCTGTGGCTGTTCTCCCTTCCCCTAGAAGGAAGCTGGCTCCAGGAAGGGCTGTTAAAGTCTGGTGAGGACCTGACCCTGTCCGCAGGGCTGACTGCTGCTGAGGTGGGGAAGGGGTGGCCTGGGTGGAGAGGGACTGCAGAAGGAGGATGCTGTCTGGATAAGTCACTTCTGTAAGCCACACAAGTGGGCTTTGCAGAGAACAGGGGGAGCCCCCTCCCAGAGACAATGTCCTTTGCTCCCATGACATCATCCACTCACTGGGACACACCTCAGAGCAGCTGAACCCACAAGTTGTCTTTGATATGACAAAACTCTTGTCGAGGGCTTCCTGCATGACAGACGTTCCACAAGGCATTTTACTTGTATTACTCACCTAATCCTCACAGCCACTTCATGACGTGGATTACACTATTTTCTCCATTTTATCAATTAGGCAACTGAGCCTGGGAGAGAATGAGTATCTTTTCAAAACTCTAATGGTAAAGTAGCAGAAGCAGGCTTGAATTGAAGGGGTCTTCTCAGAAGTTGTCTGTGATTTACAACTTGTAGAGATAGGTCTGAGCCAGCATTAAGTCACTCAAGTATAGTGCTTATTCTTCTACACCAGTAGCAGGAGATGGGGAAGGACATATCAGAGAAAGGGAACAGCATGAGCAAAGTCGTGAGAGCTCTCAAATTTTTAGCATCTGGTGGACAGACCCAAAGATGACCTCTGTTATCCTTTCTTCTAGTGTTCATGCCCTGAGAGTGGTTGAGGCCTGGGACTTGTGTCTAAACAACAGATTGTGGCAAAGGTGATGGAATGTTGCCCCTCTGATTACATTATGTTTATAAGGCTCTGTCTTAGGGTGCCTAAGTGGCTCAGTTGGTTAAGTGTCTGACTCTTGATTTCAGCTTAGGTTATAATATCAGGGTCATGAGGTTAAGCCCCATGTCGGACTCTGCACTGGGCATGGAGCCTACTTAAGATTCTCCCTCTCCCTCTCCCTCTGCTCCTCCCCCCACTCACACCTGCATGCTCTATCTCTAAAAAAAGCAAAATACTCCATCTTGCTAGGAGTCTTTCTCTTTCTCTTCTGTTGTGAGCTTCCTATGGAGGGACCCATGTGGCAAAGAGCTTTGGATGGCTCATCAGAGCAGAGGGCCTCAGCTTTGAGGAACGAGTCTGTTGACATCCTTAGCAAGCCTCCAAGTGGACTCTTCCCCAGTCAAACTTCAAGATGAAAACAGAGCCCAGCCTTCACCTTGGTAGCAACCTGGTGAGACCCTGAAGCAGAGAACCCAACCAAATCATGCCTGGACTTCTGACCCACAGAAACTGTGAGATAATAAATTTATATTGTTTTAAGCTGCTGAATCTGAGATAATGTGTTACCAATTAACATCACCAATTAGCATCAAGGCAACATCTAAAAAGAAAGGCAGGAAAAGCAAATGGGCTAGGATAGTTTTCAATCTTTTTGTCCATCTGACACATCTCCCATCAGCAATGAACAAAGTTGGGCTGCAAATGGCCACAACGTGAAGGGCCTTTGGATCATGTTAAGAAGCTTGAGTGTTCTCCTATGGGCTTTAAGTGAGGTGGAGTTTTAGGATGGGGTGAAACGGTCAGGTCTGTATTAGAGAAAGATTTGGTCTGGTGGCCAGAGCCTAGGGTGGGTTGGAGGCAGGAAGACCTGGCAGGCTATTGCAGTAGCTTAGGCAAGAGATGATAAGACCTTGAACCAAGAGAGAACCTGTGAAGATAGAAAAGAAGGTAACTTGTGCTTTCTAGGCAGAAAGTAAAATAGCCACCAAGATAATATTTCTTCTACTCTTAGAGATCTTCAGGAAAGGAAACATTCCAGTTCACACTTTCCTTGTATCCAACAGTCTAACAAAAGCGACAACATTAACTTGGTTTCAACATTGCCTTATTGGTGATCCTGTTATAAACAGTATCTTTGTTTTGCGGTGTCCTTCCTTTCCCAAACACATTATGTGGTAGTATCACTTTCTTGGGGGTCAGCTGGAGCTGCTTTCATTTTACAGAACCCAGAGAATGACTGCCATGAAATCACTCTCATAGCGTCTTTCTGGTCAAATGCCACTTATTATGTCATCTGCCACTACCTAAATGATTTGGTATTTCTCCTCTTCTGCAGAGAACTTATTGGGATTTAACAAGATCTTGCAAAATGAACGGTGAGTGCAAAGACAGAAATCTTGGCCCTTCATCATCTCTCCTTCCTTTCAACATTATTGACACTAGGCCTAGGGACTACCAGAGGTAAATAAGAAATAACCTTACCTTCAAGGCATTCACAATCTATTGAGAAAGACACATATGTAAAGCAAAGTTCACAGCAAAAGATTCCTATACTAGAGTCATGCACTGAATGGTCTGGGATTCCCAAAGAAAGGATTTTTATATTACTTAAGTTCAAGGATTTTCCAAGCAAAGGGTTCATATAATACAAATGCACAGGAGCGTGAAAAGCCCAACAGGTCTGGAAATGAATGTAGCACAGGATTCAGGCTAGCGGGGGAAGGAGAGTTAGGGACCTGAGATTGGAGAAGTCAGCAGGGTTCAGATCATATAGGAGTCTAAGAGGCTTGGACTGTATTTTATAGGCAGGAGAGGAAGCAGGGAAGGGACATGGTAGAGCTTCAACCTGGCAAGTTCTACACTGTGCACTGTGATCTTATCTTACAAACTGGGTGCTCCTTAAAGTTCTCCATCTCATTGAATGATCCCAAAAGTCTAACAGTAACCCAAGACATACCTTCTTCCTCCAATCACCAAGCCCCATCCATATTACCTCCTCAATATCTCTCAACATTGTTCACTTCTCCTCAACTCCACTGCCTCTGTTGAGTGACCATCTCCAAGCACCACCATCTCCCACCTTCCTGAATAGCCTCCTGACTATTCTCACTGAATCCACTCAACACTTCTTCAAATCCATTCTCCATAACCAGATCATCCTTTTCTTTTCTTTTTATAAATGGTCAAATTTAATTACAGTGAACTGCATGGATTCTAACTATGTAAGTTGACGAGGTTTTTTAAATATATAATTTGATGAGTTTTGGCAAATGTATGTACCCATGTACCCACCACAGGGTATAAGATACACCCATCACTAAAAGGCTTCTACAATTTTCTTGTCCAATCTCTACCCACAGGTAGACACCGCTATGATTTCCATTACCAAAGATTAATTTTTTATAAGGATTCTTCTGCTCAGCATGACTTCTAGGTTCATCCATACTGTAATAAGTATCAGTAATTCAATCTTATTGCTGGGTAGTATTCAATTATGTGAATATACTACAATTTATTTATCAACTTACTTGTTAATGGATGTTTGGGTTGTTTGTAGTTTGGGGCTATTATGAATAAGGACTTTCACATATGGGCCTTTTAGAAGAGGTATGTGTTCATTTCTCTAGGGTACCTACCTAGGAGCATAATATCTGGATCATATGGAAGTGTATGTTTACTGCTGAGCAATTCCCCATTTTACATTCCCACTAGCAATATGGAGAATTGCAGCATCTCCACATCCTTGCCAACACTTAGTATTTTCTGCCTTTTTAATGCTACCATTTAGTGGGTGTAAAGTGGCTACATTGTGGCTTTAATGCATTTCCCTGATGACTTGTAATATTGATCAATTTTTCATGTGCTTATACTCATTCTCCTATGTTACTCTGTGAGGTGTATATTCAAGCATTGTGCTCATTTTTATGAGTTTTTTTTTTTCTTATTGATTTCTAAGACTTCTCTATATTAGTAGACACATGTACTTAGAATGTTTTCTTCCAGTCTGTGGCTTATTTTTCATTTTATTTCATTTTACTTTTTAAAGATTTTATTTATTTATTTGACAGAGAGAGAGAAAAATTACAAGTAGGCAGAGAGGCAGGTGGGGGCGGGGGAGGGAAGCAGTCTCCCTGCTGAGCTGAGAGCCTGATTGGGGTGTGTGTGTGGGGAGGGGTGGATCCCAGGATCCTGAGAACAAGGGTAGAGGCTTTAACCCACTGAGTCATTCAGGGGCCCCAGCTTATTTTTCATTTTAGAAATAGCAGAGAAGTTTAAAGTTTTGATGAGGTCTAAATTATCAATTTTTTTATGATTAGTTCTTTTTAGATCCTAAGAAATGTTTGCCTCCTCCAGTGTTACAAAGATTGCCACTTATGTTTTCTTTTAGATAATTCAGTGTCTAACTATTGCATTTAGGTCTATTATCAATTCAAACTAATTTCTGTGCATGGTGTGAGAAAGGAGTTGAAGTTATATGTATTTTTTTTATGTTTTTTTCACTTGCTTCTAGCATTTTTGCTTCTAGTATTTGTTGAGAATACTTTTATTTCCATATTTAATTGCCTCAGTGTTTTTGTTAAAATTCAAATAACTATATATTGAAGGGGTCTATTTTGGGACTGTCTATTCTGTTCCATTGACCTAATTGTCTGTCCCTGTCTCCACACTATACTATCTTGATTACTGTAGCTTTATAAGCTTTTTATGTCTTGAAATCAGGGAAAGTCCCCCAACCATGTTCTTTATTTCAAGATTCTAGATCCTTTGCAATTTCATATATATTTTAGAATCAACTTGTCAATTTTTTTTAATGATCTATTGAATTCATGATAAGGATTGCATTGTATTTATAGCTACTTATAGCTATTTGCGGGATATCAATATCGAGACTTCCAATCCATAAATGTGATAGATTTCTCCATTTACTTAGATCTTTCTTAACTTCTTTCCTTTAAAATTTTGTGTTTTCTTTTTCCTTTTTGGGAGTGGGGGGAGGAACAGAGGGAGAGTGAGAGTCTCAAGCAGTCTCCAGCCCAGTGTGGAGCCCGACATGGGGCTCCATCTCACAATCCTGAGATCATGACCTGAGCAGAAATCAAGAATCAGACACTTAACTGACTGAGCCACTCAGCTGCCCCAATATTTTGTGTTTTCAGTGTAAAGGGCTTGTGCATCTTTTGTCAAATGTACTCTTAAGTATTAGATGTGTATATGCTATTATAAATGAAATTTTTTAGTTGTTTGTTGTTAGTATCTGGAAATACAATTGATTTGTGTATACTAACTTATACACTAGCAATCTTGCTAAATTAATCTATTAGTTTGAGTAGATTTAAAATTTTTATTTCTTAGAGTTTATATGTATTGTAAATAGTCATTCCATTGGTGAATAAAGACCAAAATGTTGCTTCCTTTCCAATATTTATTTCTTTTTCTTCTTAATTGTATGGGCCGGAACCCCCCAGTACAGTGTTGCATAGAAATAGTGAGAGCAGACATCTTTACCTTATTTCCAGTATTAAGTGGAAAGTGTTCAGTATTTTACGCACTAAATGAGGTGTTTGTTGTAAGGTTCTGTCATTATCATTACTTGCTGCTGTTGTTTATGAGGCTCTTTACCAGACTGAGGAAATTTTCTGTGAGCTGAATGGGTGTTGAATTTCTCAAGTGATTTTTCTGCATTATTTTTCTCCTTCATTTTTGTTATGTGGTAAATTACATTGATTTTCGAATGTTACATCAATCTGGCGTTCCTGGCTGATGATGCAGAATCCTTTTTAGATAGTTCTAGATTCTATTTATTATTTTTTTTATTCAGGGTTTTTGTACCCATGTTTATAAAAAAATATATTGGTCTATGGCTTTCTTTTCTTGTAATATCATTGTCTGGTTTCGTACCAAGGTTTGGCTGGCTTTATAAAATGAGTTGAGGATTGCTCCATCCTCTATTTTCTGAAAAAATTTGTGTAGGATTGATGTTATTAATTCCTTAAATGTTTACTAGAACTCACCAGGGAAATCAGCTGGGTCTAGAGTTTTCTAAGAAGGCTTTTTTATTATAAATTCAAATTATTTAATAAACAAAGACCTATTCCAATTATCTTATTCTTGTGTCGATGTTGATAAGTTGTATTTGTGTATGTGTTTAGGAAATTTGTCCATTTTAACCAAGCTGTCTAATTATTGGCAAAATAATGCTTTATTTTTCTTTTAATATCTATAGATTTGGGGCGCCTGGGTGGCTCAATCGTTAAGTGTCTGCCTTTGGCTCAGGTCATGATCCCAGGGTCCTGGGATCGAGCCCCGCATCGGGTTCCCTGCTCTGTGGGAAGCCTGCTTCTCCCGCTACCGTCCCCTCTGCTTGTGTTCCCTCTCTTGCTGTGTTTCTCTCTGTCAAATAAATAAAATCTTTAAAAAAAAAATCTATAGATTTATATTGATAGCTCTTTTAATTCTGATGCATGTTCCCTTTCTGTTCCTCTGAATTTCTCTTTTTGATCAGTTTGCTAGGAGGTTGTTCAATTTTATCAATCTTTCCAAAGAATAAATTTTGACTTTGTTAATTTTTCTTACTTCTTTGCTTTTTTGCTTTTCCTTTATTTCCACTCTTATCTTTACTATTTCTTTCTTTTTAAAAAATTTTCCCTTCTTTTCCTAGCTTCTTAGGCAGAAAGTTAGATCATTTATTTAAAAAGTTTTTTCTTTTCCAATATAGGAATTTAAATACACATACTCACACATATATACGTACACACACACAAATGTCACTCAGCCCTGCTTACACGACATCCCTTAGGTTTTGATATGTATATTTTTATTAACACTCAGTTCAAAGTATTTTACAGTTTCCTTTGTAATTTCTTTAATGCATTGGTCATTAGAAGTGCATTGTTTAATTCCTAATTATTCAAAGTTTTTCTAATACTTCTGTGTTACTGATTTTTAAGTCCACTATTATCAGAAAACACACTCTATAAGTTTTCAATCTTTTGAAATTTATAAGAACATATTTTATAGTCCAGTACATGGCCTATCTATCCCTGTGAGTATTCCAAGTGCACTTAAGAAGAATGTACATTCTTCTGGTGTTGGGTATAATGTTCTATAATGAATGAGATAAAATTGGTTGATAGTGTTGTTCAAATCTCCTATATCCTTACTTATTTTTTGTCTAGTTGTTCTATTAATTGATGAGAGAATAAGTATTCTAGCCAATGTTTGCTTCGTTTCTTTTGAGAATCCATTAATAAATAGGCACACATTTAGGATACTTGTGTCTTTCTAATGATTTAACTCTTTTATCATTATGAAATATCTCTCTTTATCTCTCATAATATTCCTTATCTTGAAGTCTAATTTGTCTGGTATTAATATAGCCACACAGCTTTTCATATGCTCACTGTTCACATAAGAAAGAACACACTTATTCCCACCCCCCTCACCCCACACCCCACCCCCGTCCTTTTCCTGTCAACTTATCTGGGTCTTTACATTTAAAATGCAATTTTTTGTGTGTGGACAGAAAATAGTTGGATCTTGCATTTTTATCCAGTCTGATAATCTCTAGACTTCAGGTTTTTAAAAGTTGTACAAAGAGGGGCTTCAACCAGTTGAGTGGAGACTTGCCTTTTAGCTTCTGTCTCTATGACTCCAATGAACTGGGGAAAAGACCCTGGGACCTTCCTTAGCTAAGGGACCTGCTTGTCACTTGACTGGCCCCGACCTGGAGCTAGGACTCATGGTGGAATCATCCTGAGTGAGCTGAGGTGGGGTGTGTGGTGTTGGTGGAAGTATGTAAAATTCCACCAGGTGTTGGGGTGTTGGTGCAAGTATGTAAAATTCACCAGATCGACCTTTGACCACTCTCCATATGGATGCAGATCCCGATTAGTCTAACAATCTGTGGGTGGCCTTCTCTTGGAGTCAATGATTGCTCCAAGGATGGACAGGTAAACTAATTGGCTGAAAGGAAAGATTTACATCTAAGGGGAGGGGATCACTTCCCCTTCTGCTAGATGTGAACCAGGAAACTTGTATTCCTTGCCCAGGGAGGGGGAGACCAGCATTGGGATAAAGCAGAGTGAGGAGAGAAAGAAGACTTAGATCTTTGGTGATACTCATACATCAGCTGTACTATTCCTGCTGCCTGCTTTAGCACTAGTGTTCCCATTCCCATTCCCAGTCAGGTAATACATTTTCCTGTTGCTTAAGCCAGTTTCAATGGCGTTTTATGTTTCTCGAATGAGGGCATCCGAACTGGAAAAGTCACGAAACAAGCAAGAGGATGCGGTATCCAAAGCTGAGTATGTCCAGCTCCAGAGCCAAGGGTCTTAACTGCTCAGCTCTAGGCACCCTCTCTTCTAGTGGAGTTGCTGACCTCTGTCTTACAGATGAGAAAGCTGAAGTGTAAAAAGGGGAAGTGATTGTCCAGGGTCACGGAGCTAGCAAGCGGCTCACCCTGGCTCAGAACTCATGTTTATCTGACTGCAAAGCCCACGCTCTCTGCATGCCTCCGGTGGCTTCCCACTCTTCTGGCTGCCACCCTTCTGTACCTTTGACTCCAAACAGAGGCCTCTCCGTCACCAAATAATGTGATCAAATCAAACCTTCTTTCCATACAATTAGAAAACATAACAGGTTACAGCAAAAAATGCAAAAACCTCCAAAGCCGCTCAAAGCTAATTAATTTCTATTACTAGTGAGAGAAGAACCACTTAACATGTCTTTTCTTATTCAAATTACCATTGACGGCACCTGCTTTTTTATTCTTGGGAAATCCTGCTACAATGCTGGTAAATTATGTAAGACTGTAGAATTTATGAAGATAAGGCAATTAGCATTACAAAACCGAGTCCGGGTTACAATTTCTGGGGAACAGAAAGAGTTATGATGCTCCCTTAAATGGCCCAGTGAAGTCTCACAGATTGAGTTAATCCTTGTGGTAGTCAGGAAAATTGAAGGCTAAACGGCGCCATGATGGTGGGTAATTAATTGTCTGGGCCCTTTGGTGATGGCGCTGTCTATACGGAGGAGGAGGTGGCCAGGGCTCTGCCTATTCCTTCTAGAAGGAAAAGGGACAGAACAGGGAGGGATTCTGGGGTCAGGAGGCAGGGAGGGAAAGAATTCCCTTCTGAGGTCCCTGGTCATTTGGGTCAAGCAGGGTCCAGCCCTGCAGGACCACCCTCCCATATGTTTTCTCCAAATCTCCATCCTTTCCTGCAGCCCCAGCCCCCAGCACAGCTGCCATGACTGTGGAGGCAGCTGCCACTGAGCAGGTGCTTCCTTGGAGTGGTTAGATGCTGCTTAGATTTTGCATCTGAGCTGGAAGGACTCTTGGAGACATGCTGGATTACCAAGGGTACTTGACTTAATAGCCACAGATAGGGGGTGGGGTAGATGGGAGGTATGAGTCCTTGGAAATTGTATGCAAAATTGTGTGTGTGTGTGTGTGTGTGTGTCCTTTTCTGCAGAAAGGTCTGTAGCTTCCACTAATTCTGAACAAGTTTTAGGCTTCCCTAACCCCAGGCTAGTTGGAACCACGTTATATAGCTAGAGAAGCTGAGAGAGGCAGGAGTTTTCCCATCACCCACCTAGCTGCTTAGTATTTGCCTCTTGCTGGTTTCCAACTGTTAAGCCCACCAAGAACCCACTATTTCCAAAATCAGGACTTGGGCCATAGCATGTGCCTTCTGGGTCTCTTGCTTGTACTTGAATGTCACCTGTCTCTCATTCAAACAGCCCCTGTAGCTGGGTCAACTTTCAAGCAGGTCTCTGCTTCCTTTGGGAGGATGCAACCCTGCAAGTGGGTGCACCATTTGGCAAGCTTAGCAAGCAGCACTCAGGCTGGATTCTAGCCCCTACTGGTCACCTTGACTTGTGCCTTTGTGCAGTGTACAACCTATACAATCATAAATAACTTGTTCTCAAATTCCTTACTCTAGGGGTTGTGTCACTGACTGTTACTAGCTTTTTCTCCTGGCAAGGACCTGAGCATACTCTAGGCAGGCCTAGCCAGGAGAGGAGCCAGCTTGGGGTCCAAGAGACTGTTAATTAGAAACAGAAATTTCTTTTTGGCAGGGCAGAAGCATCAAGTGTAACACTTATCTCTAGCTGAGTTCAGAGCTTTATCAGGCCCAGCTAGAAATGCCCAGGCAGAAAGAAGAGCAAGCCCAGAAGCCTTGAGGTGAGAAACGCACAGGTGTATTTGATGAATAGTATGCAGGCTCAAGCAGTCCAGGGCAGCAGAAAAGCAGTGAGTATGGGGGAAATTGGTCAGCAAGAAAATGGGGCCCAAGTGTGCATTACAGTCCACTGCAAAGACTTATTTTTTTCACTCTGAGTGAGTTGGGATGGGAAGCATTGAAAGATTCTGAGCAGAGGAGCGACAGAATCTGATCTAACTTTTTAAAGGAATCATGGTGGCTGCTGTTTGGGGAGTAGGTTCCTGGGGCAAAAGTAGAAGCAGGGAGATGGTGAGGAGCTTTTGAAACTATCCAGATGAGAGATACTATGGCTTGAATCAAGATGAAAGCTGTAACTATCAAGATATAATTGCATTTGGGAAGTATTTTTATTTTGTCCTTTAAAAAAAATTGACTCCCTTTCCCTCTGCCTGCCTCTCTGCCTACTTGTGATCTCTTTCTCTCTCTCTGTCAAATAAATAAAATAAAATATCAAAAAAATAAAACAATAAAAAAATTGAAGTATAGTGATGGGATGTATTTTTAAGGTAGATCCAACAGGATTTGATGATATATTGAACATAAGCTGTTAGAGAAGAAAGGAGATCAAGAATGCACCAAGGGGTGGCCTTGCAAAATGGAAGAGAATGGAGAACGGGCCCAAATATGTCTGAAAGCCTGGAAAAACAGGCTTATTGGGTCTCTTTTTTATGGTTCTGATTCCAGGCCCAAGACCTTCCATCTACACCCTTCCCCACCAGGCCAGCCCAGAACTGCTGTTCTTGACTCCCTCCTAGAGTGTCATCCTGGCTTTTTTTGCTAAATTATTACCTGGTACCTGAATGTTGGATGGCATCCATTCATCCATCCATCCATCCATCATCAAATATAAGAACCTATGATGTGCAAGACATTGATCTAGGCACAAGAGTTACAACAATGACCAGGACAGCCATGGTCACTGCCCTCAGAGCTTTGGCTTTCTCTGGACATTCACGCTAGGAAAATATCTATCTACTTATCTGTTTACCTAATTCCATGCCATTTGTAATTTAACCTGCTAATCATTCAGAGGAGACCGAGGCGGCTCTTGGTTTTATCTCTCCTACACCCTGTCATGTCTTTGACAACCAGGTGCTCAGTTATTGCAGTAACTAGAAGAATTGGAAGCCCTCAGAGAAATGTATCTTAGGCACAGAATTGTTTCTACCCTCTTCATAAACCACAGATTCCATGGGTTTCTGCAGAAGGCTGAGGAAGACAATTGAGAATACCAGTGGAACTCTTACCAACTACTCACCTGTGTTATCTTGCAACCCCAACTAGCATGACCCAGGCTAATGTGCTGACAAGGGGTGTTGGGACCTAGAATTTGACCATCCACTAGAGAGAGGCCATGATTAGGAAGAGCCAAGTGTAAGTTCTGAAAGGAAGTCCAATCAGGCAAATCATAGTAGTGTGAAGAGAATTATATTCAGGTAGGCAATGCCCAGTACCCCCAGTTAGGAAACTGTGGAATACTGCCATTCTCTCAGGACAAGGTCTGACTGTCCAGAATTTCTGATGAGGCCATCTGTTGGCAGTCAGGGCGTGGCTTGGGAAATGCTCAGGTGGTGATGTGAACATTCACGCATGGCTTTGGACTGCTCATGGGTTTGGGACATCAAAGGCCCTTCTGAACCATTAACTCATCGCTCCACACACTGAGCGTTTGGGCACAATTATCCCTCATTATATAGACCACAAAGCAGGTGCTTTGAGAGCTAGGGCAGAGTTGCAAGTCTTCCTGGTCTTTAGTTACATCCCTAAAGCTACTGCTTCTGCCAAAGGGAATCCTGGAGGCCACAGTGCCTTGCCGTGGGAACTGGGCAGCCTTGGATTTACAAAAAGTGGGAACTGGAAATGAGCCCAAAAGCCATCGTCAAGTCCTGAGGCCTAACCGTGTGCCAGGCCCTGCAGTAATTACATCAATACAGCATCTCCTTCAATCCTCTGTGTGAGGCAGGGGCCATTACCCTTGTCTCCCACTGTATGGGGAAACACAGGGGCTTGGAGAGGCAACACAGCACTGTCCACTCTCCCCCTGGAGTCCATGGACATGGATTTGAATCTTGGTCCGACCACTTACAGGGGAAAGTGAGAAAGTTGAGAAAAATCTCTGATGCTCAACTTCCTCAACCAATGGAATGGGCTAAGAATGTCACTTCAGAGGGTTGTGGTGGGATTAAAATGACTTAGAATACGGAAAGTATCTGGCATATAGTAGGCATCGATCTACATTTGTGCCCACCTATCGTGGATTCTGGGGAACTCAAACCGTGGGAGTGTCCAGGGGGGAGAGGCATTCTTACCCAAGTGATTCCCGATTTGAAGGAGCTGGGTGGCCGGGCTCATGGGAAAGGGCTGGGTAGCATGTAGGGTTGCCAGATTTAGCAAATTAAATATACGATGCCCAGTTAAATTTTAATTTAATTTTAATTTCAGATGAACAACAGATAATTTGTTAGTTAAGTATGTCCCAACTGGCACACCTGTATTTTATATGGCAAAAAAATTGTGGGCTGCAAACCAGATTGGGGCAGATAGCTGGTCTCCTAGAGCCAGCTGCTTGGTTTCCGGTTCCTAAGGGGGGATGCTGGAGGAGCAGGGCAGCGCCTGTGGGCCCCATCCCCTCAAGGTGCTCTGTTGGGCCCAGGGGCTTCACAAAAGAGTAATTGACTAGTAATTATCATCAGTTAGAAGCTCTGCTGCAGGCCTTTTTAGCATAGAAGTGATTCCAGTTCTTAAAAGGATTTGCAGACTTGAACAAATGCCTTCCCTAATCAGTACAAATTGTTCCTTTAACCAGGAGAGAGCTGTGAATCCGTACTTTCTCCTTCCAGTTAATGAGCAGTCAGCATCATATCTGGGTGTTTGGACTCTCGCTCTTCCCTCTGGGGTGCCATGGTGATGGTGGAGAAGGTGGGGTTGGTGTTGGGGTGGTTGAGAGGATCTCTGGAGTGTCCTGGCCCAGGGGTAGGCTCGGGACTAGAGGCAGCTGACTCCAATAGAGGCCCTGCCTTTATAAATTGTGTGCCAAAGGACAAGTTCTTAATCCCTTTGGACACAACATGCTCCCCTGTAAATGTGAATAATGATCAATCCTGCTGTACTTCACAGAACTGACCTGACTGTCAAATAGGAGAATGTGTGTGATCAGGGCCTCTCTGGCGGAGAGGCTGGCATCCCCACCCACAATCTTGAGTCCCCACTCCCTCATCATCTTCATTTCCAAAACTTGGAGAAACAGACTTGCACCCAAGCCACCCAGAATGAAAAAACCAAAACCTAAACTGGAACCCAGCTGATTCTAGATTTACATTCTTCCTCTCCTTCCCCTGCATTGTACTCAAGTGCTCGTGGCTCAAGGAGGTTCGTCTCTTTGGGTCCCATCTCAGTGTATTTGCAGAAATACCTGATATTGCGTTGGAGCTGTTCTGACTTTCTCCGATTTCCAGCTTTGTCACCAGGATGCTTTCCATCCTTCTGCCCCAGACTGAGCTCAGCCTTGCCCACTGCCAGCAGCCCTTCACTCCTGCCTGGTCTCAGCAAGCCTTGTTCTTTTATCTTCGTCCCTTTACTTAGGCAAGCGGCAGAAGGCAAGGGAGGCTAAAGTTTCTGAAACAATCCTGAACCTAAGGAGCTCCCTTCTTGTCGGAGAGGCTGAAATCCCTGCAACACTGTTAGGCTTGCTTTGAAGCTGTGCTGACCAGGGTTGTTATGTTATGTGACTCCAATGAGACTCCTGGGTGGCCCAGAGTGACAGCCAGGTCTCTTGGCTCTGTTTCAGCAAAAAGGAGAAAGGGGAGGATGGGCAGGAAGCTTCTGCTTTAGGACAGGTACTTTTGCTCTCTCAAAGGGAGAGGACATTTGACCAAGGACTTAAAGTTGTTCTGAATCTGATAGAGTGTAAATTACAGACCGTCCTAAGAAAATTCATAAATTAAGTCCTTTAATTTCAGTTGAGAACAGGACAAAGGGAGGTCCAGAAGGGGATGGCTACTTGCTCCTGCTACTCAAGCACCGATTCATACCTATTCAGAGGTCCTAACAGTTGGCCCTCCACCTGCAGGGACGGTAAGTGAAGCAAAGGAGCCCAGGAGGCTAGCTTCACCTGGGCAGAGCTCACCTGGTTCACACCCTCGGGTGGCACTGGAAGCCCTTGGCCAGATTATGATGATAAGTATTCCTGCTTTCCAGATTTGGAAACCCATGCCTGGTTTCCCGAGATCATTTGGTAAGTGAACAGTAGAGCTGACTCCAGAACTGGGTGCTTACCCTACAAGAGCGAGGCTGCCTGCCCGGGATCCGTTAATATCTTCAGGTTCTTCTTGATGCATGATCACTGGCTTGACCTCATTTTAAACAATCAGCTTTTACCGAAAAAAACGATTCCCCAGAGGGATCAGCAGGCCCCGGGGGTTATTTAGATGAAGAGTCTACTGAAAATTATCCAGTGCCTACGTTGTGTGGACGCTGGGTGGGGTCTTTTCACAAACATTTCATATTCACTATGAGCCGGAAGTGAGTGTGGTTACCTCCACTTTACAGACGGGTCTTGAAGAGGCCAGGGAAACTTCTTCAACATTTGTGCGAAAGGTTAATGACTAAACCAGAATTCAGAGCCACTTTTCCTTTCCCCTCACACCCACCCAAGTAACTCTGAGTGCCAAAAAGCCAGATATTATCTTAAGAAATACTTATTTACCTATTAAAGGAGCAACGAGACTTTGCACATCCAAAAAAATCTAGAATCTTATTGTGGCCCACAAAGGTCTGCAGGACCTTTCCAGATGCATCGCTTATCCCTATTTTTCTTCATGCAGAATATTCTGGCGGCCTCAAATTTCTTCCTGTCTTCCCTTAAGTATTGGACACTTGCTATATAGGCTTTCCCTGGGACTCTTTTTCCCTGAAAGATTTGTATGGACAGCTCCTTCTCATACTTGTCAAGCCACATGACACCTTCTGTGGGGAGTCCTCCCCACCCTACATTGGCGCACCCATCCTAAATTGTCACTTAGCCTATTATCCAGTCTTATTTTTTAAAATTTTCTTATTATCTGAAATCATCTTACTAATTTTTCACTTGCTCACTGTGTGTCTCCCTTACTAGATTGGGATTTCCTTGTCTACCTTGACACCTGCTTTGTTCTGGTGCCTTGAATAGCACCTAACAGGCGGTAGGTGCCCTGAAAAGATTTGTTGAAAAATGACTGAATGCAATGAGACTTTCTGTCTTGCAACAGTGTTATTCCTGGTCTCCATCCTGACCAGTGCTATTTTTAGCAATGAGAGAAACTTTTTTTTTTCTTTCTTAACAAATCTCATTAAAATCATTCCTACCTCCAAAGGAGCCATCACTTTAAGCAGGTGGTTTAAACAAGGCCAGGAGGTGAAGGTGTGGGGCAGCGTGGATTACCCACAATGCTGTCTTCTGCTGGCCTAGAAGCAGGGGGAATATGTACATAGGTGCGGGGCCCTCAGCAAGATCCGTCCAGCTTTCTGCAATAATGTAAAAAGAAAACTTTCAAATACCACAATTTGCAAATGAAGACCTTTAAAATAATGGGACGGCAGCTCCGGAATGGGATTATTAGGATAATGCGATGTTTAAGTGGGCGCTTTCCCTCTCAAGGACCTGCCTGAATTCTGCTGAGCTCATTCCACGAGAGACCTCAGAGAGATCAGTTATGACTTTTATTAAAGTCAAACCAATACCTGTATTCGCAGCCGCCTGGAGGAAATTTCTTTCTGTAACTCTGATTGAAGTTTAATGGGAACTACACAAAGAAAATTTACTTAACCTCCTCACCCATCTCTTCCACGGTGGAAGTCTGTTCATCACGTGCTCTGCTCCCAGGAGACACTATCCAAGATAGCACTTCTCAATTTCATAATATTTTTCAGAGTAAAAGAGGGAAGACAGATGCAGACCCCAACTACGCCAGAATACTATGTAGTCGACGTCTGATTTCACTTACAGGAACAATGCAGGCATTTTCTCAAGGGTTTGCGCATTCGTATTTTACAGATGACAAAATAAAAGGCATATGAACTACTAAGAAATATGTTACATGCATATGAAAGTATATGGATATAGAGCCCTGGCTGATACGCTCCTGACTGGTTCATGCTGCTGGTCAACCTCAGCTCCAGGCACATGGGGTAAGACAGGCACCTGCTCTTACACTGGAAATAGAAACTGTGAGTGGCACCTTTCATTGCAGACATCATATTATTAACATCTGTGAGTCTGTTGCATTTAGAGAGAGAAAGTACTGAAAATCTCACCTTTTCTTATGAAATTTACACATGTACAAAACACAGGTTTATGTTTACATGAAAACCTAAATGTTCAATTTGTATAAAATATTAAATAGTGAATTATCTATGTGAACATCACTTAAGTCAAGGGATAGGATGTTTTAAGTACCCAAAGCCCACTATGAACCCATTCCTGGTCACTGTTGCTTCTTGCTTTCTGACTTGTATCATAATTGCTTGTTTGTTTGATTTGATGGCATTTCTATGGACGATATAGTTTAGTTTTACCAAATCAAACATCATGCAAGATGCACTCCTTTGCGTCTGGCTTCTTTTGCTCAACATTTTGTTTTTAAGATTTACTCATGAATCTTAAAAGAATATTCTTCTATGTAAAAGAGATAATTTGATTTGCTGTTTGGTGTTCCATTGGTACATATACCACAATTTACTTTTCGAGTTTCATTTCAATGGACATTTGGGTTTGGGTTTGTGTTGGTCCCAGTTTGGGGCTATTGCAAACAATAGGCAATAATATTCTTGTATTCACATTTTGGTGCACATCTGTATGAGTTTCTCTAGCGAGTTGTCAAGCTGTGATCCTTGGGCTAGTTTTAGCCCATCACTTGTTTTTATGAAGTTTTATTGGGATATAGGCATGCCCATTTGTTTACATATTGTCTATGGCTGTTTTTATGCTCTGAATGCAGAGTTGGGTAGTTTCAGCAGAGACCACAGGGACTGCAGAGCTGACGATATTTACTATCTGGCACTTTTCAGAAAAAGTTTGTTGACCCCTGCTCTAGGGCATAGGCTTATGAAGAAATTATATGGTTGTAGGGTTTGTAGACTTTCAGTCACACAAGATACTGCCAGTTTTTTTTTTTCCCAGCAAACCTCTTTTTACAATTTTTAGCATTTTATTATGAAAATAATATTTCAAAGTTTACTACTGCATATTCAAGACACAGTATCACTGTACAGCTTCAGGGTTTTATCAAAAAGGATGAAAAACTACTAATTATTCTAACGACACTCCGCGCTAAATCTCAAACATGGCTGAACACTGAATGAAAAATAAGGCTTATTTGTGTAGCCATTTATGGTCCACTGGTTGTTTCAAATCCTGCAGTAGAAAGTCCTTATCCTTGACCTCTCATTTGGTGGGAGTGCCAATCCCTTGTTATTTTAGTGTACTTTCTATATTTCAGATGACCACTATTACAATTTTGTCATGTCTTTGAGGGACCTATATAAACTTATTTACAACTATGCGAGTCATTTGACCCAGCGGTCATTCAGTTTGAATGCACAAGTCTTCAGTTATGAAGGATTAAAGAAATGCCACGTGTTTTTGGGATTTGAGTCAAGGAGTCTCCTTTGTTCACTGATCTTTTTCTGGCCATCTTCAAAAGTTTCTGCTCCATCACTAACTGCAGCTTCTTCACTCTGCTGGTATTCCAACACCAGATCATCCTGTCACTTTCTACTTTGGTGAATTCTACCCCATCCATCTCTTCTCCTATAAACCAGTGAAGGTTTATAGGAGAACAGAAAACTGTTCCCATATGAGTTTTTAAAAACTCATGAATAATGGTGTTGTTGCCCATAAGCATGAATGCCAGCTCAAGGTCCCAAGAAGGGATTTCTCACACGATCACCGAGAGGCCCCTGAAGAGTGCTCTCTGCACAGCCACCTTGATGCTGTTGGGAAGCCACTCCAAAAAGTAACTCCGTTCTTGTTCTAGGTGATTAGCATCTGCTCTTCCACCTATTCTGTGGACACGGGGCCCTGGAATAGTGACCACGGTGAGGAAGGACCCATGTCTCAGCTTATGTGTCACTGACATATACTTAGCGTGGAACATTTCCCAAGTTCTGGCTCTGTGAGGGCCCTGTACTGCCAAATGCCTTTAGCTCTCAACAGAGCAATGTTGGCATGAAGTGTTGGTCTTCTTTCCTTAAAAGAAATGGAGAGGCAGGCAAGCTCAAGCCAACATGGCAGCTTGATCATCATTAGGGACTCAGCCCTCTTTCATCTTTCTGCTCCTCCATCCTCAGTCAGGGAATCCACCTTAAATTGGGGCTTTAGCCATCATCTTCATTCCAAGAGACAGTTAGGAGGTTGGGGAGGGCAAACAAGAGCATCCTGGCTGCCTTCTTCCTTTTAAAGAGCTTTCTGGGAAGTTCCACCCAAAAACCTCCACTTACATCTCTTAGGTCAGGACTTAAATTAAGGCTATTCCCACTGTAAAGGGAAGTGGGAAATGTAGTCTCTTTATTGTGCATATTATGACCACTGAATAAGACCAAAGAAGGGGGGAACAGAATTTGGATGGGAAGATCACAGTCTCCACCAAATGGAGGGAGGTCACAGCATCCAGGGCAAGAGCACAGCTGGACCTGTGGCTTGGGTCAGTGATGTTAGGAATCTCCTCTCCAGGGGACACATAGTACTTGCTTTGTGCTCCTTTTCTACTCATCAGCTTTCTGTGTTGCCTATGGTTTCTGTTCCCTATAACTTCAGCATGTATGGTATATTACATATGAAACCAACTCTAACTTCGACTGTACATTTCAACTGGAATTCCCATCACTGCTGACCAGGTGCTGACTCTTATTTGAATTCTGGAGTAAGATGGTTTAGTTGGCCCATGGCTGGCCTTGGGGGCAAGTGCCCATCTCTGGTCTAAATATGTGTTTGGGAAAAGGGAAGGCGAGAACATGCAGAACGTGGAGCAACTCTTTAGAGGTTGGGAGGACTCTCGCAAAGGGGCTTGGGGCAAGGCAAAAGATGACACATTCTTGTTGTGTATGTTTCGTGGCAGTGATTATTAGAGTTTTGATAGTATTCTGCCTCAACCTCCACACAGTGGAGACACACAATCATTTTAGGATTTCCAGCAGAAAGTTTCTCTAGAGTTAGTTTTAGATTTTAAAATTGATGGGACTGGGAAACTTCCACTTGGAGGATCACAAAAAGTATCTGTTTCTAGAGGGGAATGGGAAATTTTTATTGAGAAGACCCTTTTTTCATTCTGTAAAGAGCCAGTAATGACGATTCTTTCAGTCTATACTCAAAACCACAAAACCACCTTGCAGATGTAAGGTTAGTAGGTATGCCCCACTGTTCTTAGATAAGCTCAGAACCAGTGACATGGTCCAAAGGTACTCTGAGATGTTGACTGTTCCATATGGTGCTATAGATCAGCTAGGTCTTTAGCAGGACCAGGCTCTTGTGGAGAGATCATTTTTTCCAGAAATAAATTTTAAAAGGACTACTCAGTTATGTCTACACTCATTTCCTGGGAGATGTCTGTGTGTCTTTTTCAAATATATGTTATTGAGATCATGAGCCTATATTCAACAAGGGGGTATGCCTGATATTCTTTATGTCTCATACCAGAAGTGAAAGACTGTGAAGTAGAATTGGAGTGGATTCGGTGTAATCTTTGAGAAACATCCTGTTGACCATGTGACTGCCTGCCAGGCCATGGGGCTTGACCTTGACCTGGGCATGGAGGTGGAGTATTTGGTCTGTAAGAGATAGATGTTCTCACTATCAGTGTTTTGGGAAGGAAATGAAGTGTGCCTTGGAATATGGTAAAGAGGATCTCACAGTCTTTCCAGGGCTTGCTGTGTATGGAGAGGGACAAAGTCAACAAGGCCTCTCCTCTGACCCAGCAACATGGCAATAGTTCTAAAGGGAGAAGCAAAGGTGATCAGGAATGACCTCAGGGGAGAGTACAATGGATGGACAGTAGGAATAGGTTTATCTGATATCCAGTTCTAATTTCCTCTTTTCTTCTGTTAGCCTTATACACGTACCTCCCCACACCTGCCTACTGCCACACCCTCTTACTGTGCAGAATGTTCTTTGGGGGAATGAATAGAAGGTTTTGTATCCAGGCTTGAAACAAAGCAGTAAAGAACAACTCAGAGCAGCATAGAGAAAGAGCTACAGAACAGAAAAGATGGCCTGAAAGAAACCTCCAGTAAAAGGTAGCAATCAATAACTACTATTATTTAAATATCTTTAAAAGATAACTGACTATTTAAAGAAAAAATAATAAAGATGCATCATGAGGTGTGCTGTTGAAGCTGGATCTAGGACTAGAGTAGTACAAAAGCTGGGAGTAGAGATGTGGAAGTATGTTTCTAGGTTCTTATACTATTTGTATAGCAGTATCCTAATTGAAGGTTGAATGTACTGAATTAAAGATGTATACCATAAACTCGAAAGCTAAACTATATATACAATATAGCACAACAAAGAGTTATAGCTAATACACCAACAAGAGATAAAGAGAATCAGAAAAATATGCCCAATTAATTCAAAAGAAGGCAGAAAAAAAACAAAGAAACAAAGAACAGCTGGGACAAAAAGAAAGCAAAATAGAAGGTAGATTTAAACCCAATCTTGTAAATAAAAACAATAAATTTATAAGTAGCCCATATAAGCTAATTAAAATGCATAGATTATCAAATTAGATTATAAAACAAACCTATTCTGCCCATAAGAAACCCACTTTATATATAAAGACACAAGTAGGTTAAAAGTAAAAGACTAGAGAAAGATACACGATGCTAACACAAATCAAAAGAAAGTGGAATGCCTATATTAATATCAAAATAGATTTCAGAGTAGAAAATATTACCAGAAATAAAGAATATTATTTCATAATCACAAAAGGGGCAATTTATCAAGAAGACAACAATCCTAAATGTTTACGCACCTAATAACAGAGCAACAAAATATATGAAGTGAAAACTGATAGAACTTAAAGAGAAATAAATAAATCCACAATGATAGTCAAAGATTTCAGTATTCCTCTCTCAAAAGTTGTTAGAACAATAGGTGGAAAATCAATACAAATATAGAAGGCTTGAACAGCAGTATCAACCAACTTACTAACATTTATAGAACATTGCACCCAATAATAGAAGAATACATATTCTTTTTAAGTATACATGGAACATTCACCATGAAAGACCATATTCTAGACCATAAAACAACTCTCAATACTTTCAAAGAATGCATGTCATCAAAGTATGTTTTCAGACCACAAATGTATTAAATTAGAAATCAGTAACAGAAAGATACATGGAAAATCTCTATTTGGAAGTTAACACAATTTAAATAACCTGTATCTCAAAGAAAAAACCAGCAAAAAGAGGAAGTTAGAAAGTGTTTTGGCCTGAATATAATAAGTGAAAATATACCATATCACAATTATGGAATGCCGCTAAAGCTTGATGGAAATTTACAACATTAAATTCCTATCTTAAAAAGAAGAATGGTCTCAAGTCAATGGCCTCAGCTTCCACTTTAAGAAACTAGATAATGGGCAACTGGGGGGCTCAATTGATTAAGTGGCTGCTTTCTGCTCAGGTCATGGTCTCAGTTCTGGTATCAAACCCTGAGTGGGGTTCCCTGCTCAGCAGGGAGTCTGCTTCTCCTTCTCCTTCTACTCACCCTCCCCACTCATACACTGTCTCAAATAAACAAACAAACAAACAAACAAATAAAATATTTTTTAAAAAGAAACTAGATAATAAAGAGTAAATGAAACCCAAAGGAAGTAGGAGAAAAGAATTAATAAAAACCAGAGTAGAACTCAATAAAAAACAGAAAACAATAGAGAATAACAATCAAACCAAGATCTGGTTTCTTTAGATCTTAAAATTTATAAATCTCTAGCAGACTGACCAGAGAAAGAGAGAGAGAAGACACACTCTCATTAATTATTAGGGAAATGCAAATTTAAACTATAATAAGATATTCTGTACATCTATTGGACTGTCTAAAAAGAATAACCATTACTGGCAAAGTGGTAGAACAACTGACCCTCATATGCTGTTGAATGTAATAAAATGGTAGAAACATTTTGAAAACAGTTGGCAGTTTCTTTTTTTTTTTTTTAGATATTTATTTATTTATTTATTTATTTGACAGAGAGAGAGGGAATACAAGCAGGGGGAGTAGGAGAGGGAGAAACAGGCTTCCCACTAATTAGGGAGCCCAATGTGGGGATCAGTCCCAGGACCCCAGGATCATGACCTGAGCCGACGGCACATGCTCAAGACTGAGCCACCCAGGTGCCCTCAGTTGGCAGTTTCTTGAAAGGTTAAACATTCATCTACCATATAACCTGGCCATTCTGTTGTAGGCACTAAATGAAATGAAAGCTTACGTCCATACAAGGAATTATGTATAAATGTTCACAGCACCTTTGTTTGTAATAGCCAAAACCTAGAAACAACCCAAACGTCTATCAACTGGTGAATGAATAGACAAATTGTTGTATAGTCATAGAGCAGAATACAGTCAGTAATAAAGAGTAAAATTTTGATACATGCAAGAATAGAAATGAATTTCACAATAATTTTATTGAATGAAAGAATCCAGACAACAAAAAGTATATACATATTTATATAAAATTCTATAAATGAAAACCAAATTATAGTGACAGAAAGCAGATCAATGATTGCCTGGGCAAGAAGAGACAGAAAAAGGGGTTATGGGGGGAACAGGGAAAGTTTGGGATGTGGCAGATATGTTTATTTTCTGGATTGTGGTGATAATTTCACAGGTGTGTACATGGGCAAAACTTACCAAATTATGTATTATAAACATGTGTCATTTATTGTATGTCAGCTATACCTCATTAAAGCTGCTAAATTCATGAAACTATCAGAAAAGATCAAGATTTGAAGAACCAAAGAGAACCTAAAAATAAAATATAAGAATCACTGAACCAGAAAACAGAACTGAAGATATCGTCTTGATGGCAGCAGGAATAATCCATGGAAGAACCAGACATAAAAATAGAACATATTAAAGAAAATTTAGACCAAATGAGAATATTCTTAGGAAACATAACTTATCAAGAAGTAGAAAACCTAAAGAATCCTGTAATCATTAAAAGAAATTTGAAGAGTCAAAAGTCTTCCCATAAAGGAAACTCCAGATCCAGAGGGTTTTATCAGTGAGTTCTACTAAACATTCAAGGGAACAAATATTCCAGTCTTACGTACACATTCCAAAGCCCCAAGAATGGGAGTAGTTTCTACCTGCTTTATGAAGTTAACATCCCCACGATACCCACACCTGACAAAGACAGTATGAGAAAGTGAACTATAGATCACTCTCCTTCATGAACCACAGCTGCAAAAATCTTAAAGCATCAGCCGGTGGCATCCAGCAATATGTCTAAATGATAATATATCTGACAAATTGGGTTGATTCCAGGAATTCAAGGTTAGTTTAACACATGGAAACTCTGAGTAGCTAGGAAAATCCATTTTTGTTCTCCTTTTTCTTCTGGTTGTCATGTGGACATATGTGCTGAACCATGAAGGTACCTTGAGAGGAAGGCCATGCTCTAAGGATTGTAAAGCAAAAAGGTAGGAACCTAAATCCCTGATGGTATCAAGGAACCACCATACCAGCCTAGGACTATCAACCTTCTGACTTCTTACTTGTGAAAAAGAAATAAAGTCCAATCTTGTTTAAAGTATTGTCAGGCTTATAAATATAAATATAAATATAAATATAAATATAAATATAAATATAAATATAAATATAAATAAATATATGTGTGTGTGCCTACACACACACACATATTTTACATTAGCAGAAGCAAATCCTAATGAATTCTGACAACTGTAGCAGATTAGTAGAGGTGAGAGGTGTCATGAAAGACTTCATACAGCATATAATATTTGAGTTGGGACTTGACGAATGAGTAAAATCTTACCAGATAGAAAAGATTAGAAACAGGAAAACATTCCAGACACAATAACAACAGTGTGGAAAGGTACAAGGAGTGAAAAACATGGTCTTCTCAGAAAATAGTAAGATGAGTGCAACGTGTGTATTTGTTGAATATTCGGTTTGGGACTTAGGCCTGGGCTGGGCCTGGGGCTGAATTCAACTAGAGGAAAGAAGGGTCACTTTGCAGCTCCATTACATGCAAACCAGCACCTCTGGGGGAAGGCAGTGACCTTTCGCGGAAGCTGTGTGAGTAAACACATATTAGCCAGGCAGGACACAACTCAATGAGGGGCAGTGAGACCTTGACTTGCAAGAAGGTGATTTGAGCTCAAATCTTTGCCTTGAGAGTAGAGAATGTGCTTCAGACAAAAGTGACCACATAGTCCTTTTCCCTAGTGGTTCTGCACAGGTGATCATGCCTAAGCTCCCTGCACCTTCCACCAGTGGAGCACAGTCCACAAACAATACAGTTTCTGAAAAAAGAAGTCTCCATAGAGGAACGGGAAAAAGGGCTCTTTGTACACCTGGGGATTCAGTCACTTGACACTCTTTTCCTTGAGAATCAGGAAGCTTTAGAGGAAGTCAGAGCCTATGGCATGTAATAGCACAATGCCATACACATTCCCATTTTCCTGAGTTGGTTGTGGCATATTATTCATATGCCCCCCATTACTCCCAAAAGGATCTACTTCTTTTTTTTATTGTTTTTTTTTTTTTTTTTGAGAGACAGAAAGAGCATATGTGGAGAGGGAGGGGCAGAGGAAGAGGGAGAGAGAGACTCTTAAGCAGGCTCCAAGCACAGAGCCTGACCTTGGGCTTGATCTCACAAACCTGAGATCATGGACCTGAACCAAAATCGAGTCAGACATTTAACTGACTGAGCCACCCAGACATCCCAAGAATTTCTACTTTGAATAAAAAGTTTTATGATCACCCTACTCACTTGTGTAAGGACTGTATAGTTTATTAAAGGAACTATATTATACCTTTGCTATTGCTTTCGGTCATTTGGAGAAAAAAAAATCACTACCCATTCCTTTTCTTCCAAAGAAATTTGGGGATTAGGAAGAGACTTTTGAGGATGTTTTCATTGACCCTATTGTTTCAGACAGAGAAACTCAAGAGGGAGGAAAATGCTTCTATGGCATACTAAGACAAGTGTTAATTTTGTAAAGAATAGGGTTGAAGTTATAACAGTAGGAATACATATTTCTCAGATGAGACTAGGCTGTGTGGTCTTTGGAAGAAAAGTGAAACTTGCTACATGAAGATGTGACTGCCTTTGGTGATTAACTGCCACTGGAAATGGAATTGTGGTTGTAATATCACTTTTCCCTGTGCTTCTCCATCACCCAGAGAATCAGAAGATGAGAGCCCCAGTCCTTCCATCAGTGCCAGAAGGAACCTGAGTGAGGGACACCACTCTTTTGGACTCTCTCACCAATAGTGGCTAAAGTTGGAGGGGTCTGAGTCTGCAAATACAAGCTGTATATAGGAATTATTAACCCATTTTCCAGTTGGAGATATTGACACTAAGGAAATAGGTTGACATGCTTGAATTATAGCACTTATAAATGCCAGAAGTGGAGTTTGAACTTAAGAGATTCCTTGATGAAAAAATAGCTAAAGGCACTCCAAGTTCCCAGGAGAAAATTCATGGCTCAAGATGCAGCAGGAAGAAGTGGGAATGTTAGCCTGAATATAAAGGAGCCTTGGAGGCACAGGATATGATCTCTGCCGTCATCAAACCCCCGATGGGCTGCCACATGGACAAGAAATTATCCTATATAGGTTGGACCCAGAGAGTGAAGCAAGGACAAATGAAGGGAAGATAAAAGGAAGCAGATGCCATTCAACACAAAGAGAAGCAAACTAACATTTCCTGAATATCTATCTATGCCAGGCATTTTACATGTGTACTCTTGTTTAATTCTCACGCAGAGGGGAAAAAACCTGTGAAGTAGATATTATCCTCACTTAAAAAATGAGGAAACAGGAGACATCCAAGTTAGGGTAATGGTAGGGTGGTTTGTACCGTACTGTTTATCTTACCCATTCTAATTATAAACTCTGGACAAAATAGAAAGTTAATTGTTTGAAGGTACTGGAAAATGGTTACAGTCAGACTGAAACTAGAGGGGATTTGACTCTTGAAAGAAGGGAATCACACTGGGTAATACCCATTTATTCAACTTCTCATTTGAGAGCAGTCCCCAGTCTATGCGGTGCACTGGGGCACTTCCAAGAGAGCTCACACAGAAAGTTGCTGTTGTATTAGCTCGAGGAGTCAGAAGATGAGCCTTGAGCCTGCCAGGGCAGTTGGAAATTGAAGGGGGGAGATCCTAGAAAGAAAGGAGCCATAGAGAGAGGAGCCCCCAAAGCTGCATATACATGCCATTCTAATCCTTGGCTGACACCCTAGCCCTGACTATGTGGGTGAGACTCCAAAAAGCCTATGGGGAAAACAATAGCTGGAAATCTAGAGAAAAGAAAAGAAAAAAAGGACTGAGCAGAGGATTCAGAAGCTGCTTACCATGGAGATGGGAGTTCAAAGTTTGAATGCTATCAAATGGGAGGTCCTCAATAAGCACCTCAAACTTTCCACTGAAACCTGAGAAGGACTACATCCTAAGATTAAATACCACATCCCAGGATTAAGGCACTTATCCTACTACTAAGGGTAAAACCCAAATAGACTTACTAAGGGTAAAACCCAAAAAGACTTGCTCTAAAGACTGAAACCAAGCATTCACAAGACCAAGGAAATCTAGTGGTATCTTACTAGAACAGAACTCAATGTTCTTCAGAGAAAAATAACAGAATGCAGAGTTCTGTATACATAATTACATTTTAAAAAAGTTATATACGTGAAGAAACAGAAAAATATAACCCAGTGAAGAGAAAAATCAGATGATAAAAACAAAGTGACAAATGAGGCAGATACTGGAATTAGCCAAAGGGAATATTAAAATAACTTTTAGAAATATGATTAAAAAATCTATAAGAAAAGGTGTGTTAATGGAATTTGAGAAGGAATTTGTAAAAGGAATTTGAGAAGAAATGAATACTGTGAAAAAGAATGAAAAGGAAATTCTAGAACTGAAAAACACAGTATCTGAAGTCTAAAAAATATTTACTAGAAAATATCATAGTAGATTGGATAAAGAAGAAGACAGAATCAGTGAACTGGAAGGTAGAGTTCAATAGAAATCATCCAAACTGAAGCACAGAGGGTGAAAAAGGTTGAAAAACAATTAACAGAACCTCATTGATTTGTGAGACAGCGTCAAGTGGATGGACAAATGAGAAATTACAGTCTCAGAAGGAGAAGAATGAAGGAAGAGGGCAGAAAAAGTATTTGAAAAAATATTGGTCAAATATTTTCCAAATTTGATAAAAAAAAAAAAAAGAACAAACCTGCAGATCCAGAGATTTCATCACATCTCAAGCAAAATAAATACAAAGAAATCACATATGGGCACGTCAAAGTTAAATACCTGAAAAACACAGATAGACAGAAAAATCTTAAAAGCAGCCAGAGGTAGCTGATTTCTCATCATAAGCAAATGAGGCCAGAAGACATCATTAAAATGCTAAAATAAAAACAAAACAAACTAACAAAAACCCTACCAACATAAAATTCTATACCAAGCGAAAACACCTTACAAAAATGAAGGTAAAATAATTTCAGATAAATGAAAGGCAATATAATATACCACTAGAAGCCCCAACTGCAAGAAATGCTAAAGAATGTTCTTTAAGATGAAGAAAAATGAGATCATATGGAAATTCAGATCTATAGGAAAGAATAAAGGGCACTGGAGAGATGGTAACTATGTGGAAAAATAGAAGAGAAAAATGTTCTTTCTTTGTTTAGATATTGAAAAAGTGAATTGATGGGACTTGCACTTCTGGCCAAGATGGAGTAACAGGGTTGCATTTAACCTCCACTCTGAAATAAACAAATAAACAAACAAGACTGGACAAAATATACGGAACTATGGCTCTGAAGACATTGTACATTATTCAATAAAGAATAGTGATCCCTAAGTGACAGGAAACAAATACATCCCTATTATTGACCCCATTTACTGCCTGAAGGAAGTTTCTAGGCAATGATGCAGGAAGACAGAACCCTGGAATAGCCTCACCATGTTCCTGAATTGAGGAAGCTAAAATGGAGGTCCAGGGAAACAAAGGCATCTAGAATGCTCAATTCAGTGTATTGAAGACTTAAACTGCACACAGAGAGCTTCAGAAATCTGTAGACATTTCCCTTGAGCATTTCATTGAATAATCATCAGCATATGTATTAGAAAAAATATCTGAAACCAAGAAAAGAATTGCCCAAAAAGGTAAGATGGAACAGTGCTTGCAATCTACACAGGTTGGAAATAGTGCCCATTTCCAACACTCAGAGTGAAACGCTTCATAAGTCCTGACATCAGAGTACAAGTAAAATCTTGCCTAAGTAGTGGAAAATACTAATTGTAAGCTAAATGCTGGCTGCTCTGGTCCCACCTAACTGAGCTTAAAAGTAAGAACCAAAAGGATTAAGCTGTTTCCAAGTAATTTAACCACATCCTAAAACAAAGCTTAAGAATACCTTTAGGACTATAAAAATACTCAGCACCCAACAAGGTAAAATTCACAATATCTCAGGTCCAGTAAAATAACTGTCAGGTAGACAAAGAACCAGGAAAATAAAATTCATAATGAAGAGAAAAATCAATCAAGAATGACTCAGAAATGATACAAATTATAGAATTAATAGACATGCTCTTTTTT
>CM053606.1:24811954-24829118 GCA_028646535.1 Procyon lotor
TAAAATAGAAAAAAGAAAACAATAGAGAAAATTGATGTAACCAAGAACAAGTTCTTTGAGAACATCACTAAGATTGTTAAACCTTTTGCAGGCTACTCAGGAAAAGAGAGAGACAGAAAGAAAGACACAGAAAATACAAATTACCCACATCAGGAATTAGAGAGGTGATGTCACTATGGAGTTTACAGATTTTAAAAGTGTAGTAAGATAATATAAGGAACAAATTTATGCCTATAAATTCTAAAATTTGGGAGATGGACAAATTTCTTAAATGGCTCAATCTATCAAATCTCACGCAAGAAGAAATTGGTAATGTTAATTGACCTGTATTTACTAGAGAAATTGAATTTATAACTAAAAACCTTCTCACAAAGAAAACTCCTGGCCGAGATAACTTCACTGATGAATTATAACAAACAATTCAGAAAGAAAAAAAACCAATTCTCTATAAACTTCCAGAAAGGTAAGGGCACTCCCTACTCATTCTATGAGGCCAGTGTTATTCTGATATCAAAACTAGACTGATATTAAGGGAAGAACACTAGAGATCAATTTCCATCACAAGTATAGATACAAAAAAATTATTTTTAAATATTTTATTTATTTATTTTAGAGAGAGAGAAGGCAGAGGGAGAGCATCTTGAGCTGAATGTGAAGTCCCATGTGGGATTTGATCCCACATCCTTGAGATCACAACCTGAGCCGAAACCAAGAGTTGGACGCTTAACCAACTTCACCACCCAGGCTTCCTGATGCAAAAATTTTTAACAAAATTTTGGTAAATCAAATGCAGAAATATATAAAAGTGATAATAAATCATGATGAAGTGGAACTTAATCCCTGGAATACAAATTCTAGTCTGACATTATCAAATCAATAGATGTAATTTACCATACCAGACTAAAGAATCTATGATTTTTCTCAGTAGGTACAGAAAAAGCATTTTATAAAATTTGGCATCCATTCTAGGTAAAAACTCACAGACTAAGAATATAAGGGAACTTTCTCAACCTGATGAAGGGCATCTGAGAATATACAACAGTTAACATCATACTTCATGATGAAAAACAGTACTTTCTAAGATCATGAAAAAAGCAAGGATGTTCACTCACACTACCTCTGTTTAACATTGCAGTAGAAGTGCCAGCTAGTGCAATTAGGCAAGAAAAAGATATAAAAACATCCAGAATGAAAAGGAAGAAGTAAAAATGTCTTTATTCATAGATGACTTAATTGCCTGTGTGCAAAACTCTATGGAATGTAAAAATAAAGACCTAGAACTAATGAGGGTAGCAGGATTGCAAGATACAATATATTTCATACAATATAATTACCCAAAATACAATAATTATATATAATTATACAACATATAATCAGTATAATTCAATATACCAGCAACACAAAATTGGAAATTGAAGTTAAAAGCACTTACATTGTATCAAAAGTAAGAAATAGGGATAAATCTGACAGAATATGATCTGTATACTTGAAAGTCACGAATCATTTTTTGAGAAAATTAAAGAAGATATAAATAACTGGAGAGATAGGCCATGTTCATGTATTAGAAAATTTGATATTATTAAGAGTTAAAATCTCCCCAAATGGATTTATAGATTCAACTGAGTCCTTATCAAAATTCTATCAGCCTTTGTTTTTCTTGTGGAAATTGACAGAGTCCATAATTCATATGGAACTGCAAAAGACAGAATCGCCAAAAGAACTTTGAAAATGAAGAACAATATGGAAGGACTGATGACCTGATTGCAAGACTTATTATAAAGATATTATAATAAAGATAATGTGGTGCTTGCTTCAAGACAGATAAATAAATAAATGGGACAGAATAGAGAGTTCAGAAATAAACCCTTTTATAATTTAGCCAATTGATTTCCAACAAAAGTACAAAAGCAATTTAGTGGAGAAAGGATAGTCTTTTAATAAATGGCACTTAGACAATTGGATAGCAATATGCAAATAAAAAAATCTTTTAAGAGGTCAAGGTCAGTCCAGGAGAGGCAGTGACAGGGCAGTCTAACTGTATTACAATGTGGGAAATGGCCCCACTAAGAAAGGAGAGGTTCTGACCTAAGTAACTTTGGAAATGAGTCTGTACAGACTAAAGGTAACACAAACAACCTGTAAATAAACACTGTACTCTAGTTGATAAAGTTGTTTCCCATGGGGGTATGAGTTCACAATGCTGTATGAGTACACAATGCTCTAAGCTTATAGGATGGAATTGAACAATTAGTGAATTAATGGGAGACGGTAAGAGTCAAGTTTCTCGGGCCCCTGGGTGGCTCAGTCGTTAGGTGTCTGCCTTTGGCTCAGGTCATGATCCCAGGGTTCTGGGATCCAGCCCCGCATCGGGCTCCCTGCTCGGCAGGAAGCCTGCTTCCATTCCCTCTGCTTGTGTTCCCTCTCTCGCTGTGTTTCTCTCTGTCAAATAAATAAAATCTTTAAAAAAAAAAAAAGAGTCAAGTTTCTCCTTGTGGGAATGAGAGGTTACAAGTAAGCAAAGGGAGAAGGCTAGCATGGATTACAGTAGATACATGAAGTAATTAAGAATTAATAAGTAAGTAAAACATGAATTCATGCTTTGATTAGTATAGGTATAAATGCCTACACACAGAAATGTATAGAGAACCTGGAAACAAGGACTCACCAGTAGCAATGACCACATCTAAGGCCCCAATTTTACTTTTAGTATCATTCTCCAATAAAAGGAACAAGGGCTCTTTGGGGAAATGGTTGATTTTAGGATTGGAGCAGAAAATATATAAGATGATCCTAGAGCGGGGCACCTGGGTGGCTCAGTAGGTTAAGTGTCTGCCTCCAGCTCAGGTCGTGATCCTGGGGTCCTGGGATTGAGTCCCACATTGGGTTCTTTGCTCAGTGGGGAGCCTGCTTCTCCTTCTGCCTCTCCCTCCTCCCAACTCATGTGCATGAGCACATGCACGCTTGCTCTCTCTGACACATAAATAAATAAATAAAATCTTAAAAAAAAAAAGGTGATCCTGGAATATCCTATAGTGTTACAAAGGAAGAGAGCGCTCAAGAAAGCAAAAGCAAAAACACAGTGATACGAGTATGTCAAAGGTACACTGGAGTTCCAATGGCCAAAACCGGAGTTATGCAAACCATCAAATAAATTAAGTAGTATTGGATTATATAAGCCAAAGTATAAAATAAATATCCATGAGTCCATATTGACAGGAAGAAATGGTCAAATAAAATAATAAATGAAGCAAAAGAAACAAATCTTGCATGCAGAAGAATTCCAAATAAATTGTGCAGATACTCTGTTCTCCAAAGTTGCTGGAGCATGACTCCCTCCAGACAGGCCCTGGGGAGTGATTGAAAGTTTGTGCTTTAACATCAAATATTGTGAGTGGGAGACCCACCTCTGATCCTTGTTAGCTGTGTGATCCCAGGCATTACCCTTTATAAACCTCAGGTTTTTTATTTGCAAAATGGGGATAATAGTATCACTTAGCTCCCTGTCAGAGTCGCTGTGTAGATTGAATGTCTATACAGTTCTCAGAATGGTGCTTGGGACATAGTACTCTATAAATTACAGTACTATTCTTTTTTAAGGTTGGGTGTTCATCTGTTCCAGCTGCTATAACAAGATTACAGAGACTGGGTGGCTTGAACCACCGAAATTCATTTTCTCACTTTTTGAAGGCTGGAAAGTGCAAAATCATGGTCTAGCTAGGTTCTGTTTCTGGTGAGAGCACTCTTCCTGCCTTGCAGACAGCTGCTTTGTCCTCAAATGGCCCTTCCTTGGTCTGTGCTTGGGGAAGAGAGAAGGTTAGGACAGAGATCTCTTTCTTTTCTTATAAGGCCACCAATTCTATCCGACTCTAAGGCCCCACCCTTATAATCTCATTTAACCTTAATTACTTCCTAAAGGCCCCATCTCCAAATATAGTCACATTGGGGGTTAGCCCTTAGATTTAGGAACTTTAGTTGGGGGCGGGGGATATAATTCAGTCCATAGCAGGTAGTATGAGATACAGAATAGGACGACTTAAATTCTCATTCTAGCTTCCCCACTTGCTAGCTGTGCTGGGAAAATCTCTCAAGTTCCTCAGGTTTTTGTTGGTTTTTTTCCCCCCATTTAAAAAAATTAAGGTATTATTTTTATCCAATAAAATTCACACATTTAAAAATACCGTTAAGTGAGCTTTTTTTAAGCAAAAAAAAAAGGGTTTTTATTTTAGAACAGTTTTGGATTTACAGAAAAATTGCAAAGATAGTACAGAGAGTTCCCAGATACTCTGCACCCAGTTTCCCTATTATTAACATCTTAAATTAGTATAGTACATTTGTTACCATTAACAAAGGCATACTGACATATCACTAGTTAAAGTTCATACTTTGGGGCACGTGAGTGGCTCAGAAGGTTAAGCCTCTGCCTTCGGCTCAGGTCATGATCCCAGCGTCCTGGGATCGAGCCCCATATCAGGCTCTCTGCTCAGGAGGGAGCCTGCTTTCCCCCTCTCTCTCTGCCTGCCTCTCTGCCTACTCGTGATCTCTCTCTCTCTCTCTCTGTGTCAAATAAATAAATAAAATAAAATAAAATAAAATAAATCTTTAAAGTTCATACTTTATGTGGATTTCCTCCACTTTTTACATGACATCCTTTTACTGCTCCAGGGTCCCATCCAGGATACCACATTACATTTAGTCATCTGTTTCCTTAGGCTCCTCTTGGCTATGACAGTTTCTCAGACTCCCCTTATTTTTGATTGATCTTGACAGTTTTGGGGGTACTAGTTGTGTGTTTTGTACCATGTCCTTCACTGGGATTTTTCCAATGTTTCTCTCATAATTTCACTGTGCTTAGGGGTCTTAGGGCTGAAGACCACAAAAGAAAAGTGCCATTCTCATCACACCACAGCAAGGGTGCATACTATCAACATGACTAATCACTGTTGCTCTTGACCTTGATCTCTTGGCTGTGTTGGCCAGTTTCTCCAAGTTACTCTCCCCTCCCCCTTTCCATACTACATTCTTTGGAAGGAAATCATTATGCACATCCCATACTTAAGAGGTCTACCTCCTTGAGAAAAAAGGTCTACATAAATTATTTGGAATCCTGCATGCAGAATCTGTCTCTTCTTACCTATTTATTTATTCATTCAATATTTGTTTATATCAGTACAGACTAACTGAAATATATTTTATTGGGGGCTTATAATCCAGTATTATTGTAATATAGTCTGTTGCTCTAATCGTCCCAGTTTTGGTCATTGGGAGCTCATTCAGATTTGCTCCTATGTCCTTTTGACATGGGCCTGTCATTTTTCTTACCTTCTGTTTCTCTCTCTCTCTTTCTCTTTTATTTATTTATTTTTAAAGATTTTATTTATTTATTTGGCAGAGAGAGAGAGATCACAAGTAGGCAGAGAGGCGGGCAGAGAGAGGGGGGGAAGCAGGCTCCCCGCTGAGCAGAGAGCCCGATGCGGGGCTCTATCCCAGGACCCTGAAATCATGACCTGAGCCGAAGGCAGAGGCTTTAACCCACTGAGCCACCCAGGTGTCCCCCCCTTTAGATCTTCTTCACTTGCTGTTACTATTATGATGTCCTAGGCTCATCTTGCATTTTCCTAGAATCAGCAATTTGTCTAAGGAACCCTAGTTCTCTTTAATGGAGAGTGGTATTTAGAAACCAAGATCTGGACACCAGATGTGATTTCTGCTACTGGAATGTCACTACTTCAAGGCTTGGAGTAAGTGGTGAGAAGAGGCAGTGCACTTTGAACTGAGGCCTAGAGGATGAGAAGCAGCAGTCACTTTGGACCTACCAGAGAATTCCAGGCAGAAGAATTGCTTGTAGAAAGGATAGAAGGAACAAGGTTGGCTCATCAGAGAGATGAAAAGAGGGCCAGAGAGGCTGGAGCAGATTGGAAGAAGAGAGGAATGAGAGGTGAGGGTGGCCTGAACATAGTGGGGTTTGCAAACTAGAGGAGGCACCTGCATTTTCCTCATAGAGAAATGGAAGCCACTTAATGTTTTTAAATAGGCTTGATACCAGTTGATTTGGATAGTATGATACAGCATGGTCTATCTAACCAGCCTGAGGACTCTAGTAGAGAGATGGTGATCCTGACCCAGTCCCTAAGCATTTGACTAGCAATGGATGAATCCATGGGGTACTAGATTTCAGTGTGGGCCCTGGTGTGTATAAGCTTATAAAAGTTTAGGCACATTTTAGCACTCTTGAGTTTCACAACCATTATTTGCAGCACTTAAATGTTTATAATAATATTTTATTTTGGACTGCTTGGGTGGCTCAGTTGGTTAAGGGTCTGCCCTGGGTTTAGGTCATGATCCCAGGGTCCTGGGATTGAGACCCGCATCAAACTGGGGGGATGCTTCACCCTCTCCCCCTGCCTGCTGCTCCTCTTGCTTGTGCTCTCCCTCTCTCTCTGTATGTCAAATAAATTAAATCTTTAAAAATAATAATAATATTTTATTTATTATGTTTCTCTTTATACATGAAGAAATAAGATTTTTTTTTAAAGATTTTATTTATTTGACAGAGAGAAACACAGCAAGAGAGGGAACACAAGCAGAGGGAAAGGCAGCGGGAGAAGCAGGCTTCCTGCAGAGCAAGGAGCCCGATGTGGGGCTCGATCCCAGGACTCTGGGATCATGACCTGAGTTGAAGGCAGACGCTTAATGACTGAGCCACCCAGGTGCCCCAGAAATAAGATTTTTGAAATAAGAATTAAGTAATAAGAGACTTGCCTTAGGCTATATACAATGGGCAAGCACAATGCCTGGGATTGACCTAGAACTTTAATCACCTAGCCTAACTTCTTTTCACTGTACCAAAGGTATTCAATAAATATATATATATTTTAAAGATTTTATTTATTTATTTGACAGATCACAAGTAGGCAGAGAGGCCGGTAGAGGGGGGGAGGGAAGCAGGCTCCCTGCTGAGCAGAGAGCCCAATGTGGGGCTCGATCCCAGGACCCTGAGATCATGACCTGAGCCAAAGGCAGAGGCTTTAACCCACTGAGCCACCCAGACACTCCAAAGGCAATTCTTTTTTTTTTTTTTAATATTTTATTTACTTATTTGACAGAGAGAAAGAGAGAGAGAGAGATCACAAGTAGGCAGAGAGGCAGGCAGAGAGAGAGGGGGAAGCAGGCTCCCCATTGAGCAGAGAGCCCAATGCGGGGCTCAATCCCAGGACCCTGAGATCATGACCTGAGCCAAAGGTAGAGGCTTTAACCCACTGAGTCATCAAAGTGCCCATTTTATCTTTATTTTGCAAAATCCTTTTTTTTTTTAAAGATTTTATTTATTTATTTGACAGAGGGAAAGAGATCACAAGTAGGCAGAGAGGCCGGCAGAGGGAGAGGTGGAAGCAGGCTCCCCGCTGAGCAGAGAGCCCGATGTGGGGCTCCATCCCAGGACCCTGAGATCATGACCTGAGCCGAAGGCAGAGGCTTAACCCACTGAGCCACTCAGGTGCCCCTATATTTATATATATTTCTATAATAATTAAATTTATCATCTTATGCTGGAGAAGAGAAGGGGACTTAGGACTGGCACTTGAAGTAATTTCACACTTAGAGTCTGATCAAAGGACGTAAGAGAGCAAAGGATTCTGTGAAGTTATGTCAAGTGAAGGAGGAGGAAAAATGGGAGAGTGTAATAGCACAGTCGTCTAGAGAAGAGAGTGATACTAAAAGGAGACAGTGATCCCAGGAAAAATGGACACTAGCAGTGCCCAGATCTTGGTTTCTAAATATCAGTTTCCCAGCTGATGGCAGGGTTGGGGCAGGGACAGTACAAGGTGAGCCTGGGACTTGTGACCAAGAGCAAAGAGGTGCCCCATTAACACAACGATGGGGGCACTACAGAAATAAACCAAGACCACCCAAATGAGAACAAGCAAAGTCTAGTTACACAGAGCTTACGATAGCATGGGAGTTGGTCACTCCCCCTGTGTTTTGGTAGAGGCTCAAAGGCAGGAGCAAGAGTGGAGAAAACTTCACAGTGGGGGAAAAGGGGAGCCTTTGGGTGTGCCCTGACTGGAGGCTGCTGGCATGAGAGAAGCTGTAGGTGGGCTAAATAGAAACAGGGCATCCTGTATAATTGGTTAGAGGGCACATTTTGTCCTCTGGTAGGTCCTAAATTGGCAGCAGGAACAAAAATTAGGGAAACTGGCAGTTATCAGTCAAGTCCTGGCCAGTTGGGGCTGATCGTTACAGAGGACAATGATGGGTTTTTGGAATGGTTGCGAGGGATAGTAGTCTAACTTAAGGATCTGACTTATAGCTCTAGAGAGAACAGATTAGATTTCTGGGCTAGATGCTGCAGATCATGGGTCAGAGTTCTATTTTTAGGCATAGTCTGGCCATTGTTTATCTATTCAGTCTCTCAGTAAGGTAAAAGAGATACAGGAGCCAACCTAAGAGAGCCCCCACTGGCCAACTTTAGGAAAATCTAAATATTAAAATGATTAATAATGGTAAAGATTATAACTCACTGAATTAAAGAAATCAGAAAAAAAAAACAGATACAAAGCAAGAAACTAAAAATAAATAAAGTGTGGGGGGTGGAGGGAAGGAGGGAAAATTTTCCTTACAGTGGCATGCCAACTGCAAAGTATACAGGGGATGAAAGAGTAAGAAATTCAACATTTTGCAATAATTGGTTCAGGTAAAAATCATTAATAGATGTAAAAATCTTTCATCGGAGGGTCTAGATCAGAGTACCTCACCACAGATCACCTACTAAATCCAAAAGGAAAGAAATCCCCTTACAGTGGGACTCTGTGGAACTGTGTGATTGAAGTGGACATCACCAAGGTGGGTCCAGATGAAGGATGTAGGGGTGTTCATCAAAGTATTCTTGGAAATTTTCTGTGGGTTTGAAAATTTCCAAAATAAAAAGGTAAAAATATGCAAAAAGAAAAATATGCAAAGGAAAAAAAAAGAAAGAAAAAGGAATTCAACTGTGCTGAATATTACTGACAAGTCACAGAAGACTCGAGAACTGGATTTAGCAATATGGCGCACCCTGGTGACCAGCAGGTAGTCCTGGAGGACAGTTGGGGCAGGGATTCAGTCGGCAGGGACTGAAGGGAATGCGCACTGAGGGAGTGGAGAAAGCATCCTGAAACATGCCTTTTTAAAACTTTTTTTTTAGACCATTTAGGTTAGAAGTGAAGGAAACTAGTGGACAGCTTCTGTTATGCTCTTTTCGTTCTATTGTAATCATTAACTAGAGGCTAGGACTATTTAAACCATTCTGGCTCATATTTAGGCCTGGAACCGAGTAAAATACTTCCCACTCCCTCCATGGACACTGGATTCGAAGTCAATTTTGTGTCAGAAGCTCATCCTCTGGAGCCCCTGGTGGTTTCTTGCCACTCAGTTTCTGGCCTCTCCCTCTCTTACTTCACAAAGAATCTGATAAAGCACCTTTCCACAGCATCTGGACCACAGCCCCGTGTTCCACTGGGGATGCCCTCCGATCCTACGAAGTTCTGTCTGGTTAAACACTTCTTCACCTTGTCTATCTTCCTCTTCATTGGCATGAATTAATTTAAGATTTTGTCTTTCTTATTCATTATTGAAATCTGCATCCTCTGCCAAGCCATTAAGTACCACCTCTTTTTGATACAGAGCCGAGAATTTTAGGCCATTAAAATATAAGTTCATACCTACCTATTTCATCTAAGGAATACAGTCTTCCAAACAGATCATTTAAAATATACCTATTGACCCACATTAACTATAACGGGTGCTAATCATGGTTGCTTCACATGTCAATTCAACAAGTGTTTCTTTAAGCTAATTCCAGGAATTGATGATGGTTCTTCCGGTAGGATTTACTGCAAAGAACCCTGCCTGCTTAATTAAATCCAGTCTCCAAATCTTTACGGTTTTGCTATGTATGATCAGAAAATGTTAAGAAAGACTCTGGATACTAATGCTTCTTAAATCTCAAGTAATCCTACCTGCTTTGAAAGTCACGAGTTTGAAATGTCAATTGATTTTTAACTCATGCCGGACCTACCAAGTCATTTTATTCTCCCCACTTTACAGATAAGAAGACAGAGACTCAAAGAGACTAAGCCTTTCTAGACTGAGAGGATTAAGGATCCGGGATTTAAAATCTGTGCTTTTCCCACTATGTCAAGCTGCCTTTGCAAAAAGATTTACTTCCTTCCGTTGTCCAAAGGAACAAGAATTCAGTTAGGCTTTCCAACATCTTGCTGATTTTTTTTTTTAAGTAAAGATGCAGATATGAACTCACCATACATAAGAGGGATGTTACAGAGAGGTTGCATGTGAGGCTAATCTTTGTAAATTGAATCACGTTGTAAATGCACTGGCTATTTAAATAATTCCTGAAGCAAATCATTTTGTATTTGTGAATCTGGATTTTCATCTATGTATCCCGTTTGCCTGCTGCAGAAATTACCTGTTCTCAACTACCCCAGAATGGATGCAGAGACCATCACTCGGAAGCAGGGAAGAGAAATGTATTTCAAGGGAGGGTCACTGCCCCACAGAAAGCACTCAGGATAAAAGACAAAGGAAGTCCAGCTCACAAGTAGCTTCAGTTGAGCGTGGCTTGTATATATGATATATTCTCTTTGAATATAGAGGGTGGGCTCCCAGAAACAGTGATGGAGGCAGAGAGGGCATGAGAGGGGAGAGAATCGCAAGGACAGAAAGAAAGGGATGGAAGGAATAGGAAGTGAGGAGAATGAGCCAGGCCAAAAGAGAAGAGAGATTCTGAGAGAGAATGGTGGCCAAAACTTGTGAGGATTAGGAAGAGGTAGAAAAGAGCAGGGAGAAAGGAGAGGACAAGGATGGGGGGAGCGGGGTGGTGGGGGGGACAGGAGGGTGGGAAGCGAGCCTCATGTCACAGCTGCCCCACTGAGCCACCTATGCTCCATCTGGTACTCTGTCCAGAGACCCGTGCTCCCCACTTCAGCTGATTCCCGACTGCGTGAGCCCGCTCTCAGGGTACAGCTAGCCCTACAAAGATTCGGGACCTATGACCCCTCCCACCTCCCCGTTCTTTTCTGGCCTGAGGTTTGCTGGCCAGATCATTTCAGCTGCTGCTAAGCCATCTTACCCAGAAAGTCCTCAGTCTCTCCCTGAGGCTTGAGACCTCAAGGCGGATTCCTATGCATATGACCAGTCAAAACAAAACCTGGAGAGCTTGTCTTCAGGCCTCTGAGGAGCAGCCTTGTGGCACAAACCCCTTTCTGTATACCTCCAGAGGCCAGAAATAGGACCGATGATTAGGGGCCCTACAGATTTGGGTATAAGAAAGACCTTTCCAGTCAACCTGCCTTAAGATGAAATCCACTGTCTCTGGAAGGGGTGAGTTCCCCATCATGGGATGTATGTAATCATGCCAACAGAAGCTGGATGCTCAACCTACCTGAGATTGAGTTGAATGACTCGAGATTTCTTCTGTAACTCTGATTTCTCCTAAAGCCTTTGAAAAATAGCTTTTAAATCCATCATTACCCATGAAACCTTGCCCCATTTATGTGATTAGAAAAGTGTTCCTGTCACATCAAGTTCCAGAAGCAACTTGTTCCTAGTCACATGACCACAAATTCTGAGTCACTGGGTTTTGAATTAGTGGGGTTTCCCAGGGGAATTCAAGTGTTCCACCCAGGAGACATGGAAAAGAAGGTTCGCGCCTTCTGTGGGAACACAGCCCAGGGAAAGACGAGGAGATGGCAGGCAGCTGCCTCCTGTGCATTCCAATAGGGCCGCTGCTGCACAGAATCTCAATGTTCCAGCCCCAAACAGTTGGAGCAGACGGAATTTCAGGCAAGGGATGAAGCAGAACTACCAGTCCCCCAGACATCCGACACTGGTGGGGGCGGTTTCTCTGAGGCATGTGCCAAAATCGGGGTTGCCCTGACCCTTCCAGGAGCTTTCAGTCAAAGTCATTGCTTCCATGAGGCCTGTCCTGACACTTCCTTCTCTGCCCCTGACAACACCCAGGGCTTGTGGATCATACCACACTTCGAGCCTGAATGGTTCATGGCTGGCTCCCCAAGAGGCTAGGACAGAGCCGTGATGGGCATTAATACCTGGGATGGACACACTGCATGAAGTTCCAGGGAACCAAAGTCAGCCAGCCTTTTCTTCTTGTCCTTGGATGCTCTCAGTACTTTCTGATCTGGCCAGTTTGGGCTTATTTTTAGGTCTTTTCTTTCTCCCCACCACACCCATAAACAGCCCTACTACCTTGTTGCTGGGTTGCCTGATTCTTGTTCTCAGTGCTGCCATATGTCCCACTGGGTTAGATAACCTTCCCACTGGGGTTCCAGCCTCTTTGGGATTCACCCTGCCCTGTGCCACCAAAAGGAGCTCTCTGCCCATCTGTCCCAAGCTCTGCCTTTTGTGCAGTCCTCTTCCAGTGTCAGACTCTGTGCCAGCCCCGCCCCTCTGCTTCTGTCCCCCAACCAGCCGAGCACACTGAGAACCCTGTGACCACAGGCACTGTGTTTCATCCGTCTTTGGATTCCCTGGCCTCTATAACAGTAACCAGCAGTTAGGAGGTGCTCAGTAAAAAAAAAAAAAATCATCAAATTAAAATTGAACTGAAAGGCAAGGGAAAGTGAATGCTTTATTCCACAATAGGAGATTTTAGCAGGGAGGGCTTGGAAAAATCAGGGGAACTGAGAAATTTATTGGTTACCATCTCTCTCCCCCTATCCTACACAATAATTGATTAGATCTTATCATTACTTCTTAAAAGGGCCCTTGGGGATGGCCCAGCAGAGGCCAATGCCCTGGTCCAGCTGGATGCAGCAGCTGCTGCTTAGGGCAGCACTATCATCCTACTGCATCTACTTCTGAGTCTCCTCTGGGATTGCCCAGAATTACTCTCCTGAATGTGGGCACCATTAGCTGGCAATATCCAGCCACCATCTTGCCTTTTGAGCCCCTCACTGCATCCAGGTGTTAGGGGAGCAGGGTGGAGGGAGCCTGATGCTCTGTTATTTATTTGTCCCGTAAACATGATTTCATTCTAATTCTGATTTCCACCTGCTGGGTGACCCCCACAAATGAGCAGGAGATTGCTATGTTGCTGCACATCACACTGAATTTGGCCAACATCCGAAATGCCCTCCAATAGATGCCTTCTTGCAAGTCACCAGGTCTTTTGTCATTACATCCCTTCCAGTGAGCAGCCCTGGGTTTCTTCTATTCAGTAGTCCTCTCACTTCCCCACATAAAACAAAATCCATACAATCCCTGTGGAGACCGGTGTGGATGCAGTTAAATAGCCTTTCATCATTGACTGCCAGCCCCGTTTTCAACGCACAGATCTGACTTAGGACAGAATAATATATTGCAACCCACGCCAGCTTGAGAAATGTTTGTTGGGTGCCTATGGTGTGCTGAACCCTGTGCCAGGATCTGGAGACAGCTGACTTAGGGGCTGACTTTCTGTTGCATGTATCACAGAGTCTAGGAGCTGGATTAAAGCAGCATTAAGCAAAGGAAGAACATGAGTGCTGTTCATCTAGGAGTTGGAGTTAGGGTCATCACTCTAAGTTTTTCATTCAGTAAAAACTCTTCATACTAGCCTGGCACGAGGTGCTAGGGAAATAAAGATGAATAAGATAATTCCTGTTCCCAAGGAGCTCACCATCTGGGGGTGGAAGAGACAGACAAATAAAGAGAGGACTGCAGTAGCATATGATGTGTGCTGTGATGGAGGAAAATGTGCGGTCTGGGGGACCCCACCTGACACAGACTAGGGAGGGGAGGCAGATGTGAGAGAAGGCTTCCCAGCATGTGTGATATTTGAGATGAATCTTGGGGAATGAATTAGTGCTTGCCAAGGGTATAGGCAAGCAATGTCCAGGCAGCACATGCAAAATCACAAGGAGAGGAAGCCTGGCCAGTCAGGAATGCTAATTACTGGAACATCCGAGAGAAGGAATAGGAGAGATGCATCTTGTGAGAGAGACAAGAGTGAAATTATAAGGAGTTTCTTAGGTTAGCTAAGGAATCAGGCTATTATCCTAGAATTCTGGCATCCAGGAGATCAGCTTGAAGGCTTTTGTTATAACCCTGAAGAGAAATGATGAGGAACCAAACAAAAGGAGTAGCTGGGAGAATAGAAGCAAGGTGGTTCCAAGACACCTTTTGAAGGTTAAAGCTACAGGACTTGATGAGGCATTGAAAATAGGAGGGAAAGAGAGAAGGATGGAATCAAAGATTGCACCCATGTCTCCGGCTCAAGTGAAAGGCAGATTACCAAAGCTTACAGAATAATACTGGTAATATGACAAGTGTAACAATAACAATAACAATAATAAAATAGTATTTAAAAGAATCACTAATGTGGTGGACTTGGAAGTAGACCTATAAAGCAAGAATAAAGCAGTGGAGAAAAAAACTCAGATGGAGGACAAAAAGGAAAAAAGGAAATTAAGTGAAAAATCAAAGATATTTCCAAAGGTGTATATAGAATATCTATAACAGAAGCAATAATCAAATACACAATTTTTTAAAATGAAAAGAAGAATAAAAGCCAAAGCTTTCTGAGCCAAAATCAAAGTGAATATATAGATCAAAAAGATTCACCAGTTATAAATAAAACTAAACAAAAGGAGGAATAGTAAAACCTCTCAGCACAGTTCCATTTCTGATTATTTATTCCTGTATTTCTAATAGCTTCTTGCTCTATAATTTTGGATGTGAAGTTATCTTGTGCCTTTATCTTGAAATTATACTTTCATGATAAAGTGTACATTGTGTCAATACAATGCAAGTTTTCCAGCTCTTACTAGCACGTGGAAACAAATGACACCATAATTTCACCAGCTCTTGCTCCCAACCACATATAGGATCCACAGACTTCCTTGGTTCCTCTCAGTTATATTTAGGAGCCCTTGGGGGATGGGCATTCATATTTGCTTATTAACAAGTTCTCTCCCGCAGAATATCCTCGCCGCACCACCCAGCACCCATTTAAGTGCTCCATATCACCGGGCCATAATTTCCCATCAGAATTCTATTGAAGATTGCCATGTCCACTTGGTGACTCTACCCTTCTTCTAGGCTATGAATGATATTGATCTAGGGTCTACTTTTCTTATAACATCTTTACCTATTTTTGGTATCAAGGTAATGCTGGTCTTATAAAATGAGATGGGAGGTGCTACTCTTACCTCTATTTTCTTTAGTTTGTGGAAGATTGTGTTTGGTAAAAATCCATCATGGAAGCCATCCAGGCCTGGAATTTTCTTTGTGGGGAGATTTTGAAATTATGAATCTATTTCTTGAATATATGGGACAGTGCAGATTTTCTCTATATTTTTCAGTCAGTTTTCAATTTGTGTCTTTCAAGGAATGTGTCCATTTCATTTAAGCTGTTGAATGTATTGATATAACATTGTTGCAATATCTTCTTCTCCCTTAATGTCTATAGGATCTGTAGGGATGTCCTCTTTCTTTCAAGATATTGATCATTTGTGTCCTCCCTCTTTTATTGTTGATTAGTCTAGCTAAAGGTTTGTCAATTTTGTTGACCTTTTGAAATAACCAGCTTTTGGTTTCACTGATTTTCTCTAACACTTGTTTTCTATTTTACTGAGCTCCACTCTTTAGTTTCCTACTTCTGCTTATCTTAGGTTCCATTTGTTTTTTTTTTTCTAGCTCCTCGCTTTTCATGGAACCATGATCTACAAGACACATCCGGACAGAAGTCTGGAATAACTGTAGAGCTTACGTTGTTTGTTCCCCTTCTCTAAAGAATCACAGCATGGCAGTACCATTGTACAATGCTTGGAAAGAGTTATTTCATATCCTTTGTCTAGATCCCTTTATGGTAGGAGGGAAGGTGGATGGTGATCCCAGTTGCTCCATTATGGCTACAAGTGGAAGTTCCATAGCCCCTCTTCCAGGCTGTTTGGGATACAACCATGAATTTATTTGTTAAGCACCCCTGTTTTATGCTGTGCACCAACGACAATATGCTGGAGCCCTTTAGATGCAAAATGCACCTCTCTCTCAGATTACGGTAACAGCTTTTTAAATACCTATTCTCTCTCCAGACTGACTCATTCCATGCTACTACCAGAGTAATACTGTGGAAACACCTATCATATTGCATGGTATTCAATGCCAAATAGAAGTGAATGGATGGCCCTCTCCACCTTTTACGTTACACTCTGTTATAAGGATCTCAAGGACACAATGCTGGCTTTTTTTTTTTTTAGCTATGGTTTTAGGAAAGTAATCATTTAAGTCTTTAATGGTGGTTTCCATGCTTTGCACAAGACTTAGATTAGAAAAATAACAGAGAGTGGACCAAAGGCAAATCCCAATAATAGATACCACACTGTCCTAAGAAATGCTTCATCTTCTGGTTAGTATGATTTCTTCCCCAGGTCACACTCATTGTACATGGTTTCTTTACCCCTAGTCATGAGTCCCCTAGAATCTCAGGCAAAAAGACTTTTGGCACAGGAAGGCCTATCATCTCCTAAGCTATGCCTAGCTGTATCTCACCTACTACAGTGAACAGAGCTTGAGTTCTCTCCTGGGAGACCCTCAGCCTCAGTTCACATCTCAAAAGAAATGCCCAGAGATTTCTGAGTCCTACTCAGGCTAAAGCTGGGATTCCTTCTCCATGGAACAAGACTCTTTTTCTTGTGTCTTTATTGCTTTGAATTAAACTGCCTAGCTAATGCTGTGGTCCTTGATAATCTGTTTGCCTGAAGCATCTGTCCACCCCTTTTTAAAAAAAAAATATTTTTCCTAACTTTTAGTTGATTGTCTTATAAATAGAGTATAGTTGATTTTCTTTCTTTCTTTCTTTCTTTCTTTCTTTCTTTCTTTCTTTCTTTCTTTCTTTCTTTCTTTCTTTTTTTTTTTTAGAGAGAGAGAGAGTGAGAGAGCAGCAAGGAGGGGCAGAGAGAGACTATTTTTTTTAAGATTTTATTTATTTATTTGACAGAGGGAGAGAGATCACAAGTAGGCAGAGAGGCAGGCAGAGGGAGAGGGGGAAGCAGGCTCCCTGCTGAGCAGAGAGCCCGATGTGGGGCTCGATCCCAGGACCCTGAGATCATGACCTGAGCTGAAAGCAGTGGCTTTTTCTTTTTTTTTAATTCTATTTTTTTTTAAAGGTTTT
>CM053606.1:24829618-24869522 GCA_028646535.1 Procyon lotor
TTGCAGGTTGCAAACAGTTGAATATTGGCAATTTCATATGGTTTAACCTCATAATCCTCCAGTCCCAGGAGGGCAGTGAAGATCCTTTCTGAGCTCCCAATGGGCTTATCCTAAAATAACCCACTTCCAGCTGCTAGCTGGCTGGTGAGGGGAGCAGGGCCCCGCCAGGAGCTCTGGATCTCCCCCTGGGGGATGGGGTCCTATTTCCTACTATCTAGAACCAACCACCACCTGCCATTATGCTGCTGCTCCACCCAGAACCAAGAGTCCCTCCCCTTGCCCCATACTCTCCCTGCTTAGATCTCACTGAGCAGCAGTCATGGATCCCCTTGGGGCCCCTGGAATATCTTACTATTCCCAGGTCAAACGGCCAGTTCAGCCCACTCCCTCAGTGCTTAGTAGTAACCTTACCACATGTGACCCATCCACAGGCTAAAAAGCGTCCATTGTCGTAACAATCTCGTGACAGAGGTGCCGTTCTCCCCATGTTACAGATAAGAACACTGAGTTCCTAACAGCTGATGGCTCCGGAACACTAACGACTTGAAGGGCACTGTGCTGTGTGCCTTTAATGGAACCTTTCAACCCTCATAACCCCCACGACAGCTTCCTACTGTTCTTCCCATTTGACAGATGAAGAAACTGACTAATTGCCGTCAGGTATCTTGTCCCTGGTCACACAGCAAGGCAGCAGTGGCGCTGGATTCTAGCCTAAGCACCGGGACTCTAGAGCCCACGAGGCTGCCTGTCTCTCATTTCCAGAAACAGAGTCGCTCAAGGTTGCAGGCTTCGAGAACTGTAATCTGGGGTAAACCGTCATTTGCTCCCCAAAGGTATTTTATCAATCAATATTGCCTAAGATAAGCATTTATTTCTAACAGTTTCTTAATTCTTAGAGTTAGAAGGACAGGAGAGAGTTGTAATCAATAAATTGAAAACATTACATACTCTTAGTATTAATTCAAGGAGCAGAATGAAATGTTATGTGGGATTCTGTCCATGATTTGATGTGCTATAAAGTTACTAATAAATGTAAGGATACGTGGAGATGATGATTTTTACAAGGGCAGCTCAGGAGAAAGGCCCTGAACTCAGAGCCAGGGTTTTGGTCTCAGACTGCCACTTAAGACAAAGACTCTCCTTAAGCAAACTTTTTCAGGCTCCTTTGAGTCTTCAACTAGGTCTTGACCTTGGCTTTCCATGTCTGTCCCTGAATAGTTAAAGTTTTGCAAGAATCCTGCTAAGTCAACTTAAAGAGAATTCTCTACCCTTGATAGTGGATCAAGTTCCTCCAGCTTGCCAATAAGCCCTTGGCCTGTCTTTTCTAAGGATTCCCTACCTTCACTTCCTCTTAGTGATTTCCCACCCGCTGATGCCCTCATTCTGATCCTTGGCTATAAATCCCCAGCTACCTTTGCTGTGTTTGGATTTAAGTCCTACTTCTCACTTCTATTGCAATAGTCTTGAATAAAGGCCTCTTTATTGTTTGTTTTCAACAGGTATCAGGGTATCAGCGTAATTTTTCCTGTTAACGCTTATTGCCACATTGACCTTGAGCAAGCCATTTGATCTCTTTGCACTTCACGTCCCTTCCCCGTAAAAGAGGGGCAATAATTCCTGTTTGGGAACTCTCCCCGTGCTTCTGGGAGAAGCGAATGAGATGAGAAATATAAGTAATCTGTGTAAACTGTCAAATACTGAGCAAACCAATGCATTATCTTTGAGAAAACTGACAAGAACCACGATTATGTGATACTCCACTGAAAGCCTTCTCCAGGCTGTGTTTGGGGGGGGCGGTGGCCAGGAAGGATCTGGCAAAGTGGGAATTAGGTAAACTGTGCCAGTGCACCAAACTCCACGCAGGATGCTTGGAAACCTCCTGTACCCTCTCAACATGCAAACTGTTGCAGTTCCCAAACCAAGAAAGATTTCACTGCCTCTGAAAGCGAGGTGTGATTGCACATTTCCCACACGGCTTCTGACTGCACGCACCACGCAGCCTGCTGATGGGCGTGCGTGTGTGTCTGTGCGTGTGTGAGTGTGTGTTTGTACTTGGACAGGGTGTCTGTGAAATCTAAAGGGCCATACCATCCTCATTGCCGCGCAGAACAGCCAGCGCCGTCTGGGGAGCTCCATCCTGTATTGACGTACTTGTAAGTTGTAACAGACAGCATTCTGGAATTAACAGGAGAACGTGTTTGGGGTGGGCTCGTGGGGAAGTTTGCTGGCTTTCCCCAGCTTTCGGGAACAGTAGCCAAGCAGAAGTTTGCTGGGATCACCATTCACTTGAGCTCTCCCAGGGGACAATCCTCTAGCCAGGAAGCACTTTGGGGAAATCGTTTTAAGAACAATGACATGAGAGGCTACTGTTTTATCACTATTACTATTATTATTGTCTCTGTTAGCTGTAGCAGTCCTAGCAGAAGTGAGTGTTGGCAACCATTGTGGTACCCTGGACCAGGTACCCTGGTCAAGGTTTTACAGCGAAGATTGATTTAAGAATCTGAGATACAGAGACAAGGTGAGTCTTCCTTTCTTTCTTCTTTCCCTTCCCTTGCCTTCCTTCCCTGTGTCCACCTGTTCTCTTTTCTCCTGAAAAAACACATTGATGTCATGTTCCTTCTTTAGGAATGGCCCAAACCGTATCTGGGTTTTAAATTGGGACAAGTCTTGGAACTTTAGCTAATTCAGCTATTCCTAGGTATGTTCAAGAACTAGAAGAGTGGGACATAAAGGATCCGTGAGCCAAGACTTGCTATGGGAAGGGAAGGCGCCAAACTGGGGCTGGGGCGAGATTCAGAGGTGGGAGCACAGCCTATTCAGCCCCACTGGCCTTGTGGGGGAGTGGCGGGCGGTTTTATAACTGCATTTGTGACCCCTTTGTCTAAAAGGCTGAAGACCCTGGGAAACACTAGTTACACATCTCAAGGCTGAGGCCGCTGAGGGGGGCTTTAGACATGCTAATGTGCGCGAGGATTTGGAGTTGATTGACAGGCAGCAGGACAATAAACCCAGAAATGTGAATGAACCCGGCTTGAGTGGAGGATGGCACCACCTCCCCACCCCACCCCCCCAGATGGAGGAACTAGGTTGCTCAGTTTACATTCCCCGAAGCAGATGATTTGGTCATAACTCAGTTATCTGCAGCCGAACTCAGCAAATAAGAACTAATTTAGACTTTTTCCAACCAGGGGGTCCACGGCTGAGCTTTAGGAGGTCCCTGAAATGAGATGCAAAATTTTATGTGCGGGTGAATTTTTCTGGAGCGGGGAGGCCTAGTTTTCATTAGATTATCAAAGGCATTTGTGACTCCAAAAGGCAAAACCACAGGGCTAGAGGTCTCTAGGGAGCAGGCTATCTCTGGGAGGAGCAGGCCTGAGTTGCCAAATCCAGATGGGTGTGAAGCCCCCCAGCACCTCATTAAATCTCCCCCTCTCCCTACCCCCCAATCTCCTAATTGCCAGATTCACTGTCATCTTTTTAGTGCTTACGGCATTTGACATTCTTGACTACTCCTCCTTAGAAACTCTCCCTTCCCTGTTTTGGGGACACGAATCTAAATTTCTTTTTGCTTCTCTGATTTTCTTGGGTCACCCTTTAAATGTCAGCCTTCTCTAGGGCTCCTTTGCCTTCTCTCCTGTTGACCCTACACACCTGCTCTCCATGGCCTTGTCCCTAACCCCACTCCCACTTGAAATTCCATTATCATGGCATCTATAACCTTCTTGCACTGTTTGCCTATCTGTCCTGTCCAATCTTGCCACATTTTAATATTAATAAGATTAAAAATTCAGTTCCTCAGTCACACCAGCTGCATTTCAAGGGCTCCATAGACCCACAGAGCTAGGGACTGACTTTGATATTGGTAGGTGGTAGAACATCGCCATCATTGGAGAAAATTCTATTGGATAGCACCGATCTGGTTACTTCTCTGTAGTCTCTGAAATTCAGTCTGGGTCATCTCCTCCAGGGAGCCTTAGATTAGACACCCCTCTCAGCGTACCCTTCACTGCTTCTTACACGCTATTATGATATTCATTGATTTTTATGAATGCGTCCCTGTCCTATAGGTTTCCTGAGGACGGGGACCATACTTATTCCTTACCCCAGTATCCCCAGCACCCAGCACAGTGTCTGCAGAAAACAGGGGCTCAATAAGTGTTTGCTGAATGAATGAAGCTGTGAGAGGTGGAGCTGAGCAGCAAGAACGTGGTCCTCTTAGTCGTCCTGACCTGCGGCCAGTTCGCTGGTGGGAGTGTGCTGGTTAAGGTGGCTACTATGGGAGATAGACAAGGCTGCTATCCCAGGAGTGGAGGGGGAAGGAAAGAGGTCTTTGTAGTCCCCTGGCTGGTGCAAAGGAGGTGGCCAAGGGCAGCTGTGGAGCCCTTTGGATTTTCTGTGCATAGAATCATGGTCCGAGAGTCAGGCCAGCCTGACCTCCTGTCTCCTGTCTCAGCGATTCATACGCTTAGAGGGTCACAGAGACTTAGAATCAGAAGGGGCCTTAAAAGTAATGTATCTAGGACCTTTCCCCCACGAATTACTCTCCTCTGCAGCCGGGACCTCCCTAGGGTCACATCCAGGGACAGGGAATGCCCTTCCTCCCCAGTCAATCTATTTCATCTCCAGGCAGCTTTTTTGGTGGAAAGTGCTTTTTAATATTGAGCTACAATCTGTCTCCTCATATCTGCATCCCCGGTTCCCCACTCTACCTCCAGATGCATGAAGATTATATCTGTCCCTCTTCTATAGTTAAAAGCAACCTGTGGGTGCAGACATTGGTCTCTTCCTGCAAGGACCACTGGAATTTCTAGGTTGGGCTCCTCATGGGTAGTTAATTTTTATTAAACTAATTATTTCACAGCTTCCGACTTCCTTACCAATTCACACAGATGTAAATTAGCAAACTTTTTTTGTCATGGAAAGGCAATATAATATTTTATCTCTTAAATGCTTTTTGTGTCTAAGATCTGAAGCTTTTTTTTTTTTTTTTTTTTTTGGTTGAGATGCTTGTTCAGGGAGGGAGCTGAAATGACAAGTGAGTCATTCCCCTTTGACAGGGACCCTGCGATGGAGAGTAGATGTGGAATGGAAAATCAACATTGCAGAGGCGCCTGGGTGGCTCAGGCATTAAGCATCTGCCTTTGGCTCAGGTCATGATCCCAGAATTCTAGGATCGAGCCCTGCATCGAGTCCTGCATTGGGGTCCCTGCTCAGCAGGAAGCCTGCTTTTCCCTCTCCTCCCCCTGCTTATATTCCCTATTCCCTCTCTCACTGTCTATCTGTCAATTAAGTAAATAAAATCTTTAAAAAAAAAAAAAAGAAAAGAAAATCAGCATTACCCAAGTGGAGGCAGGTGTATGGACATCTCCTAGTTGATGCTGCAGTATTTCTAGGGTATAATACTGATACATGACATTCATAATAATAGCAGCAACAATACTAACTGACCTCCACTAAGAGCTCTCCCGAGGACAGGCAGAGTTCTGAGCGCTTTCTGTAGAGTTTATTTTCCAGCAATCCTAGGCGATAGGTCTTATTATTATCCCTATTTTGCAGATGAGAAAGTGGAGGCACACAAAGGGAATGTTCTCAAGCTTGATGGGATAGTTTTCTTCTTCTCTCCTCATTCACATGATTTCCTAGGCTTGCCATGTGCACAAAATGTATCTGGCTCTCACAGACCGCATTGACCTTCAGTGGACAACGAGCAGGTCCCTGAATCCTCACAGCATCCCTGTAAGGCAGGGTGTATTAGCTCCATTGAATGGATGAGAAAATCAAGGCTCAGAGCATTGAGGATGGTCCATCATGGAGCTTCTGAGGACCAGAACTCTAGTGAGAATTCAAAACTACCGACCCAGCGCTCTTTGCTCTCCGTCACCCCCACCCTTGAATGAAAGCGGGGCAACATCATGTGACACGGTCATTTGCAGTATGCTTAGCACTTGCATTTCCTCCCCTTTCTAAGGCAATAGGACAGACACCCTGCCCAGTTGCCCTAAGTGTAATGAGGTGTGGAGGCTGGGTCTAGAACACAGGCTTTCTTCCAGCTTCCAGCTCAGGAATTTCTGAAGACTGACCTACGTGAGAACCAGTAAGACAGACCAAGCTCCCAAGAGAATCCAGAGAAGTCTCTAGAAAGGGCTTTGCTGGGGTGGAAGGCACACCCAGGGCCTCCTGAACAGAATAGGGTGTAGAGAGATTTCTGAGTTCTTCTCATGACTGCCTGTCATCTGGCCCTCTAGACCTGCTCCCTCTGCCCCCACCCCAGGCTGGGCTCACAGTCTCTGCTGCTGTTCCATAAACCCTATGGAAGGCCTCCATACAGAGGCTTCCCCTCGGAGCAGGAGGGATGGCTGGAGTCAGGGAGTGATGCCCTAGGCCGTCTCTTACCCCTGACTCTCAGTGAACACACAGATTTATGATCTTTGTACTTTGAGTTTCTCAGAGCTAAAACAAAGCCCATAATTTGCCTTTCTCATAGAGCTGCCAGGGGGTCCGAAGGGGATAATATATTCTTTCATTCATTCATTTGCTCATTCATTTGTTCATTCAACAGACAGGTACAGTGTCAGCTAGGTGCTGGGAGCTCTAAGGTGTGAGGATACATCAGTGAACAAAACAAAATCCAGTCTTCATGGTGTTTCCACTCTGGAGGGGGCTACATGTCTACGAAACCCAGAGAGAAGGAAAAATACAGCAGGATATGGGGATATAGTGGGACAGGACTGCTACTTTGTAAAAGATGGCCAGAGGAGACTCCTGTGAAGAGGTCACTTTTGAGCAAAGAGAGAAAGGAAGTGAGGCAGCCAGTCAGATGACCTGGGAGAAAACTATTCAAGCCAGAGAAGAGCAGGTGCAAAGGTGCTGAAACAGGAGCATGTTTAACCTGCTCAAGGACCGCTTCCCCCCTCCCCAGAGGTCAGCGTGGCTCAAATGGAACCAAGGAAGGTGGGAAAGGTAGGGGTGACATCAGAGGTAGCCTGAGGCCTGATCATATAGGCTCATAGAGCTCAGGAGTTTATCTAAATGTAGGGATGGTCTGAAGCCCAGGCCACTGCTAGAGCACTGGGTCCCAGCCACTCTGGCCAGTTCAGGCTAGAATTCAGAAGACTACGTCTAAGGATAGTTGGAACCTGTGGCCTGATCTGAGACATAGGCTGGGTCCTGGGTATAGCCACAGCAATAGTCCATACGGAGAACCAGGGTCCGCTGCCAAGCAGGATTCAAGGATATGGCTCAGGAAGCCAGTGGGACATGGTAGCCTCATGGCCTGGAAGCACTCTGACACCAGATTCAGCTCCTGTGGCCCCAAGACAGTCAAGCAGCAGGTCTGTCCCAGGAAACAGAGAGTCCTTCTCTAGCAGGGCTATGCTTGCTATGTAGGGCTCTTGCCCATTCTGGTTGCTATTATGGGAACACAAAATGAGGGAAAGAAACTTTCCTTAGGAGCTCAAGGTACAATCTGGCTAAATCTGATGAAAGAAAGCAGTGGTGTTTGTGCCCTTGTGTGCGTGCAGGGGGCGGGGGAGGGAGGATGGAGAGGAAGGGGCGGTCCCTGGTCATTACCCGGTTCCCGGAATTCTGGACTGAGCCCTATGCTTCTGACTCAGTGCCTTTGGCCTCCTTGTCTGTGCTGGCTTTCCAGGCAGGCTTATTTGTAATTTCCCCATCCTCCCATCCTGAAGGGGCTCAGCAGATCTAGAACTCACGTGTCCCAGCAAATACAGGAAAACCAGGGACACACGGACGCCCTAGTTAGGCTCCTGAGCCCCTGGGCCGGCACCTGCAGCCGGCCCATCCTAGGGAACCACCAGCAGGAACGCTGAGAGGGGCCTCAAGAGTTAGGCAGATGGGCGTTCCAGAGTTCCATGAAATATCTAGGACCTCTTGCTCCTACTACAGAGATTTTATTGTGTGCGGGATTTTATAGTTTACAGAACTTTCCTACGCACTTCAAAACAAAAACAAAAACAAAAACAAAACAAAAAAACACAAAAAAACCCTTGAGGTAGAATTCACATATCATAGAATTCATTCTTTGAAAGTATAAAATTCAGTGGTGTTTAGTGTAATCACCAAGTTGTGTAATTGGCACTACTATCTAAGGACAGAACACTTTCACCTACCCCAAAGAGAAGCCTTGTACCCTTCAGTGGTCATCCCCTCCCCCGCACCAGCCCATGGCAACTGCTAATCTTCCTTATGTTTCTATGGATTTGACTGTTCTGTGCATTTCAAGAACTAGAAGCTTAGGATACGTGATCTTTTGTGTCTTGCTCGTAGCCCACATCGCTATTTCATTCCTGTTTATGGTTGAATAATGTTCCGTTGTATGGCTAAAGACCACATTTAGTTTATCCATTCATCATCAGCTGATGAATATTTGGGTTGTTTTACACTTTTTGGCTATTATAATTAATGGTGTTGCAGACATTTGTATACAAGTTTTTGTGCACAAGTGTTTTGTGCAGACACATGTTTTCAATTCTGCTGGGTGCAATTGCTTGACCATGTGTATGGTAAACTAAATTTTTTGAGAAACCACAAAACTGTGTTCTGTAACAGCGGCACCATTTTACATTTCTTCCAGCAATAGATAAGGGTTCCAATTTCTCTAACACTTTTCATTGTCTGACTTTTTGATGATAACCATCCTGGAGGGTGTGAGGTGCTATCTCACTGTGGTTTTGGTTTGCAATTTCTTAATGACTAATGATGCTGGGCATCTTTTCATTTGCTTACTGGTCATTTGTAGATCTTCTTTGAAGAAATGTTTATCAAAGTCCTTTATGCATTTTAAAATTGGGTTATTTGTCTTCTTATTTTTTTTTTAAAGATTTTATTTATTTGACAGAGAGAGAGAGAGATCACAAGTAGGCGGGGGGAGGGGGAGCAGGCTCCCCGCTGAGCAGAGCCCCATGCAGGGCTCAGTCTCAGGACCCCAAGATCATGACCTGAGCCAAAGGCAGAGGCTTTAACCCACTGAGCCACCTAGGCGCCTGTCTTCTTATTGTTGAGTTGTAAGTGTTCTTTATATATTCTAGATACTAGACCCTTATCAGATATAAGATTTACCAATATTTCCATCCATTCTATGGGTTGATTTTTTACTTTGTTGATAGTGTCCCTTTCAGCACAGAAGTTTCTGATTCTGATCAAGTCCAATTTATCTATTTTTATTTTGTCGTTTGTGATTTTTACTGTCATAGCTAAGAAGCCATTGCCTAATCCAAGTTTGCAGAGATTTACATTTATGATTTCTTCTATGAGTTTTATAGTTTTAGCTCTCATGTTTATGTCTGATTTATTTCAAGGTAATTTTTGTGTATGATGTGAGATAGAGGTCCAGATTCATTCTTTTGCATGTGGATATCCAGGTTCCCAGCATCATTTGTTAAAAAGACTATTTTTTACCCATCAAATTGTCTTGGCACCCTTGGCCAAATCCCATTGACTAATGCCCGTGTTTAAAGATGTTAGTTCCTCACCTGATTTGTGAGTTAACTTTGGGGGATTAAAATGATCCTGCGACTTTGTACGCCCAGCGCATAACACTAGCCCTGGCACAGAGTAGGTGGATAATAAATGTTGACTTTAGTCAAATGGGAAAACCTGGAGACAGGCCTAGTCAGATGCTCTTTGAGCCCTTCTGTATCCAGGGAGCTCCATAAAATGGAGAGAGGTGATTTTGTTCTCTGGTTCCTGCTCTACAACTGACTCTGTTGAGCATCACCAATGTTTCCAACTACATTTCTGATTCATCTTGTAGTTGTGATTCTGTTTCTGCCTCCTGGGGGCTCAGCAAGCAGGCAAGCCTTAGCTCCTTCTTTAGACCTGATGAATGTACTCTGAAGCTCTGATCCACGTCCTTGGTAAGGATGCACAGTGCTGCGGGCAGGTGTATACATCTCTCTGTGGGTTACTGGGGTGGCCTTTTATGTTCAACCTTGTATGTACACAGGTGCTTTCCAGCATTCCCAGACCCTGCCTTGACAAAACAATGCGATGACATTAAAGATAGACTTGCAAAGTAAAACATGCTGGTACTCTCACTCCCCAGAATAAGGGTTTTCATTCTACCGTGGCCCTTTCCAGTCTTCTGTTGCACGCATAGTTTTTTTTTTTCTTTTTTCCTAATATAGTACAAATACAATTTTGTGGCCTGATTTGTCACTTTGTTTTCATAATATTACCTGTGACTTCACCTGGCCTTCATATGACACATTTGTAAGACTTCACTGCGCTGAGATGTCAATCCCCTTTATCGAACAGTTAGGCTATTAAACAGATTTTAAAATACAAAAATAAAAACAAGCCATGCCCCAATCTCCAAGGCCACAGCTCTTATTCAGGTAAACCCTGAAAACCTTGGGGGTCTCGAGCTAGATGGACCGAGGAGACTGGCTCTGCTGATTCCAGGAAGGATGTGTACGAACAGTCACCTGAAACCTCAGGGTCCCCACAAAATAGGGAGATCGGGCAGTTTGCTCACATGGCCTAAACTCTTCCAAGCTGCTTGTAATGCAGTCAGGGTCATTGGTGCTGCTGTTCGTGAATTATGAGAATCTGGGCTGCGTGGAAAAGAAGACAGCACGCTAGCGTAGGCAAGGGAGAAAGGCAAGCCCTGAGGAACCATTCCTATGGGAAGGGAACTTGGCCACCAGCTCTGGCTGGTATTAAGAATGATCACTTGGTGCTTTGAAGAAACCCTTAAATGAGACAGAAGCTAATGTAGGAATATATCTTGCAGGCCAGATTATCAATCCTGAGTGCCGAGCACCGGACCAGGTCCTGGAAAAATCTAATCAGAAAAAAGACTGCACCCACCTGGTTCCCAGGAGATTCTTCTGGGAGCAGAGGGAGCGAGAACACACACAGAAAGAAGCTGCTGAGACTCATGACTTCTTTCTCCGCAGCGCCCCCACCCCCCAACCCCCCCACCAGCCATCTCTCTGGGCAGGGGAATGGGAGGCAAGGGGGAGGCACGTCTGCAGGGAGCTGGGATGCCCCCCACCCAGAGCAGGCATTGTGCCCTCACCATTAAACAAGCATGCTCCGATCTGACAATTCCACTGTGAAAGTTTTCAAATAGTGTTTGGAATGTTTACATAATTGTTCAAAAGAGGCTTTTTCAATGTACCTGTTTACACTCTTTACTTTTGGAAATTCTTTCAGCAATCAGGCCTTGGAGGGCTCTCAGCCTGTACTTGCCGCCCTTGATTGCCGAGGGAGGAGTGAAAGGCCTGTCAGGGAATCGCTGGGAAAACATCCCCTAACAAACGCCCTCTAATGAGGGGGTGCTGAGAGTGGAGGGGAAGAGCCGGGGGGCCAGGAGCGGGTAAGGTCATGGTTTTGTTGTGGAGCCTGTTGGCAAAGGGAGTGCCAGAAACCCCGCCTTTGTGTGCAAATTTCCCACCGGGGCCAAGCGACTTTCCACAATTTAATTAAGTGGCTTTAGAGTCCTGGAGTCGGCCTAACAAGCTACTCTTCATGAATGAAAGATTTGTCCCCAGCCGTGGGGGCCCGGCTGGAGACAAAGTGGGCAGCCGTGACGGCTGACTCTGGCCCATGTAACTGCTCACACGACTGCCCGCCTGCCTGGGACGGCCGGTGGCAGGCCTGTGGGGACTCACCTAGCTTGCGGCAAATACGCCATCCATATGCCCGGGATCACAACTGAATCGACTCTACCAGGCCTGGCAAAGAGGCGTTTAAATTGCTAATCTTGTGCTGGAGAGCAAAGACAGCCCAGCCGGCCCGGCATCAGCCCTGTAGCCTCCACAGATGCAGACTTGGGGTTCAGAACGGGGGTGGGGGGTCCAAGCGAGGAACGCTGGAAGCTGCTGTTAGGAGGCAGGAGAGGTGGGGACCCTCGATGGAGAGCTGGTGGGGAGAAACCGCTGCTGGAGTGCTCCCAAGATGGGGCACTGGAGCTGGTGGGCTGACGCGAGCAATGTGTCATCTAGTATTTCTGATCTGGGGCCAGCCGGAGTTTCCATCAAGGCTGCTCCCCAGGGGAAGGCATCTCCCTCACCCTAGAGCAAGAAGGGTTTTCTAGAATGACATTAAAGAAAGAAAGATGAAAGAAAGAAAGAAACATTAAAGAAAGAAAGAAAAAGAAAGAAAGAAAGAAAGAAAGAAAGAAAGAAAGAAAGAAAGAAAGAAAGAAAGAAAGAAAGAAAGAAAGAAAAAGAAAAAGTAGTGCAGGCCTGTGAAATGTTCCCTCCGCTATGGCTGTTGAGTAAGCCTACCCTTGGTGGTGGTCTATCAAGTAGGTTTGGGATCTGGGCTCTTTCGCAGCCACTTTCCAGCAGAGGGTTCACTGAGTGTTTTTCTCTGACTGTATTTTTAGAAAAAATTATGATGACAGTTGTTAGGTCTCAGGCAGGCAGGCAGCACATTCCATTACAAAGTTAGCATGAAATCAATATGTAAATAACCCTTTCTAACTGCCAGCTATTTTTGAAGGCAGAACGCACCTGATGTTGCGGGTTTGTTCCAGTTTACTTTAAATACCTCTCTGTCCTCTGGGTCTGTGAATGTGCTCACATTCAGAAGAGCCTCTCCTTCTCCTCCCTTGATCTTTGCATCCTCCTGGAGAGGGCCAGTGCCACCATGGGCCACATCCTCCAGCCTCCTCTGTTGTTTCAAAATGAGATTGGCAGGACCTCCTGGGGGGCTGCAAGTGTTAGTTCCCCTTTGGCACAGGTCATTTTTCAAAAGCACGGGTTACTCCTTGGGGTTGGGAAGGGGCAGCAGAAGCCCTGGCCATGGAATTGAAAGAGAGAGAGTATCAGAGAGGTTGAGATGAGGGCTGAGTCAGAAATTCAGGTGGTCACTGCCAAAAAGCAGAGAAGTCATTGCTAGGACTTAAAAGTTCAGAGGATCCCAGCCGTGGGAAGAAGCAGGTTAGAACTGAGGGCTGCAGCTCAGGAAGAAGAAATAAGTCCTTGAGTAGTCCCTTCTCAATAGTGACAGTTGTGGTTGTTTAATTTTCTTTCTTCTTTAAGGCAGAGTAATATTCCATTGCGTGTGTATACTATGTTTTGTTTATCCATTCATCTGTGGATGGATACTTGCGTCGCTTCTACTTTTGGTTATTGTGAATAATGCTGCTATGAACGTGAGTGTATAAATATATGTTTGAGTCCCTGCTTTCAGTTCTTTTGAGTGTATGCCCAGAAATAGGATTGCTGGATCATATGCTAATTCTACTTTTAAGTTTTTGAGCAACTGCCATATTGTTTTTCATAGTGGCTGCACCATCTTACATTTCCTCCAATAGTACACAAGTGTTCTAATTTCTCCACATCTTTTCCAACACTTGTTAGTTTTTGGGCTTTTGTTTTTTGATTTTGGGGTTTTGTTTTGTTTCTAATAGTAGCCATCCTAATGGGTGTAAAGTGGTATCTCATTGTGGTTTTGATTTGTATTCCCCTATTGATTAGTGTTGTTGAACATCCACTCATGTGCTTATTGGCCAATTGTAGATCTTGGGAGAAATATCTATTGAAGTCCTTTGCACATTTAAAAATCATTTTAAAAACACCATTAAAAAAGTTGTTTATCTTAAAAAAAAAAAAGGTGGGGGGGGCACCTGGGTGGCTCAGTGGGTTAAAGCCTTTGCCTTTGGCTCAGGTCATGATCTCAGGGTCCTGGGATCGAGCCCCGCATCGGGCTCTCTGCTCAGCGGGGAGCCTGCTTCCCCCTCTCTCTCTACCTGCCTCTCTGCCTACTTGTGATCTCTCTGTCTATCAAATAAATAAATAAATCTTAAAAAAAAAGTTTGTTTATTTTGTTGTTGAGTTTCAGGGGTTCTTTATATTATGGACATTAATCCCTTTCAGATATATGACTTACAAATGTCTTCTCCCATTTCATGAGTTGCCTTTTTCTTTTGTTGGCACAGAAGTGTTTGATTTTGATAAAATTCAATTTGTTTTTTCTTTTGTTGCCTGTGTTTTGGTGTCATGTCCCAAGAAATCATGGCCAGATCCAATGTCATGAAGCTTTTCTCCTTCAAGGAGTTTTATAGTGTTAGTTCTTGTGTTTAGGTCTTCGATCCATTTTGATTTACTTTCTGTGTAACACAGCGAGAGGTAAAAGCCCAACTTCATTCTTTTGTATGTGGGTATCCAACTTTTTCCACACCACTGGTTGAAGAGACAATGCTTTCTCCATTGACTAGTCTCAGTACTCTTGTTGAAAATCATTTGACCATTCATGCAAGGGTTTATTGTGGGTTTATTTTTCCATTCCATTCCAGTGTTCTATATGTCTGTTTTATGCCAGTACCACACTGTTTTGATTACTGTAGCTTGGTAGTCAGTTTTAAAATCAGGAAATGTGAGACCTCCAGTTTTGTTCTTTTTCAAGATTATTTTGGCTTTTTGGTGTCCCCTGGGATTCTATATGAATTTTAGGACAAAACAAGTAATGTTTATTGAGTATGTATTATCTCTTAATACATTGTTGTTAATGGAAATAGGAGGTAGGGCAGAAGTACCATCTTTTAAGAAAAGATGTAACAAATAAATGTAAAATAGAAGTGGACAGCTGCCTTAATCATCTATGTATCATGAAAGAGTAAAGAAGGCAGGAAAACCTGAAGGACAACGCTCCAGACTACTTTTAGGAAAGAAAGTTACAGTGAAGTTTTTGGTTTATTGGTTGTTAAAATCATCCCAAAGTTTTCCTGAATGTGGAGAAGTGGATAAGGCTAAGATAGCTATGCCTTGGCTCTTGGTTCCTCCTTTCTCCTCCTTTCTTAACCTAATGACTCCTGGTTGTCCCTGATGACATTTAATCCACTCAACAAATATTATTGAATACCTACTATCCACTAGCTAGACACTGGGATACAGCAAGCAAAATAGTTACAGTCTGGGACTTCCTAGAGCTTATATCTCGAGGGGGAGACAGGCATTAAATACTTATATTAGTATATGTGGTTACAAGCAGCTCAAGGTAAGGAAGGGACAGTTCAGCAAGTGATGAGAACATGTACCAGGAGCAGGAGAGGGAAGACTGACCTGGTTGGGAGAAGAGTGCCAGACAAGGCTTTCTTAAGGCAGTGATATTTTGTGCTGAGATGTAAAAGATGAGTAGGAGTCAGCCCTGTAAGGGAGGCTTTTCAGGCAGAGGGGAACATCATGTGCTAAAACCTCATTGTGATTGAACAAAATTGACTCTTTGTACCAAAAGGAGTAAATAGCTAAGTAAGCATAGCACTACAAATGGAACCTCTGGCCCCCAAAGTTACCTAGAACCTAGGATAGTTGAGGAATTCACTAATTGAACACTGAAACATTACTGTATGTGTGATTTAAACAGAAGCATGTTGCTGCTGTCATTTGGATAAATGCCACAGAAAAGCTTACTTGGAACGATGTGGGGTCATGAACTTGCTGAAAGATATGATTGGGATGTTAAGTGGTGCTCAGTGTATAGGTTCAGTCTTCCTCAGTGAGGAACTGGGCTGTTACATGATAGCATGATTATTTTGGCCCTTTCAGCTCTGTGTACATGATAATTTTGGTCTCTAACAATGATCATTTAAAACACTGAGCACATCAGAAGTAGCTTAAATATCCAGGCTGTTTTATCTGTGTTAGAGTGCTCAAAAATAGGGCACTAGCTAAGTTTATTATTGACATCACTCAACGGAATATCATACAACAATTAAAAATGACAGTTTCAATGAAAATGTAAAAATTAGAAAACTGTCTCCAGCATAAAGCGAGTGAAAAAAGAATAACATGCAAAATGATATGCACACCATGACTACAATGACGTAAAAACATGCCTGCATTTGGATGAGGATCGTAAGGGTTAATATGTAAATTGGGAATAGTCGTTATGTAGGGGAGAGATGGCGGGCAAGGTTTTGTCTTCATAATTTTAAGGCTATTACATTTTCTTTTCATTTTTAAAAACTAGTAGCCTTTTTAAAATCAAGAATTCTCTTGGACACACACAAAATAAATACAAACACAATGTCTCTAAGCTTTTCCAATAGGATTTTGGGACCCCAGATGAGAACGACTTCTGTCAACCATGTGACCAAACCATTAGATTGAGAAAAGCTGTCATAACTAAAGTATTGGTAGCAATCAAGAGGGCAAATATTTCTCTCGGAAGTTGAAAAATCTAAATAGTTTTATTATGATAGTGCACAGTGTACTGATTTGTTCCTTATATTTAAAGTTACTTACAACATATAGTTATTTTTTATTTTTAATTGCAGTAAAAAAACCCATACTATAAAATTTACTGTCATAATATAAAATTTACAGTCCACCAGTGTTAAGGACATTCACACTGTTGTGAATGCAATAGATCTCCAGAACTTTTTCATCTTTCAGAATTGAAACTCTATACCCATTAAATAATAGCTCCTCATTTTCCTATCTCCTCAGCTCTTGGCAACTACCATTGTACTTTCTGTTTCTATGAATTCGACAATTTTAGATACCTCATATAAGTGGAATTATGCAGTATTTTTGTGACTAGCATATTTCATTTAGCATAATGTCCTCAAGATTCACTCATATTGTAGCATGTTCCAGAATTTCCTTCCTTTCTAAAGCCAAATAATATTCCGTTGCATGTATACCAAAATTTGGCTTATCCATTTATCCACTGATGGACATCTGGGTTGCTTCTACTTCTTGGCTATTGTGAATAACGTTGCTATGAACAGCAAGTATCTCTTTGACATAAAGTTAAGTTACGATTACCTCTGATTTGGACTCTTTTTGGGAAATGGCATTCTTCTCTTTGCCTATTGTTCACTCCAGGTTTGGAAGTCTGCAAGTTCAAAGGGTTATCTTTGGTTAATCACTGGCCCTCGAGAGCTGGGAGGTTTGGTCGAGTTGGTGAGAGCTGAACTTAAATTCAGTGTCAGAAGGTTATCTTCCTCTTCATGATTGCTCACTTACGATGTCATTCTTTAAGAAGTCATTCTCAGGGGCGCCTGGGTGGCTCAGTCGTTAATTGTCTGCCTTCGGCTCAGGTCATGATCCCAGAGTCCTGGGATTGAGCCCCGCATCGGGCTCCTTGCTCAGCAGGGAGCCTGCTTCTCCTGCTACCATTCCCTCTGCTTGTGTTCCCTCTCTCGCTGTGTTTCTCTCTGTCAAATAAATAAAATCTTTTAAAAAAAAAAAAAGAAGTCATTCTCAGTGCTACCACCAATATCTCAAAAAGGTGCTAGAAGTTTTCAAGAATAAAATGATGGCCTCAAAACAGCTTTATGTTTCTGACGTGTGATTTGGCCTCATGGCTAATCTATCCCTCACTTGTCTCATGTTCGGAGATGATTCTACCACTTAATTAACTGGGTTTTCAGTGATTTGGGATGTGTGATAATTTAGCTGGTGCAAGACTGATATTTATTTTTATACTGTTTATGAATTAAGAGACTGCTAAACAAAATAGTTCCATAAACAAAATTACATGGTGGGGGTAGGAAGTTTCAATTGCTGAAGGGGACAGAATGTATTCAAGGATATCGGCAGTTTAATTTGCATATAATTGATATACTAATTATAGACAAGTTTGTCTACTAATTAAAGTAACATTGTTGGAACTTCTACTTAGAAATATTGGTTAACAATATATACACTTGAAATTAGCAAAATTACATTTTTTCCTTTGCAATTTAAATATGAAAAAAATTCCATTTTTCGCTTCAAGTCCCTGGAAGCATTATTGAATGAAATATTGTAAAGTAGATCATATTTGACAATAAGAACTATGTAAATCATTTATCTAAGAAGCATTTTATCAAGCCCCTACCCATGTACCTGGCATTGTGCAAGGCATATATATTCAAACGGAATATAACAATGTATGTGACAGGTAAGATATTTGCTTTCCTAGAACTTACCTCTTTGTTAATGGGAGATAGGCAGTTACAGACAAATAACAAACAACTCAATGAGTAAGTTAATTTCAGAAAGTGAGAAGTGTTAGGTAGGCAGTAGATCATGGTCATGTGACAGATAGTGGGAGGCTTGCTACTATAGATTAGTAGGTGGAGGAGGTTCTCCTTGAGAAGGTGGTATTTAAGCTGATACTGGAATTTGAAAAGGAACTGTCGATGTGAATCACTAGGGGCAGAAAATTTCAAAGCAAATGCTCTAAGATTGCAGAGGAAGAGCAAGGCATACTACGAAGAATAGCAGGTTCAAGGACTCCCAGGGCTGCTGTGGCTAGAACATAGTAAGAAAGGGGGAGAATGGTATATGATGAAGTTGAAGCCATGGGCAGGGCCAGCTAAGTGGTAAGACCATGGTAAGAACTTGGTAAGGCCATGGTAAGGCTGTGGAAAGGAATATTTCATTCTAAATGTGATGGCCACCATTGAGCGGGTTTAAGGGGGACCATGACATGCTCCAGTTTGTGTCCAACAAAGATTCTTGATATTTTGTAGAGAATGAATGGTCAAGGGACAAGAGAAGAAGCAGATCCTGCACCTGATCAAGGACAGGAGTGTGAAATAAAGTCTAGAGCATGCGGAGATTAAGACTAATTTCAGTCTAGTTATTTTGTGTGTCTTCTTTTTTCTCTCCATCTCTGTTCTCTCTCTTTCTGAGCCCATCATGCCCCAGGGCAAAGTTTCTCAACCTAAAGTTTGCATCAGAATCACCTGGGGAGCTCTTGTAAGAATGATGCCCTTCTCACCTAGGGAGATTCTAGCTCTGGAATGAAGTCTGATCATATTTGTTTGTTTAATCTACACAGGTGATGGTGTTGTGCACTGAAGTCCCAAACAGGAAAAGGTGGTGATAGGAGGGTTGTTGTATGGAAAGTAGGGAAGAGAGGAGAAAACATACTTTTGTCTCAAGGGACTCTCAATACAATACCAGAGACCAGACCCCATGAGCAATTAATCGTCATATGAAATATGACAAAATCAGGGCTGATGCTGGTGGGAGAAGAGCTACTACAAAGGGTTCCTGGTATTCAGGGGAATGGGAGGTCCTTAATTGGGAGGAGGGTCAAGGTCTGATTATGGGAATTTTAATTGTTATTAGAGCATTGTTAATGACCATCGATGGAACCACTTCACCCCCTCAGTGGGCTGTGTCCCGAGTGACTGGCTGCCCATGGCCCACAAGCAATGGATACCATGAGTGGGTAGCATAAAGCCTCAGGAAACAAGCAGGACTATCCCAGGGGCTGAGGAAGGAAGGCAACACTGGGAAGCAGGGGAAGCTCTGAGGTGGGACTTCACTAATTCAGACCCACTTTTTCTGGCTCCCACCCTCACCACCAGGTGTGAATGAGTCTGAATTAGCATATGTTTTGGCAAAGTCACCTTTTCTCTGGGTGGATAGGTCATCAGTACAAAGGAACAGGGGCAGCACTCTGGATCTGTGGGCAAGTTAAAAAACAAAACCAAACTAATTTCTCAGGTACTCATTTGCTATATTGACCCTCAATAGTAGAACTCCAGAGTGGGGGCATTTGGGAAGTATGTAGAGGGTCTGGGCTCATCGCAAAGAATTTTCATCATATGTTGAGAAACAGAATTTGGGGTGGAAAGGGAAGGGTGTGGTAATGAGAAAATTGTGGGGTTTTAGCTGCCTGCACTGCTTTACTCAGTTGTAAAAAAGCACCTAAACTCATAAAAAGATCAACCAAGGGGTGAATATTTGCCTTACAAAAGGGTTCTCTAGGGAGTTTCTTTATATTGCAGTCTCCCTAGTGCCTTCATTATTGTGAATCATTAAGTGGAAAAGATATGGTTAACATTAGGGCTTCAGGAGCCATGGCTAGCTGAGCGCCATACCAGGTCAAGGTCTGTGCTCAATTTTCATGGACTGTGTGGGAGATGGGTCATCCGGTTGAGTTCCTACTTTATCTGAACTGTTTCCAAGCTCCCCACTATTGTTGGCCTCCTCATTTGGCCTCTGCTGCTTGTGGAAGATGCCAAAGCACTTGACATTTAAAATTTATCAGCAAAGTTAAAAAAAAAAATCTAACACGAATTAAATGGGATTTTTAATCCCCTCAACTGTTGCCATCAGTATAATCACTAACAGAATGAAATCAGAATCAGTGGAGGAAAATATTAATCATGCATTTGCATTTATTAAATATAATGCAGAGAGAATAGGTTGGATGCTCAGGGCTGATTCTCTAACATTTGTGAGGCAGGTGGCTGGGGGTCAGTGGGAGAGAAGGGTGACACTCCAGACTGTTTGTTCCCTTCTCACCAGCTCTTGTGCCTGCAGAGCCACAAAGGGTGATGGGGCAGGGAACTAGCTGGTAAGGAAACTGCTTCCTGCCCAGAGCCCTGAGAATTGGTTTGGACCATATAGCAACTTTCTGGAGACTTCAAGACTTCGAATCTACAACTGCTTAAATAAGGGGTAGGAGTAGTTCCCCCTTGGGCTGGTAGTTCATCTCTGAACATATGAAATAAATCCACTGCTGGGGACCCAGTGAGACAGCACATGGATGCCAAGAGCTGGGGTGAGAGTAGGTCTGTGGGATACTGTCTTCAGTGAAAGACTAACCCTAGTGGGTAAGAGCATGAACTTTATGTTGAAACAGATCTGCCTGTTATTAGCTGTGTGACTCTGGGAAAGTTATTTAAACTCAACTTCAGTTTCTTCATCATTGAAATAGGGGTAACAATAGTGGATATGATAACTAATGGGATAAATATAAAGCACTTAGTTCTGCTGTTAGTGAGCACTCAACAAACATTTTTTAAAAAATGGTCTTCACATAGTTTATCTTTGGACAACACATAGGCCTGGCTGTCTCATCTCATGTAGGATTTCAACTTCTAATGACCTGAAAACCCTTATCTCCAGCTTTCTTGTCTATATTCAGGCCCAAACTGCATTCTAAACAAGACCCGTGGATGCCTCGAACTTACCACGTTCACAGCAGAACTGTGCATTTCCCCCGCCTAGCCCTTCTTCTCCAGTCCCTAGTGCATAAAGGGTGATAGTCTTCACCCAGTCACCCAAGTCAGGCAACTGAAGTCATCCTCATTTCCTTCCACCTTCCCTCCATCACCCAAATCAGATCATATATTGTAGCCTCTTGATTCCACCTGCTAAGTGACTCTCAAGTTCATTTAGCAACTACTTCCTGCACTAGATCTCCTGTCTTGCCTTCTGAAATTCACCCACCCCAGGGCCCACAGAGAGATCTACTGAACTCATCTATCTGATCATATCTGTTCTGCTTACAACTGCTTAATGCCTTACAGAATGGAATCTAAACTTTTTGAATTGGGTACAAGACCCTTCATAACTTTTTCCCTGCTACCTCTCTAGCCTCATCTTCTGTTGATTCCCTTTCCCCACTCTTGGTTCCTTTCAGGGGAACAAAAGCACAAATCTAGCCCAGAGTGTTTTGTAAAAGTAGAATTAAAAAGGTGGGACTTTCCCAAGCAAAGGTATTTTAAAATTCTAGAAGTATAATAATGTATACTCGGATCCCTACCTTACACCATATACCAACACATTCTTAAATGGATGAAAATCTCAATGTTGAAAATAGGCTTTTGTCTTTGGCCCCACAAATTAAAGTCAACCCTCAATCTCTGTTATTATCCTCTTTCCATGTCAGCTGTCACAAGGACCAGGCAAGTCATTTAAATAAACAAAATGGTCCTGCAGAGACTGGGCAACCTGGAAAACATTTGTTCCCACGTAAATAATAATCACAATCACAATCATAACCATGATAGCAGCACTAACATTTGCAGAACCACACACTTTTCTAATTACCTAAAATGAATTTACTAATCAAATCGTTGCAACAACTCCAGATAACATGTATAATTATTAGAGACAGGTGAATGGAGGCACAGAGGAGTTAAGTAAGTTGCTCAAATTTACCCAGTTACTAAAGGCTGAGCAAAATCTTGGATCCAGGTAGTCTGATGCCAGAACCTAAGCTCTTTAACCCAATATTCCAGCCAGTTATTAGACCAAACAAAACATAGGGATATGCCAGACCCAGTGCATGGATAGGTAGTTTCCAATCCATCCCTTGAATTATATATATATGTGTATTATATATATTACATATATATAATATATATGTAATTTATTAATTTGAGAGCGAGAGAATGTGAGAAGGGGGGAGGGGCAGAGGGAGAGGTAGAGAGATAATTCTCAAGCCAACTCCCCACTGAGCACAGAGCCCAACATAGGACTTGATCTCAGGACCCTGGGATTATGACCTGAGCCAAAGGCAGATGCTTCACCAACTGAGCCACCCAGGCGCCCCAGTGCCTTGGATTATTTTAGAAGGCTCACTCACTCTTGTGGTTTAGCTATATCCTCTCTGCTGACCACTGCAAATTTCTATCTCAAACTCAACCTTCTCTTGTTTCCTGACCTCCATTATTTCCCACATTTTTTGGATACCACCTGGACTTTCCTCATTCCCTAAAACTTACCAGGTTTAAGCTGACCTCCTCTTCACTCCTCCCTAGACCTGCTACTCCCTTATAGGCCATTCCCACACCTCCTGTGCTTTTCTCCCTTCCTTGTGAATTCCCCAAATATTGTCTTCCCATGCACACTCATTCACACGTTCCTGCCAATGTTCCCATTCCCTTTCCTTCTCTGGTTTATTTTTCTTCATACTTCTTAGCATCTAACATACCATATATTTTTTGAATTTTTTTGTTGTCTATCTCTCATTGCTAAAATATAAGCAATGATTTTTATTTGCTTTGCTCCCTGTTAAATCTCCAGCGTCTGGCATAGAGGAATTTTACCAAAAATGGAATGAATGAATGAATGAATGAATGAATGATTTGGGGTTTCATCTTGTACCCTGAGATTTCCTTGAGGTCTTATGTTTTAATTTTAAAAGGAATACAGATTTTGCATTCTACTCTCTCTATATACAATTTTATTTTAATATTAAAAATGTTTTGGATCATTCCCCCTCCTCTCCATCCAAATTTTCAAGTAAAATCAGTGCTCCGGGTCAATGCTCCTTGTTATCTTGTGCCCTCCTATACACCTGGCATATCATCACACCTCCCACTGCTCTTTGTCTTGCTCTTGCTCTGGCTTTCCCAGCAGCAAGTGAAGAGACCAGCTGTTCCAGGGAAAGGCCTCCGGGAGTGAGTTGTCTGTAAGTTCAGGAGCAGCTGACAGTATGAGAGACTGTGGAATGCCTTGAAGCCAAAGGCATTTCAGACTTCATGGCTAGGCAGACTGAGGTTGGAGGCAGGGAAGGGATGATTCCTTGCTTTTTCACGAATCAAATAATACTTTTTCTTTTCCTTTTTAATTTTTTTCCTACTCCCCTTTGAAAATGATTTCTTTATTTTTTTTCTTTCATTCTCTCTTTCTATTTTAAAATGATCTCACTCATTAACTTGTTTAATAAATATGCATTGAGTGAATTCAGGTTGCCAGGCAATGTGCTGGGTTCTGGGGATAAAGCGGTAGACACAATAGACATTATTCTCACCGTCATGGAGATCCCAATCATGAGGGGTATACACAAGAACACAGGCTGTGGAATGTGGGGTGATGATTGCTAGGATAGAAATGATTCATTGCAGGATTCTGGGAGGGCACCTATAAGAGCACCTAACCCAGATTTGGGAATTCAAAGAAGATTCCCCAGAGGATGTGATGGCTGGGCTGATACACAAGGATGAGTATAAAGTATTCAGGTCATTGGGAGGGGGTCCTGTCCTGAAGCCTGGACACCATCAAACCAAAGTGTGTGCGTGTGTGTGTGTGTGTGTGTGTGTGTGTAGAAACCATTCTATGTGGGCTGGATTTGGGAACTGGGGATTTTTTTCCCCCTGAAGAAGAGCAGATTTGGGCTCCCTCCAGTATTTGAAAGACTGACACGGAGAAAATGGATTTGACTTTATTCTCAGTGGCTCCAAAAGGCTGGGTGACAGTCCTGGATAGGTGTTAGAGGCAGGTGAGGCTTTGAACAGATCTGTCTAAAAACAAAGTGGTCACTGAGGGAGGTTATAAGTACCTTACTGCTGGAGAGGCCAAGAAGGAGCTGGAAGGCATGTGCAGTGATACTTGCCAGGGGATTAGACTAGAATATCTTTGGTGGCTCCTCTTGCCAGAGGTTCTGTGACTCTGTGCCATTGCCCTTCAGGAGGGGTTTTGTTGAGGAGAGCCTGGGTATATTTAGACTCTGCCTTGCTTTTGGCTGATACAGAAATATCAGACTGAGCCTTGCCTGTGGGAGCTTCCACAGTCGTCAGGGAGAGACACATGCACAGAGATACAGATAATTCACAGGTGATTTTGTGGAACAGATCATAAGAGTAAAAGAAACTGGATAAAGGAGCAACTGAGCAGCCTGGGGAGGGGGAAAGGGATAGACTGGAGTAGAGATCCCTGTCTGGAGTCAGTGGCCTAGGATTCAAGGGCCAGTTCTGACCCAGACAGTGCAGGGTATCTTCAGGCCAGCCATTTCCCTCTCTGAGCTTTTGTCTCTCCTCTGGAAATTAAAGTTCCCATTTGAACTCTAGCATTGCAGATTTCCATGATCACATCCTGTAATGACTATTTCAATAGCTGATAGTTGGGGAAAAGAGAAGTAAGTATTCTTTCATTCATGCATGCATTCACACATTCATCCATTTCATAAGTACTGGTTGAGCTCTCTACGGACTTGACCACCAAAGAAGGAGCCAGAGGCAAACACAAAGATGATTGGGATGGTCCATAAGAAGACACGTACCCAGGTTTGCAATGGTAACAATTAAAAATCCGTCAACAGAGAATGGTCAAATACATGTGGCTTACTCATATGGTAGCATAATATTCTTCATTTAAAAAGAATGAACTAGATCTCTTTGTATCAAATGGGTGGATCTCAAAAACAAAACCCTGCATGAGAAAAGCAAGATGCAGAATCACATACTACACTTGGCTAGTAAGTGTCAGATACCATGTGTAGAGGGCCTCGTTGCCACCCCTGCACCTTTCCCTTCTCTTGATATGATTTTGTGTAGATATCTACAGCAACTGTACAGCCTGTGTGCTTTGACAGAGGCTGACTCTACCCTCCTCTTACAGTGCAGAATGTGTCCTGGGCCAAGGCTGATGGATATAATCCCACCCCATGGGTGTACCATCTTGTGCAGGGCCAGCTGCGTGGACCATTTTCGGCCATGAGAAATGAGGAGAAGCTTCCTCATCTTAGAGCACTTCCTGATCGACCCTCTCTCTCTTTGGATGCCGACAAGGAGGCATACCATCCCAGAGTGGATGGCAGTCATCTCATTGTGAGAAGGAGGAGGAGGAGCCGGCCCTGGGATGAACCTGAAGCTAGAGAAAGAAGAGCCAGGAGACAAAAGAGATTGGGTCCTTGATGACGCTGTTGAATTGCTAAATCAAATCAACCTTGAAATCCTCCTTGCCGCTAAACATTTCCGTTATGGGAGCTAGGAAATCCTCCTTTAGTGTTGGGCTTTCTGTATTTGTGACTCAAAGGATACTAACCAATATGCTATTATATAAATTAAAAGAGCACATACAAAAAACACTATACATTTTTCATGGATTTGTACATATGAAAGTATGTATGAAAGTACATATGAGTATATGTGAAAGTAAAAGTACCAAGCAGGGATTAAGAGCATGTCTACTCAATTCATGATATGGTTGACTACGTTAGGGGTGGGAAAGGAGCATTGAGAAATAGGTCTAGGGATGGAAGACAAGGAATAGCTAGCATTTATTGAACATTTACTATGTACCATCAAGCATTTTCTAAAACCCTTATATCTGTTAACTTGCTGAGTTTTCATGACATCATTCTACATCCATTTTACAGATGTGGAAACTGAGGCACAGAAGGGTTAAGCAACTTGTCCATGGTCACCTGGCTCATAAGTGGCAGAAGTGGGATTTGAACCCAGAGAATCTAGCTCCAGAGTCATTCATTAGTTTTATTTATTTAATATTTAGCTTTATGTTCTCCTAATAGCTATGCTAAGAGGACATCAGCCTTATCTGTAACACTTTGTGTCTTTAAAAAAAAAAGTGAAGCAGACAGAAAGACCACATGAGCTTGGGTGAACATGGAAGGCTTTACAGCAGCCTGGCATTAAAAGCTAGACCTGCAAGTGAATCCAAATAAAGGTGGGACATGCCGAGTAAAGAGCAAGGGAGCAACCAGGTAGAGAGGTGGGAAAGTGCAGGACCAAAGGAGCCCATTTGGATGATGCAGGGAGTGTGAGAATGTTGCTAGAAGTCAGCTGAAGTCAGATAGCATCAGGGTTTAGTCACCATTTGCCCCTGTCCCTACCCCAAAGGATGGCCTTTTGTTTGCTGGGGGCCGGCTGGTGCTTCTGCCTCCTCTCCATCCTTGACATTCCCACGAGGTGCCCATCTGGTTGTTTTCACTGCGTCTCCAGATGTTCTCTGGACTCCTCCTGTGAATTATCTGCTGACCCAGCAGTAGCCCCTTCCTGAGCACCCGGGATGCTTTCAAATGTAGAATATACAGCCACGTTTAAACTGCGGAGACCTTGTCTGCGGGGAAGCCATATTCAGACTGAGCTGCTGTGTAGACTCTATTCTGGGCTCCAATCCTGCTCAGGGTCACCTGCACAGAAGTGGGTGTGATGTCCTGGGGCCATCCACAATGGCTCCTGACAGCCACGGGAGGGACACAGATGCAGGCTAGCATGTAATTAGTGCTAGGGACGCAGCTCTCTGATCACTTTCTCCCAAGAACGTGCCTTTCTAGCTGAGAGGCAGATAATGGACAATCACAGAAGATCCTTGATTATGGCTTGATTGAGCTTATGGGAGCTCCAGACGGCTAATGCAATTGTGGCTTCCAAACCATTCAGTGGAGGGCATTTCCATATGGACGGGGAATTAAATAAAGCTGTCCTGAACACTTTACTGGGCTTGTGCCTCCAGTGTCTGGCCGGATACAATCTTCCGCTTCAAGTGACCTCGACAGAGACTGTAGGGAGTGGTCATGACCCAGGACGAGAAGGCCAGCTTCCTCCTTAATTACTGTCACATTTTTCCTTCAGGGCTCTTGACCTTCCTGGCATTAGCTTTTTGCTCCCTTTCCTGGAGCCAGAGATCCACTCCCTGCCCCCAGTCCCCCCACAGTCGGCACCACAGAAGTCTTGACTTTCAGTAAACAGGATCATTCTGGACACCCCTTCCACAGAGAGGTGACTCACCAGTCTGGTGGAGATGAGCCAGGAAAAAGAAGGGGATAGAGCACAGGTCTCAGGTCAGGGCCTTGGGGTGGTCCTAGATCTATCTTGACCTATGGTTGGTCAAGTTCTTCCTCTTTCTGGACCTCAGGCTGTCATCTGTGACATCAGGGAAACGGGCTGAATAAATTCTAAAGCCTAGGGATTAAATCGATGACTCTCATCTACGAAAGCAATAATGTAAGTGACATAGAGTGCTGAATTTACCTTCCAGCTGTCTCGAAATGTTGACCAAAGCACTGAAGATGGGAACCTCAGCTGCCACATGCCCCACCTGCAGCTTCCCAAAAGAGGGCGTAACTGGTCCCCAGTCTCTTCCCCATTGTCCATCTCCAGCCATGTAGATGGGAAGAACTGGAGCTCCTTGAAGGAAGGAATTCGGAGGAATATCGAGCTGCTGGCTTTGTGAGAAGAGCTGCGCCATTCCCTTCCCTGCCCTACGGTGAGGATTAGAAGAGTGTTCCCCCTACCCAAAGCCAAGTGACGGTAATTCCAAGAGAATTACTCAGAGCCTGAGGTGCCAGCAAAAGTGCAAACAGGCATTTCACTCTCGAGCCGGATAACTGCCAAGCTGCAGAAACTTCCAAGCCTACCCGGTGATGCCCCGGAGTGCAGCACAGTGGGAGAGCTCTTGGAGGGTTTGGCACACATCCCCTGGAATGTACATGAATACAAAAACTGCTGCCTGGGAGAGTCTGAAAGGAAGTGGTCGTTGGAGTCATGTGCGAGGTGGAGTGGTGGAGTCAAGGCCAAGGGTGGGTCAAAGGACAGTCAGCAGGTGCATCACTGTGGCAACATGGCAAGGACACACAAATATCTCACAAGGGAAGTGGATGGTGCGGTAGATAGGTGAGCTTAGGTGGTTTTAGGTGATGGAGACCCTCTATCTCCATCAGTAGAGGTCCTGGGGTAGAAGGAGGATGACAAGAGGTCAGCCAGAGGGCACCTTACTCATGTCAGGAGACTATTCAGGACAGAGATCCTAGAAGGAACCTCCAGTGAGAAAGCCAGTACTTGAAGCCCTGTCACATCAAGGGCATCAATGCCAACGGCACTGGTCAAGAGAGAAGATAGGACCAATTAAGTTAAGGATAAGACTTCTGCTCTTTCCAGGATGCCTGGAAAAGGCATCAGTTGGTTAAGTTGGTTAAACATCTGCCTTCAGCCCAGGTCATGATCCCAGGGTCCTGGGATTGAGTCCTGCATCAGACTCCTTGGTCCTCTGGGAGCCTGCTTCCCCCTCTGCCTGCTACTCCCTCCTGCTTGTTCTCTCTCTCTCTCTCTCTCTCGTTCTGACAAATAAATAAATAAAACCTTAAAAAAAAAAAGACTTTGGCTTTTTCTTTCTAATCCCCACACCTTCTGCCCTGATTCTAGAATAGCCAGGAGTATCTTGAGAAAAGAAAGAGCAAGAAGTGGAAGAACAGACCACACCCCTTCCATGGCCAGCAGACCACACCCCCTTCTCCATGGTCAGTATCCTTTCTCAGACCCAGGAGTGAGACTTGAGCATGGTAAGGGGAGAGTAACTTCCAGTCATATGTAAGACTGAAGATTCAATTTGGGTGGTTTTGATTTGGATAGTTTGGGACTTTTCAATACCTGCAAATGAGTCTCAATTACCAAAGAGAAAATGTTCTCAGGATTGTCAGGGAGAGGATAGCTCCGAGTTCTGCCTGGGGCACTATCACGGGATAGGGGATATGAATCTGAAAGAGCATGTTTAAAGGCAGTGGTTGGAGAAAAATAAAGTCTTTTCCTATTTATATGCCATCAATTTTAGACTGTTCAATATTCAGTTTTCAAAAGGAATTCTCTGATTCAATCTGTTATCAGGTTTGGTTTGGTTTAGTGTCAGAAGCGAAAAGGTGAAATGCACCGTATTCAGCCCTCAAGCTGGACAAACGTGAATTTGAAGGTGCCAAACGCGTTCCTCTTCCCTGGCCAATCTCCTCCGGTTCCCCAGAGAGTAGGGGCCTGTTCTCACTTTCACAGCCCATCACGTGCTGCCTATCATCCCAAGCCTCCTCTGCTGGATGGTATTTTTGCTTTGGTCTGTCCCCTAGACCTGGTCCTCCCCAAGGGCGTAGGCTATATCTCTAATGCTTGGTCTAGGGTAGCTCTCAGCAGGTGCAGTTGAAGAATGTTTCTGCCTCTGATCTTACCTCTCCGCCCAGTCCAGAGTTGGGGGCGGGGCTTGGTTTTCTCATCTATAAAACGGCAGCTTGGACTGAATGAATTTAGGGGTCTTTCTAGGTCCAGAAGGCTTGGACTAACAGCACAGGGTTTTCTGTTTATTCTCATCCTGGGAAACCTTCTGACAACAAGCTGTTGAGTGTTCAGTGCTGGATTCCTCTGAGAGGAAAGGTCCGAAATGGGCAGGAGGGACAAGTCACCTTTGTGCTGGCCCCATAGCACCCAGTCTGTTTGCCTTGAACCTCAGGATGTACAACGGATCACTGCAGCGAGACTGGTGGAGGGGAAGGGCTGGGAGGGCGTGGCCACCGACCCTGCTCCTCATCCTGCCCAACCCCCTCTGCAGGTGGAAGGAAGGTTTGTTGTCAGGTGGCTTCTGGTCTGAATTTCACCAGGACCACACTCTCTGGGAGAGAGAGAGAGCAAAACAAGTTAGATCACAATCCTAAGAGACAGGACTATGGAAGTAGCTGAAAACCGGCAAACAAGGTCTAGGTCTGACTCACACGACCATGGCTGGTGCTGAGTCCCAAGCATTGACTAGAGCTTCTGAAGTTCTTGCTGCTTGAGCTCAGGATTAGTCCTGTTTGAGGGAGGCAGAGAGGCTGAGGTGGCAAGTGAGGATGGCTGGGGCCTTAAAAGCACAGGCGAGGCATGACAGCCCCCCACTCGCGTCTCAGGTTTCCTCCTTCCCCTCTCTGTTGTTTGTACTTCCCTGTTGTATATTGTAAAGGGGTAAGTGCTGTCATTTGCACCTGTCTTGTCCACCAAAGCACAAAGCTCATGCAAGGGGAGTGCATGGGGGTGGCCGCAGGTGCTGGATTTAGGATTTTTCCAGGAGGTTGGGGGGTCCTCCAGGGTGCCGGGGGTGGGGGACTGGGAGAGCCTCATGAAGTTGGGAAGGACCACATAGAGGGTTTTTTTTTTTTTTAAGATTTTATTTATTTATTTGACACAGAGAAATCACAAGTAGGCAGAGAGGCAGGCAGAGGGGGGGGGAAGCAGGCTCCCTGCTGAGCAGAGAGCACGATGCGGGGCTCGATCCCAAGACCCTGGGATCATGACCTGAGCCGAAGGCAGAGGCTTTAACCCACTGAGCCACCCAGGCGCCCCCACATAGACATTTTGTGGGCCTCGAAGCTGTGTAATTCTTGACAGCCCTTCCCCTTCACACACACACAGACACATACACACCTGGGTCTTTTCAGTAGACACATGCTGAGCACTGGGACTGATACAATTAGCACATTCATAAGAGCTGATCATCGCAGAGAGCAAGGGCCTCCTGTCCCCCCATCTCACACTCGGTCAGTCTATTTACACCAGCAGCTTCCCAAGGGCCTCCGCCTCTTGGGAGAACGGAGGGGTGCAGGAGAGGTCTCTGCCTGGGAGGATGACGGGAGGATGACTAGGGAGAAGAGAGAAGGGAGAAAGAACAGAGCTGCCGTTCTGACCCCAGCCATCCCTTTGGGGGCTGTGTGACTTGCATGAAGTGTGCCTTTGCAGAGAAATTCAAACCCCAGCCGGTTGGGACAGCTGGCCCCAGGCCTTCCCACACAGCGATGACTCAGGCAGGCCAGCCCCACTGGAGGCCGCTTTCTCGTGGCTTGCTAAAAGAACGCTGTGTTTCCTCGTCTGATTTCTTTAGGGTCTAACCTAAGTCCTCTTAGGGATGCATCGGTGATTCTAATTCAGGTCTCCTCGGGGTGTCTTGGGCATACTCGGTTTATCCTGAGGACAAGAGGTGGCTGTTTCAGAAACAAAAACAAAAACAAAAACAAAATTCCCCCAAAACAAAAACAAAAACCCCAGAAAATGAAAAACTTATCACCATGACTAGGGTGGGCCAGCATGTTGGAGCAACGTTCCACACTCCAATGAAAGCAGTCTCAGAAGCATCTTACTTCTTTTAGAGTTTTAAATGACAAAATTAGGCCAATTTATGGGGGCAAAATAAACATGAAAGTTAATTTTATTTATGGTGCATTTTGGTGGTAAAGAATAGCTTTTATCACGCCGTCACACACACACAGAGACTGACCGTGGAATATTTGAACTCCAAAGTAGGGTTCTCACAGGGACCCACATGCCGACAATCAGCCTCCCTGTGGCTGGGGTTGGAGGGAGTTGTAAGGTGAAGGGGTCTCTGGGGACCATGGAGACAGCTGTCCCTGGACCTGGCCTATCTTAGTATTGTGGCCCAGTGCTGGGGATGAACGCTGTGGGGTACACTGTACTCCGACCCCCACAGATACGTTGTAGTCCTAACGCCTGATCCCTGCAAATGTGCCCTCTTTGTGAGTAGAGTCTTTGCTGATGTAATCAAGGACAATGAGCCACACTGGATTTGGGCGGGCCCTCGGTTTAATCACGGGTGTCCTCGTAAAAAAAAAGTCAGAGAGGGATGCCTGGGTGGCTCAGTTGGTTAAGCGACTGCCTTTGGCTCAGGTCATGATCCCAGGGTCCTGGGATCGAGTCCCGCATTGGGCTCCTTGCTCAGCAGGGAGCCTGCTCCTCCCCCTGCCTCTGCCTGCCTCTCTGCCTGCTTGTGCTCTCTCTGTCTCTAATAAATAAATAAAATCTTTAAAAAAAAAAAGTCAGAGATACACACAGGGCACTTGGAGGGAAGATGAGAGTGTGAGGACAGTAGCAGAAGTTGGAGTAATGTGGCCTGAGGCCAAAGAATGCTAAGGACTGCCAGCAACCACCAGCAGCTAGGAGGCACAGAGGGGTGCTTCTCTCCAGCCTTCTAGGGGAGCATGGCTCTGCTGACATCTTGATTTCCAACTCCCAGCCTCTGGAGTTCTCCCAGTCTCTGTGAGAGAAGAAGTTTCTAGTGCTTTGTTTTGTTAAAGATTTCATTTATTTATTTGTCAGAGAGAGAGAGAGAGAGCACAAGCAGGGGGAGCGGCAGGCAGAGGGAGAAGCAGGCTCCGCACTGAGCAAGGAGCCCAATTCAGGACTCGATCCCAGGACTCTGGGATCAAGACCTGAGCTGAAGGCAGACACTTAATCGACTGAGCCACACAGGTGTCCCAGGTTTTCATTGTTTTAAGCCACCCAGTTTGCAGTGCTTTGCTGCTACTGCCCTAGGAAAGGAATAAATCTAGCTACCCACCATGGCCCGGCTAACAACTGGTGTCTTCCTTGTTCCCTGTTCAGGTTCCTGATAGAAAAGGAATCTGGCCTTGGTCATCGTTGGTGGCTGTCCCTGGGCCAGTCAACTGTAACTGGATGTGCTGGGATCACATAGAACAGAGCAAGACTCCTCAAGCTCACAAGACCGGAGAGCTCAAACCTCCTAAGCATCTCCCGGGTACTGAGGTACCTGGGGTAGAGCCCTTCTGACCTTGGGCAGGACCTAGAGGCCTTTCTCATCCTCCCCCTCCACCTTTCCACACACCATCTACTTCCTACATGTCATTGCTAATGCCTCTGCCGAAAAGTAGAGAATTCTTTTTGATGGAGTTCCCGTGAAAAACACAGGGCCTTGGGTCCTAAGTTCAGATTCCTGAGTCCCTGAGTTTAAAAGCTGGATTTTTGGCACCCACCAGCCACGTGACCATGGCACGGAGCAGACCTTCCCGCTTTGGTGAGCTTCGATGTCCCTCCTATGAAATGGAGTCAGTGTCCTTGGCCTGCTTAGAGTTCAATCAAATTAGAAAATAGATGTGAACCTGCTTTGATCTTGCTGAACCCCACAGGGAGCCCTGCAGGCAGGGAGCATCCTCCCAGTTCAGACTGGGCCTCCGTGCAGAAGCTGGGATGTGCAGATGCAGGGACAGGCTCAGGGATGGGGGCCCTGCTGGCCGCCTGCTTCTCCTTTGTCTTTTTCGATAATGCTAATTTGGTTACTCTTAGTAACAGCCATTCTCCATTACTATTACTCATTCCCGGCTCTGAATCATTCTGATGGATACAACTTGACATCAACCAATTTGCCTAATTCATCACCTTTGCATTTCTTTAATAGTAAAGACAAAGTAGAAGGTTTTCCAACTGGCTTTGCAATTCTTTTTCTCCTTTCCTCTAACACCAGTGGGGGATGCAGGAAAAGCTTCCTCAGAGGGGCTGCTGGGTGCAGAAATCAGCTGGCCATTCACGGCGTGGGCTCCACCAAGCTCAGGATGACCACAGCTTGGCCTTGTCCTTGACTCTGCAGCCCCCATGGCTGGCTGCTGGGCAGCCATTCAGGGTTGTTGTCTGTGATTAAGCCCAGCCCAGCCTGGACCCACAATTCATCTGGTTCCCGAGCACTAATTCGAGCTCATCCATGTCCTAATGGTTGGAACCATTCTCCTTCTTCAACTCCATCCCGGTTCTCTCCTCCCCCAATTCTGGAAGGTGCTCAGCAGACTCATCCTTTCAAGTCCAGCCCCCCCAACCTTCCCCGTGGCGGAAGAACTCTCCCACTCTGGGCTCTCATATTCCTTCTCCCTCCCTTCATTAGGACCCTCAGTCCTCTCTTTCACATTACAGAAGAGAAATGTTCACCCTAACAAGCCAAACAAGACAGAAACACATAAGGGAAAAAGTTAATATTTTCCCTGTTCTCCTCCCCTGTTTCTCCCTCACCCCCGTATTCCCTTGGGTAACCGATACTTTGTTTCGTCTGTATCCTCCAGGACCCTCTAGATGTGCTCACACTAACATATTCATTCATATACTCACATACGGAAAGGGTTTTTCTTCTAACTTTTAAATGGGATCATACCATATATAAATACACGGTCACCTTAAAAAAATATATTATGGACATTCTTTCAGGCCAATTCACTATATTTAGTTCATCCTATGGCTTCATGATGTTCCCTATATTTTTCATTCCTTGCTGTTTTCTGTTCTTCAGTCTTTATACATATCTTTGTTTATATTGGTGCTTATGTTCCTGCGGGAAAGGGTCACAAATGTGTGGCTTCTGGGTCAAAAGATATGTCATGTGTCATTTTTGTAGTTTCTACCAGATAGGAGGTGGTGATGTGGCTTATCCGTGAAGTAAGGGGCTGCCTGTGCCCTCAGCCTCCCACCAGGTTTTAGATGTTAAACATAAGGATTTTACATTTCTGCCTAACTGCATGACAAATGGCATTTTATCGTTTTAACTTGCATTTTCCTAAATACTGGTGAATTTGAACATCTTTTCGTATTTATTGGCCATTTGCATTCTTTTTCTGTGAATTCCCTGTTCAAATCCTTTGCTCATTTTTGATTGTATCTTTTAATACTTAATGCCTGATATTATAGTTATTTTTGTACTTGTCCAACATTCCCCTATTCTAATAGCTAACGTTTGTATAGCATATAAAACACTTTCCACATACGTTAGCTCATTATGTCCGCACTGTGATCCTGCAAGGACTGTATTATTATCCTTAGTTTCAGGAAACTGGAGCTCGGAGGTCCATTGAAGACCCGCACTCTGGTGGCAGGTCTGGGACTCCAACAACCCCCATACAGTGCTGTGCGAGGCATCGAGGTGACTTTTCCTCCCACATGTTGCCTCTGTGGGCCCTTTATCAGGGGATACTGGCGGAATGCGTAGAGAGACATAGGGTGGATGGAAGAGGGAGGGACTGGTGGACAGCTGGACAGATGGCGGCTTGGATCCCCTGCTTGATTAAATGCTCCCCCAATATATGTCATCAGAAAATGCCCTTCTCATTCTGCCACAGCCAGGGGTCTTCCCGAGGTGTCCGACCTTGCTATGTTTCTTGGCTTCTCCTCATGTAGTGGGCAATCTGGGGCCATGCATGGAAAACAGCCCCTGGCCTCAGGTAGACCGCATGTAGAGAGCGCCACAGAACGCGAAGACATAAGCAACGGTTCTCCACTGGAGGGGATATTGCCACCCTGGGGATACCTGGCAACGTCAGGAGACATTTTGGGTGTCACCGCTGGGGCAGGAGATGCTACTGGCATCTGGTGGGTTGGAGCCAGGAACACTGCTAAACATCTTGCAATGCATAGGACAGTGCCCACAACAAAGAATCAGGAGGCCCCGAAGGCCAAGAGTGCCACTCTCAAGAAGCCCTGGCGTAGGGTTCCAGCAAGCCTGTCCATAGTGCTGTGATGAAAAGGAAGGGGATAAAACTTGCAAAGTCACAGGGTTTGGCTTCGAGCATGCCTGTGCCTGGATACTAGCTGTGTGTTCTTGGGCTAGTCATTTAGCCGATCGAAACCTTAGTTTTTTCCAATGTAAAACGGGGATGGTCTTACCTCCCTCCAGAAGCTACTGGGAAGATGAAGCAGAATGATGGGGGTGAAAAGGTGCTAGGTAATGTGGGAGGTGGCCACCTCCCACACTGGGAAGCGTTGGGGGAAGGTCTCTTATTTATCTGGGTGTGAGTTCCAGGGAGCTCAGTTTGGACTCCCTTGGTTTCTGGGCCGACAGTCCCTAGGGTCTTTGGATGTGAAAATGCAGGTGTTTGTGGCTTGGAGTCCAAAAGACTAGCTGAATGCTAATCTCCCAGTGTCCTTGTTTGCTCCTCTGGAAACTTTGCGGGTGGACAGCTAATCAATGTGGGGAAATGATGACTCCTGCATTGTGCACATGCCGACTGGCAGCCTATAGCTGAGACCCAGGCCTTGGGAACACGCTTTTACTCTTGAAGGAAGGCTGGGCAGAGAACTGCAGTAGAATTCCTAATCCTGGGTCTGGTTGCTTGGAGAGCAAGGTCCGACCCATTCCGGACCTCAAACAAGGCAGCAAAGGGAGAAGGGAGAATTGAGGCACAGTGCCAAAATTAGGGCCCGGAAAATCAGGAAAAATGAAAAGGGAAAAGAGAAGGGAAAGTGGCAGGAGGTCTTGAGGCATTTTGGAGCCTGGGAGAGGATGCTTAGAGAGGCATTCTACGCTCTTGTTCTGGTGGTGGGCAAATAATTTTTTCTAATTGGCCCTCTCACATGGTCTCCCAGCTGCAATCTCACCCTCCACTCTGACCACATTTCCCGACCTAGACTTTAGTTTCTGCTCAGGCCCACGCAGGCCTTCTCTTCCCTGTTCTCTTTTCCCTACACCTGGACCTCCAACCCTTCCATCAACCTCTTTGCTCTGACTAGAATCCCATCTGCCATGTTGACTTCGGTAGGGAGAGAGCAAGGGAGAGAGCCCCAGAGAGGAACTGGCCTCTTTCGAACCCAGGAAATCAGATTCCTCAGCCTGCTGCCAGGTTATTCTGCCCCAAGCACCAAAGGGGTAGTCCTCCCCTTAACGTTCCTGGGCTAGAACCAGCCGGTGCACAGATACACATGTTCTAAGTCATAAGTAGTGGTTCATAAGCGTCTTTTACAGTTTATGGAATTCACAGCATGGATGCAATGCACTCCCTGCCCAGGATTCAGGCCCTAAGCTAGGCTCCACATCTTCCCAGCATGAGCGGCCCAAATCCATTGGCCTTCTTGTCTTTCTGGAACTCTTGGGCTAGGGTTGCCCTCATCTCAGTAAGAAGCTTCTGTGAGAGCGGAGGAGAGGAACAGATGAAGTCAGGGATGTCAGGAGAGCTTGTAAGGTGATTCAGACCCTAGTTCTGGGAAGGAGGAACCCAGGGAAATTCCGTTATCAGTGTTTCTCGCTCAGCGGAGGAGCAGGCGGGGTGGAGAGGACACAGACCGCCTGTCTCCCCATGTGGGGACCAGCCCCCTGGGGGAGCGGAGTGCAGGCTGCCTCCAGCCTGGCTGGGTGGGGCGGGGACTGCGGGGGCTGGTGTGGCAGCTGTGGGCTGCACCGAGGCCTGTCAGGGAGGAATGATTAATGAACAGCCGCACCAGCTGAGGCTAACCTTTGGAGAGCCGAGCAGGACATCTGCAGAACTGTCAGCGCTCTGACAAGGACAGAGCTGAACAACCAATTATGCCGCCATCACTAAGGTGGGCTGTCACTTTAATCCCAGCCATTCACTTAGGCAAGGACAGGGAAATTTCTCCTCTGCAGAGGCGTGTGCCTTGACCACCTTAACCATTTCAGGACAGGGCAGGGACCCTCGCCAGGAGCTGCCCAAGCTAAGCCTCTTGACAAGTCTTCCCACTGCTGGGCTTTCCTGGCTTCTTGTCCCTTCCTCGTCCTGGCCATTGGAGCCGAATTCCAAAACCACAAATATGCCTCCCTTTTCATTTTGCTGCCCCCATGGCTTGAAGGATAAAGTCTGAATTCCTTAACCTGCTATCAAAGCTTTCCATCCCATTGGTTCACTCAATCATTTATCCAATCAACAATGACCTATTGAGGACTTGGTATGTGGTAGGCTGTCTGCTATCTGGTGAGCACAGTAATTAAATATGAGAGCGTTCTTACTTTTAGAAGCTGGTGATCTCAGAGTAGAGGCGGATAAGCAAGTCCCTGAGTAGAGTGTAAGATGTCTCATAAAGGTAGTAATGGAAAGCTGTGGGAAGTCAGAAAAGGAGCGCTGCGGCCGATCCATGGGACAGGGGCAGGGATAATCTTGGGCTTTGTCTAAAGCCCTGAGCACACGTTAGTCAGAGAGGTAGGGAAAGGGAAAAGCAAGTACAAGGACACAAAGATGAAAAATTCCTGAATTCCAGCAATTCCATGTGTCTGCAATGCCAGTTATGGGAGAAGTGGTCAATAAGTCTGGAAAAGTGGTGATCAAGTGGTGAAGGGCTTTGAATGCCAGGATAATGTGATTTGGATTTTATCCTGCTTCTTAGAGGGGAATAGATTTGGGACAGGCTTTCCTACTTAGGTTTTTCATGTCCTCTGAATCTTACCACATATCCTGGATTCCAGGCACACTGGACTTTTTGTTATTCTCTGACCGCCGTCTATTTTCATACCTCCATGTTTTTGCTTTTGTTTTTTCAATCTGAAATGTTCTCCCCCCATTCTTTGCTGTAAAGCTAGGAATTAGCTTTAATTCCTAAGTGTGCTAGCTGCTAAAAATAGAGGCCCCAAATAAGGATGGCTAAAGCAAGATGGAGGTTTTTTGGGGTTTTTTTCATGCCATGTGAAGGTTAGTGGTAAGTGATTCAGGGTCAGCAATGGCATAATAGCATCATAGAGACCCAGTCTCCTTCCATTCTTCTGTTCTATCATCCTCAGTGTGGCTTCCATCCTCAAAATCACCTCATGATCACAAGATGGATGCTAGGGCTGCAGCCATTATGCTTTCATTCCAGGAAAAAAGGAGGAAAAAGTGGACAAAGGCAAAAAGAATGCATGTTTCAACTAAGCCAGCCTCTTTGAGCTGTTCTAGAAGCCTCACCTTAAACTTCTGCTTTTGTTTCATTGGTCTCCCTATCTGCAAAAGAAAAAGAAAGTGAGAAATGTGGGAAATTTTTTTCCCAGGATTCATTCTATCCCTCCAGCAAAATCAGAGTTCTGCTAAGAAGGAAAAAGCAGAGAATGAGTAGGTGACTAAATATCTCTGCCATAAATGCTAAGCAAAAAGCATCTAGGGGCGCCTGGGTGGCTCAGTTGTTAAGCCTTCGGCCCAGGTCAGATCCCAGGGGCCTGGGATCGAGCCCCGCATTGGGCTCTCTGCTCTGCGGGAAGCCTGCTTCTCCCTCTACCATTCCCTCTGCTTGTGTTCCCTCTCTCGCTGTGTTTCTCTCTGTCAAATAAATAAAATCTTTAACAACAAAAGAAAAGCATCTATATGTGTGCCACAGAAGAGACAGATATGAATGAAATTAAGGGTTCAAAGATGAAGGAGTCATGCTCTAAAAGGTAAAAGGCCTAGGAGAGAACAATGAAACCAGAATAATGAGGATAAATCTAAACAACTGTGAAGCTTAGATATCCCTCAGATTTCTAACATTTATCTTGAAAAAAAGTTTTATATGATATAAAAGGAGAATAGTAGGATTTGGTAATCCACCACTAAAACCCAAGTTAAAAAAGAAAGATGCAGCATAGAGTTGAAAGAAGAGAGTAAAAGTACGCTTAACTATTTATCGTCAATAAAAAGATCTCAGAGGATTCCAATCCACAACTGATTCTGATAATTAAAAGAAAGCAAATTAGGAATTATTTTGGGAAAATGTCAAGCTTATAAATAGTGGGGTTGGCACCAACATTTATCTTCTAATACATTAGAGAAATAAATGCAAAGAAAATAGGATTCATCTACCAATAGACAGGTAAAAAAGGAGATAAGACAGTTACTATAAGATGACAAGAGAAAACAAAATGGCTAGTTATAACAATGTGTAGAAATGTATCAAATCCCTCTATTAAATACAAAGACTTTCAGATCTTATAAAAATAAAATTCATTTACCATCAGGTCACTGTAGCTCAGTCACTTAAGCGTCCAACCCTTGATTTTGGCTCAGATCATGTTCTCAGGATGGTAAGACTGAATCCTGTGTTAAGCTTAAGAGTCTCTCTCTGGGGGGCGCCTGAATGGCTCAGTGGGTTAAAGCCACTGCCTTCAGGGGCGCCTGGGTGGCTCAGTCGTTAAGTGTCTGCCTTCGGCCCAGGTCATGATCCCAGGGTCCTGGGATCGAGCCCCACATCGGGATCTCTGCT
>CM053606.1:24870022-24919390 GCA_028646535.1 Procyon lotor
AACAGCAACCTCATATGATTCCATATCCTATTAACCTCTTGCAAATTCATTTGTCTATACCACTTTATTTGCGGACTGGTGCCTGTAATCCAATGATTCGCTGGCTCACTCTTTTATTCTACACACATTTACTACCATCTAACGTGTAGGCTGGTGTGTGTGGACTTAAGGGACAACCAGTGTTCCTCTCTCCCGGCCACCTGAGTTCTGGACCGATTAAAAGAGATGCAGTCAGGCATGCGGGGGGGACTGAAATGTTGGCTTTCCTACTGATAAGATTGGTTCCGGAGGATGGGACTTGTCTCCAGGTGATGATGAGCCCACCTGATACTGAACCCCTGGGTTGGGTGGATGACCCCACTCAGTCACAAGGATGACTGAAAAATGGTTACCCCGCCCTTTACTATTCAGGCTGCCTGTGAGCACGTGAGCAGGTTCTCGGCTGAGACAGCTCCCAGAATGAGGTGGGGGAATGAGACTGAGCAGTAAGCCAGGTTCCTCCTCTAAACCCACCAATCAGTTTCTCGCCCACCAGCCTACTGACAAAGTGAGTGATGTCAATTTAAGGCAAGGGTATGACTTGCCATCCTTCCCCATGGAAACTATGCCAACAAATAGTAACAGCTGGAAAAAAAAAACCACACACACACACACACACACACACACACACACAAAACCCAACTTACTGAAGACCTGCATGCATGCAGGAGACTTTACTAAAGGTTTGACGCCATAGAAATGGGCTTATATCCCAATTATTTATTATAATTATAATAAATTATAATGTGTTATTAAAAATATTTTTCTTGGGGCGCCTGGGTAGCTCAGTTGTTAAGCGTCTGCCTTCAGCTCGGGTCATGGTCCCAGGGTCCTGGGATCGAGCCCCGCATCGGGCTCCCTGCTCAGCGGGAAGCCTGCTTCTCCCGCTACCATTCCCTCTGCTTGTGTTCCCTCTCTCACTGTGTTTCTCTCTGTCAAATAAATAAAATCTTTAAAAAAAAAACTTTTTCTTAATAGACTGCCACTTAGTTCCATTGGTCCATTTCCCCACCCCCGCTCCCTGCCTGCTGCCCTCTCCCTCTCTTCTCTGTTTTTTACATCCTGCGAATACTCCCACCTCCCTTTCTCCCATTTTACCATATAGAAAATTAGAGGTTCTTATCAACCTCTTCCCCCTAATTTCAGTTGGGATATTTCCTTGTATATTTTTTCTGTCTCCAGAGAATGTACCTCTTTCTGTAATACAGAAGAAGCTAACTTAAAAGAGCAAAAATAATTCTTCCTGAAAACTCTAGATTGTCTTATTACTCCCTGTCCTTTCTGCCACAGAATAAAAACCTAAAAAAATAATTCTCAATTATGCCTACAGTTAATAGGTGTGGAATTTCCCCCAAAATGTCTTTTCCTAACATAATTTTTGTAAGCATTAACCCCAGTGAGGTTTAGCGTTGAAAGAACCAACACTCCAACCTCTGCTCTCCAAAGTTAATGCTCCCATTTTAAGTTTCACAATCCAGGCATAAGTTAGTCTCAGTCCGAATTACTGATTGCTATTCCCCCTCATCCTCTTAAATTAAGAGAAAATGAGGAAAAGCTAAGAAATTAAGAGAAATCACCAATGACTCTTCCTCCTTAGATAAAGAGACCCTTTCTAGTAATCAACTTTCAGGAATTATGGCTTCTTTTCCAAAGATTAATCATACATATGACAGATGTGGGAAGAAATGTAAATTTAAGGAAAAGTACATTTTGAAAAATCTATTTGAAAAAACTATTTGAAGCATGCAATTAATAGTACAATTCTCCTAGATGGTCATCTGTAATCCTAAGTACCAAGATAATAAAATGTGGAATTTGGGAGATGCTTTAGATACCTTCCGGTCACAAAGGTCACAAAGCCTTGTGACCCTCCCCTTGGCTTGACCCTCCCATCCTTGTCCCAATGGCTCCCCCAAAGACCTAGTCCCAATGGCTCCCCCAAGGCCGCCAAGGGAGCGAGAGATAGAACCAGGACTAGACCTGAGGTCTCCTCCACTGTCCATCCTCTGCCTCCCTTTTCCATCCCTTCATCAGGTTCTACTTTGAAAACCACCAGAACATCTGAGCAGAGACTGGGGTTTTCCTTTTCCCTCATGGCCTATGATAATGAAATTCTAATCGGCATCATAAAAAGACACCTAGGAATAAAACCCTACAAACTATTCGGAGCAAATGAACTTGGAAACTTAACTACATGCCTCCCATCTATCCAAGCAGCTCTGCGCTGCCTCTGGAGACAGCCATCCCTGCCCTACTGATGTGAGAAGCAGCCCTGTGCTAAGACTTCCTGCCTGCTTCCAGCAGGAGCACCAGCCCACCCCTCTCAAAGCGTCACCCTCATCACATCTGCTCTAGGGGGGCACGGTTCACACTTTTTTAATGAGGTGTGCACACCAGCCTCCTTACAGCAGCGTCTCGGTGGGATCCTTGTGCTGGAGACAATGTGCTTTCTCCACTCCTTAGTGGACTGTGCAGAATAGAATGCACGACACAGCAGGCATCACACAAGCTTCCTTGGTTGTTTCAATCGATGTCCAATTCTCACACCCCTAAAATAAATTTTAACTTATTTTTTTAAATTTTTTAAAAATTTATTTGAGAGAGAGAGAGAGAGAGAGAGAGAGAGATGGGGGAGAGGGACAAGTAGAATCTGTGCTAAGTGTGGAGCCCAAGGTGGGGCTCGATCCCACCACCCCAAGATCATGACCTGAGCCCAAATCAAGAGTGGCACACCCAACCAACTGAGCCACCGAGGCGCCCCAGATTTTGACTTCTTCTATGAGCTCATTTGTATATTTGCTCTCAGAGATACCATATACTACATACAACATGTAGGGAGCAGAAGTGAGACCCGATGACTACATTCCATGTATATCCTGTCAATAATCTACGCGACCCAAATGCCATCAGATGCCTCCCATTCAACTTTGGAATCAGGGTCAAGAGTTGTTCTTTTCATATTAGAAAAGGGGAAATAAAGGCAGAGTAAGGAGGGGCGTTTTGTCGGATGTGACTCCCACAGAGTGGGAACACGAAAGCCTGTGTCGGAAGCCCGGAGTTGTGTTCCCAATCCAGTCCCCTTGAATGAAGAAACTTCTCCTCCCCACCTGGTAACCCCAGACACTGGCTCTGCTGTTTCCATGACTTGGGGAGGAGGGGGATGGGAATGAAGGAGGATGTCACAGACAGTTGTCAAAGGGATAAAGAGTTATACTTTGGGAACAAACACCTTGACTTTGCTGAGGCATAAACTTCACAGCGGGAAACCATTATTTCAGTGACAAAGCTTTGTTCAGTTGACATTATCTCTTAATTATCTGCATGAGAATGCATTTGTCAAGTTTCATGAGATGGGATTGATAACAATAAACTTGCATTTCTGCACAATATTTTAATTCCAAAGGCAGAAGCAGCACAACACACAAGGAAAGAATTGGAGGCGGCTGTCTGGGCCGTTGCGGGCTCTGCGCCCATTGCAACCCCACCGCCGCAAAGCCTTGTGACCTGCCCCACCAAACCAGACCACCAGGCTGTGTCTGAGGAGTTCTGGGGCCACCAGGCTAAGGCAAGATTCCTCAAACGTCTTGGCCCAAATGGTCCACACCTTGGGAACCTCTCACAAAGGTATCCAAAAACACAGAACCTGTCTGGTTCCCAGGGGTACCACGTGATTCCCTTTGGTAATCATGGGGTATTTCACTCTTTGCCACCTCCTGACCTAGTGAGCAGGGCAGCAAAATCCTAGCTCCTTCTACCCCAGCCTTTCCCCCACTGGCCCCCGCCTCCGAGATGGCTCCAGCTTCTCCTAAATAGCCACTGGGATTTTTCTCCCTGTATCACTGAGGTGCCTTTCCTGAAATGTATTCAACAGGGCAAGATCCAGCTGTGGTCAGAAACAGGGAAGAGCTTCTGGTCGGATGACCTGACCTGACAATATTTTAATTCCTTAAGTCACTGACAATAATTTGTCGAGTAAATACAGCTCCTTTTATAACTCCCTAAGACATTTGATCCTTTTGCTTGCAGGGAGTTTAGAACACATCCCTCAAGGGAGGGCTGGCCCCACGTCACATTCAGGATCTCCACCCAAGGGACAGTGAGACTTGTGCGCACACAGTGCTCCAGTGACCTGCTCGGATATTCCAGAGTTTCCAGGCTAGGTGTGCGGGTCCATGTCCCAGCGTGATCCTTATTCCAGGGAGCCAAGGATGGACCCTCTGAGCATTGAAAGGAGGTGGGGGGTAGGAATCTACAGAAGACACTGGGAAAGGAAGCCAGGCGGCACTGGCATGTCAGCCAATATCTGCCCCTCCAGGCCGGGGTCAGAGAGAACATCTGGGGGTCCTGGGAGCTGATGGTGATACGCTGTGGCAGGATGGCCTCCAACTTGTTGCCATCTCCCTGTATCCACAACTTCAAGGGGTTCCCTACTGCACGGACTCAAGGCTTACACATGGGACTAGTGTTGGCCAAAGGGACGCTAACTAACACGGGGCCATCTGAAACTTGAAAAGTGCTTGCATTTGGAACCCTGTGGCTGCCACCTGGAAAGACGCTCTGGCTCGCCAGTTGGCTGGTGAGAGGCACAGGGCCCCTGCCCGCAGCTGACAGCCTGCTGACCCCCAGATGCATATATGAGCCCAGCCCTGATCCTGCAACCATAGCCAACCTATGCACTGACATCGCCTGCGTGAGTGAGCTCGGCAGGGATCAGCCTACAGCCTGGCCTGGAAGAACCACACTGAGCAGTTTGTTTTTACACCCATAGATAATCACTGATACACAGACAAGACAAATTCAGATTAGAGATCCTCAGGGGGATCCCTGGTGGATGTTATGGGTCAGCTTGACTAGGCCACAAGGTGCCCAGATATTTGGTCAAGACTTTGTTCCGGGTGTGTCTGGGTGAGATTAGTATTCAGATTGGTAGACCGAGTGAAGCAGATTGCCCTCCCCCATGCAGGTGGGCCTCATCCAATCAGTTGAAGACCGGAATAGAACAAAAAGGCTGAGGAAGAGGGAACTTTGCTTGCTGGACCGCTGAGCTGGGACACTGGCCTTTTGCTACCCCCAGGCTCAAACTTTACTGGGTTTTAGTCCCTCAGACTTGGATGGGAATTTATACCGCCAGCTGTCTTGGGTCTCCAGTTTGCTGACCACAGATGTCAGGACTTCTCAGCTTCCATAATCCAGTGATCCAATACCTAATAATATCTCAATAGATAGATGGAAAGACAGGAGAGAAATATAAATAAATATTATTATATTTATTATTAGATTATAACTATGTGTATAACAATAATAAATATATAGAAGTATGTGTGTGCATATATACATATATCTTATTGGTTCTGTTTCTCTAGAGAACCCTGACTGAAGCACCCCATTTCCTGATAACCAGTGCCCTCTGCTCAGGGCTTGTCACTCTCCCTGGTGCACATGCTTCTTCCCATTCCCCAGAGATGGCTGAGACCGTCAGCAGGTGGGACTGGAGCCTTCCAGACTCCTTTGTTCTAATTGCAATCAGCAGTGACTTTCCACTCGCTGGTGCCCCCCCCCCATTAGCTCTGCTCCTTGTCCTCCACCATGCGAGTGCAGCCGTCCCCCTGGAAATGCAGTCCCTCAGCTGTGGAGGAAAGAAGGACAAAAGAAGGAAGGTTAGGGCTGATTTATGTTGCACAGGGACCATTCTTTTTCCTCTCGTTCTTCCCCCACAGAACTGGATCCAAAATGAATGAACAGACTTACCCATTCCTGAGTTTTAATGGAACTAATTATCTGATTGCAGAGTCCCAACTTCTGTGACTGCTTCCATTCTGGCTAGTGTTAGATTGCATTACTATTTTCATTTGTTTTCATTATTATTAGCTTTTAGCAATGAAATGGAGTTAAAATTATTACAGTTTGTAACATGCTTTTTGTACTAATAATTCAAGTACTTTTGAGTAGGAGCTGAGAGCATTAATTTGTCAATCACTCCTGCTTTGTATCTAGTCCTACTTTAAATAGACTAAACAAAAGAAATGAACACTATATATTTCCCCAAGGGATAGAACTTGTAAACATTCGGATATGTTAGGCTTTCATGAAATTATAAACTGTAATTCCAAGGTATATTGCACAAATAATAGGGTATTTCAAAATCAGTGCCGCTGACACACAAAAGCTTTAACTCAGGTTCACATAGTAACACAGGAGGGCAGACATCTGTGCTGAGTCTACTAACCTCATCAGGAGCCAAGGTGAAGGTGAATAAATGCAAACGTGTTTGGAGGTTGAGCAGAAGGTCCTCAAGAAGCTCTGAGTCAGGGACCTACGCCTTCTGGAAAACGAGCGCCTTTTCCAGCTTCGACGCCCACTCCTTCGGAAGCAGCATTTCAACAACAACAACAAAATAGCCTGAGATGCCACTAAGAAATGCCACATTAATTCTCCCAGGAGTGTTTACAACAAAGAGAAAAGGAAGGAAGATCCAGAGCTAGAAATAAATGTGGTGGTGTAAGTGCGTGGAAATGGGAACAGCCTCCCTATGAAGCCGGATGAAAAAGATCAGCTTGTATCCGTGGCGTGCCTAGGTAACAGGATGGTTTTTAAATGAAGAAATGACGGCCTTATTATCTTCAAATACATGTAGCGCTCAATTGGATCAGGGCAATATGAGTTCTCTGGACCTAATTTAAGGAATGAATAGGAGTGATTTGTAATTATCAAATCAATTGTCTTGTGTAACTGTGTCCTTAGGTAGTCTTGAAAACAGTTTAGTCTTTTCACTTGATGTAAGTTTCTTGCTTAAAGCCCACCCCCCGACCCCCACCCCACCCCGGCCCCGCAAAGCAAAGGAAATCTATAACTCGGCTCCATTGTCCATGGTTACAGGCCCTGGATCGGAAGGATCCCCACAATCAGGGGGGCCCGGGTGGGCTTGTCCTGGTCCCAGGACTGTCTGGGAAGAGAGGTGACACAGGCAGGACAGTGGAAAGGTCCGTTTGTGCAGGGTTGACTCCCACTTTGAATTCGTTTTTTAGGTGATCTCTATGCCCGACATGGGGCTGGAACTCAGGACCCCAAGAGTCACGCACCACCCACCGAGCCAGCCAGCCGGGTGCCCTGCTTCTAAATTGTTCCTATGCCGATCTTTTATTCCACCTGAGAAAAGACAGAATGTCAAGCTTGGCCCCTAAAATTAAACACTTCCAAGAAAACACAGGAGTTGGTATGTTACTGGGTTTCACTCCCACTGCTTAAGACTGTGATTTGGGTAATCTCAGAGTTCTGACAAGAATATATTTCGTCATTAGTAAGAGGCTGCACAGCACCTGTTCACTAAACCAGGGCAGTTTTTCAAGTCTGGGTTTTCTTTGGCAGAAGAGACCTTGGAAATTGACCAATTGGTTAATCCTGTTGACTCTCCGAGCCCACCCCCCCACGTGCCCTTCCTCCCACCCCCACCTCACAGGCTGCTCAAAAAATAGCTTTTGACTGTGGCCTTTAACAATATGATAATTTATTTAAAACAGATACAGTCCTGAAAGTGACCCACTTAAAATTATTAAAGAGATACTGTGTTTATTTTTGCTGTCCATAAAACAGAAAATGGTTTATGAATATGCAAACCGATCTGATGTAATTAGCATGATTGGCTCCTACCGCACTCCGTTTTATGTGGTTAGAAGAGTAGATGCAGAAACTAATGAGGTCATGTTAATGTGCCTGTGAAGAGAGCTTCAGCTGTCAGAACAACGAAGGCGAATGTCTGGTAGAATCTTTTCTTTTCCACCAAAAATGCCGCTGAAAGTGGGCACGCGTGGGGTGCGCTCTTGCCCCATGGGCTGGGGTGTACCACCAGGCCCCGGGAGCCACTTTGCCCCGTGCATACAAGGCGTCGAGATGAGAAATAAAATTCCGTGTCCATTCAGAGCCATGATTAATGTGGTATTTAATTATCTAGAAAGTCTTCAACAAGTGCTAATAACTGAAACTCCGGCAGGCGGCACAGGCCACACGGTCCCATTAGACACGCCAACACCCTATCCCCTGGCCCTTCTTAATTAAAATAAGAGGCAAAAATGTTAATTGTGCACCGAGTACCTCTTGGGATTAATCTGCCCTGATCATCGGGGCCCTGCTCACCCGGGAAAGCAGGTTTCTCATTCAGGCACGGGACTTGAACAAAAGGCTCCTCCTCCTGGAACACAGCCACCCACCTGGTAAACTCAGGCCCCCGCTGGGGGGCGGGGAGGACAGGGAAGGGAGGCGACAGGCACCAAATGGGCCCTGGGGTTTTTTAATCAGAATGCTGGAAGGCATGTCTCAGGACGCTTCTTAGATATCGAACAAGACACACAGACTGCCACTGAGATTTTCCTTCTATATCTCTTGCAAAGCATAAGCATAGGAACTTGAAAACCTTATTTTTTATTTCTGCCAGCTCCTCTACCTCTGAAACTACACCTCGCTTCTTTGCACCCTCTGCCTCCAACACACACACACACACACACACACACACACACACACACACACACACACTTTGCAACAGAAACAAAGAACATCTTGAGAGCCCCATTGTTAAAAGGGTGGGGGGGCAGTTGAAAGTGAAAAATGAGGTTTTGGTGTGAATCAAAGACTCAGCGGAGTTCCCTGGAAAGGGATCTCCCCAGACAGGCATTGCATTAGTTCATACTAAAGACATTTAAATGGAAAGCGAAGGAAATCAGAGTTCTTTGGCCCGCCTCTGGTGGCAACCATGACTTCTGCCTTTGGAGAAGCAGCTGGTCCATTTCTGATGTCCTCTCCAGGACGGGGGTCTCAGAGCATGCCTACTGTGTGCCTGGCATGCGCTTGTTCATATGTCTATCTTCATCGCGAGACTGTGTGCTCTTTGAGAGAAAAGACAAGAATATGTGTCTCCGGCACTTAGCTAGTGCTAAGTACATAGAAGGTACTCCAGAAATGTTTGTTGAATGTATATATAAGTGGATGAATAAAGGAATAAGTAAATTTGTAAGAAATGTGTAGGTCCTTTCCTTTGGGATTTTCACAACTTTGGGGAGTATACTTAGGAGATCACTTCTTTCCTTGGCACACAGACAGCCCGACACACAGGCAAGCTGAACTGCCCATCCGGAGGAGCAAAGGTGTGAGGTCAGAAGAGGCAAAAGGTCCAACCAAACCAAAATCTCTCACCCACAGAACTGTCCTGTGTCTCAGTTTTCATTCTGATTTCACAACACCATGACCCCTCTCTCCCCTAAATCTTGATCATAGTTTTAATTGTGTATCTAGTGAGGAGATCCTTGGATTCATAGCTAGTGGTCTCCTCCCCAACCAGTCTGGAAGACCCAGGAGGGCAGGTTTTGTTTGTCTTTTGTTCCTAAATCACCTGGGCACATTCACACCCAACCCGGTGCCTGGCATAGACTGGGTGCTCCATAAATGGCTGGACCTCAGTCTTTCCATCTATACCGTGGGGGCCCTTCTACCCCTGCCATTCTGAGGCTACGACAGGCCCACACTTGGAGTCACCCTTGGGCGTGTACGCTGTTAAGTCTCCAGAAGGTCCAGGTTAAAATGAAATCTTACTCAAGCGAGAAGACGCCAACACAAGGACAAATGATGGCGCAGTAGATTGGCCAACGACCATGAAGTGGTGCCTTGACAAAAAGCAAAGGGATGGGTGTGGTGGCAGCAAATAACACGGGTGAGTCAGGGAGGAACTCAGCTGGAGGGACCAGGCCAAGGTGTGAGAGTCAGGGCCCTGAAAACCAGAGAGCAGTACCATGGTGCAACAAGGAGAGAAGAGAAACAGAGGAAGAAGGGCGTTGGCTGAGTTTGCTAGAGGTGCCATCACAGTGTACCACAAACTGGGCATGTAACGCAATGGAAATCCAGTTCTGGAGGCCGGGAGTCTGAAATCAAGATGTTGATGGGACCACGCATGAGAGGAGGAGCCTTCCTCACCTCTGTCAGCTTCTAGAGGCCCAGTGGTTCTTGGGTTATGGTGGCAGCATTCTGATCTCTACCTCCATCCTCACAAGGACTGTTCCTTGTCCTCTTCTTATAAGGACAGCAGTCCTATTGGAGTAGGGCCCACTCTACTCCCCTATGACCTCAACTTAACTCAATTAGCTCTCCAAAGACCCTTTTTCTGAATCAGGTCCCATCACAAGTAGCAACACCAGGGCTTAGTATGTGGACATATCTTTTCTGGGTGTAGGGGAGGCACCATTCCAGCCTTACTGGGCATGAAACGCAAAGTCTTAGTGCAGCAAACCTTTGACCACCACCCTGCACTGAGCTCTGTGTGTCTCTGTGGAGGAAAAAAGTACGTCGGACCTCAACGTCAAGTACAGGAAGGAGATGTCCTCAGGGGCACACGATGCTGTGAAGATTCAAAGAAGGCAAGATCATGGTCAGTTGGAAGAAGCTGGGAAAAGTTCACAGAGGTAGTTGGGGATGGGTCAGAATTCCACAGGCGGGTATGGGGGAGGTAGACATTGTGGAAAAGGGAAGAGTATGGAATGTGGGGCTCCACTCTGTGACAATTGAAGGTGTATAAACTGGAAGTGAAGTGATTTGATTTTGGTCTTGGCAAAAATTCCAGCCAGCTCAGTAGGGCATCCATGGATCCAATCGCTGCCTAGCCACTGGTCTGGCATGAACTGCCCCATCCACTATCCTGGAGGCACCAAACCAGCTAGGTCAGTACTCTGGGGTACTCTCTGCCTAGAATCCCCTTCCTACCTTATTGTTAGGCAAACGCCTACTTGCCTTCTACAGCTCAGCTCCAATGTCACCCGTTTGGTTTGTTGTGACTTGCTTTACGCTTCCAAAGCAGTGTGAGCTCACCGCTGTTACAACACTAAAGACAGCTTGTTGTCACTATCTGTCACTGTCTCCCTTCCTTACCAGACCATGGGTTTCTGGGGCTCAGGGCCTGAGTCTCACGCATTTCACCGGTAGCCAACTCAGTGCCTGGCATGCAGTTGGCACTTAATAAATGTCACTGACCACAGAGCTGAGGAAGGACAGGAGAAGAAACCAGGGCCAGGAAGACCCAGTGGGTGGCTGTCACAATAATGCTGGCAAGAAATGGTAGATCTTGAAGGATGGCTAAGGTAGTGTCGAGAGAGGAAGAAGGAAGACAGACACCCTCAAGCCCAGAAGGGCAGACTGGCCTCCTATACCTTACATATCTCTTTCTAAAACCCAAGGACCTGGCATGACCTGAGTTTGTCTGCCCTGATTCTGGGCAGGAAGAAGCACAAAATCTGCAGCCCTTAGCCTGGGGCGCAGCTGGGGAAGAGCTGGGATCTGACATAGCCTTGACCTAGGGTAGCTTTCTGTGGCTAGCCAAAGTCTCCTCTGGAGCCCAAGAAGGGCTTAAAGTCTCCTCCAGAGCCCAAGAAGGGCCCTGCTATGGCCTTTCAGTGGGCCAAGAGTGTCCCCCAGTGCCCAGGAACTAGCCCAGTCAACACCCCAACCCCCAGACCCTCCACCCCCACAGGTTCAATATAAAGGGGAAGTCAGAATTGTGCTTAAGTCTCTGGATATAGCCTGTGAAGTCCCGGAAAGCAAGCCTTCCACCGTCAGTGAGACCCCAGCTAGACTGGTACCTCTGGCCGCCTCCCTCCCTCAGCATCTCTGACCCCTTGTAGGCTGACCCAGCCTCTGCCATCATTTAGTGAATCAGAGCCTTCTATGGAGTACCACATTTTACCTCCCCAAAACCAAGCCAACTCTGTCACAAGGCAGACATGGTGGACCCACGTGTGGGAGGCGGGCTTTGCAGACGCCGCTGTGGGAGCTGTTCTGGCACAGAGGCCACAGCTCCAGGGAGTGGTCCACAGCAACCTTACCGGCCAGGAGAGGGGAGACCCTTGGTGCCCACCAACACCACAGACAGGGCTACTGCAACAAACCCAGGGAAACCAGGAGGGAGGGAGGTTATGGAGGACCCCAGCATCTCAATCTGAATTCACCATATGAACACTGAACTCCTCCCAGTGGGAAAACCCAACTGGGGAAGGGAGTCATGGAATGGAGTCGAATGATTAGCCTTACAACTCCATTATATTCCCTCTCTCTCTCATCCCTCCCCTCCACTTCCTCCTTCCTCACCTTCCTCCCTCCCTCTGGCTCAAAGGACATCCTCAGATTCCATGGCCATTACCTTCAATTGTGGACTCCCCATTTTCTCTGTTGGCAAGGATATTTTGGTGTTGATTGAAGGCAAGGCTTCAGACAAGAGTCCAGGAAATTGGAATGGGCTTTCCATTCTGACAACGCCATGGAGTATGCCCTTTGTTCCCACCATTTTCAGATGGGAGGAGAAAGACAATTCAAAAAAAGGGATGGAGAGGTCTTCAAAAGGCAAGAGATACAAAATTACCCACCAACACAGGACATATCCCTTCTACAGAAATTAACTAAGAGAGGCCACAAGGAAGAGCCAGGTGAGAACCCTGGTTCTCTGAGCCCTAATTCAGGGCTCTTTCTCCGGCACTGGCCCAGAGCATTGGTCTTTAAGTTGCCAAGGACGACAGCTCTCCAAGCCCAGCACATCCAGCCAGGTTGTGCAATCCCCAACAAAGTCATTGTCTTTCAAGACGGCCAGAAGGAATCTAATGGATGGAGCCAATGCCTTCATGTTGAGCAAAGGAAGAGCAGGGGACAGATTAAAATGACCCTACTCAGCGTTGTCAAAAGGGTCAGAAGGTTCAGAAGGGGCTAAATCCATAGTCACTGGGAAGATGTAAATAAGAGACATGGTTTTCCTCCTCCTGGGCAGGGAAAGACCTGGTTCTTTCCTACTGTGTGTCTGTCCTAAGGCCTTCCCTTCCTTCACTCCACACACAGTACTTCTGATGCTCCCAGCCACAGGGTATGTGGGGCTTCTCCCCCCACAACAAGCAAGTCTGTGACACTGGCCAGTTGTCCTACAGTTCAACTCAATTCTGACACTGTCTACCTGGACATAGTGTCAGAGCCCACAGGGGAAGGGCTTAGGCCCTCCAGCCTGTCCGCCGGCCCTCCCATGTGCAAACTCCCGACATAGTCTGGGTTATCACATGTGCTCCTGACTAAGCAGCTATAGATCAGAGGTTCCAATGGCCCCCTCCTTGGGTTTAATTAATTTGCTAGAGCCGCTCATAGAACTGAGGGAAGCACTCATATATACCTGTTTAAAGAGTATGATGGTGCGCCTGGGTGGCTCACCACCCAGTGAGATGGTTAAGCATCTGTTGGTTAAGCATCTGACTCCTGATTTTGGCTCAGGTCATGATGTCAGAGTTGTGAGATCCAGCCCCACATCAGGCTCCACGCTCAGTGCAGAGTCTGCTAGAGATTCTCTCTCCCTCTTGCCTTCTGCCCCTCCCCCCTTGCTCATGAGGACTTTCTATATAAATAAATAAAATTCTTTTTTAAAAAAAGGTATGATGAAGAAATACACAGGGTGAGGTCTGGGAAGGTCCTGAGCGCAGGAGCTTCTGTCCTTGTGGAGCTAGGGTGTGTACCTCCCAGTACTGGTGTGCTTGCCAGCCTAGAAGCTCTCTGAAGCCCATACTTTTGGGATTTTATGGTATGATCAATTATTAATTCCATTTCCAGCCTCTCTTTCCTCTATGGAGGGTGGAGGGCTGAAAATTCCAAGCTTCCAATCGGGGCTTGTTCTTTCTGGAGACCCCCATCCAGGAGCCATCCAGGAGCCCACCCAGAGCCACCCCAATAGAACAAAAGACTCTCCTAGAACTCTCATCACTTAAGAAACTACAAGGGTTTTGGGAGCTCTGTGCTAGGAACCAGGGGCAGAGACCAATATATATATATATATTTTTTTTTTTTCTATCATCTCACAGAAGCCTTAGTAAAAGATGACACTCAGCTCTCCTTGGTACTTGAATTAGGGATTCCCTTTAACACTTGGAGGAATCAATTTAGAAACAACATAGAAACTGTTACCAGGGTGACTGGGTGGCTCAGTCAGTTAAGCCACCAACTCTTGATTTCAGCTCAGGTCATGATCTCAGGATCATGGGATCAAGCCCTGAGTAGAGCTCCATGCCAAGCATGGAGCCTGCATAAGATTCTCTCCCTCTCCCTCTCCTTCTGCTCCCTCCCCCCTCCCCCTTACTCCCCCCACCCCACACCCTGCACACAGGTGCACACTCTCTTTCTAAAAAATAAACAAATAAATAAAAAAATAAATTGTTATCTTATGCACTGGGTGGTCAACAATTTGCAATTTATTACTCTAAATGGCCATACTAAAAATACAGTTGCAAAGAAGAAACAAACTGAAGACATCAAGTAATGCCATCTCCTTCAGAAATGCTAAAATTTGTCCAAATGAGTCAGATGAAGTTGTGGGTAGGAACTTTCGAAATGATCTAGAATAGTCTGAGAACATCCTTAACCTTTGAGGTTGACAATGGGTCAGATAGCTATGCCCTTTGATATAACATTCTTCAATGTCCTAATCAATGACATAACTCAGAGCCTGATGATCCAGGAAGTCATCTCTGGCATTCTAAACTCCATTCACTTCACAAATACTTATTGAATACCTGCCCGTTCTGTGCCAGGTGCTGGGCTGGGTGCCAGGGATACAATGGTGACTCAGGCAGACCCAGTTCCTGCCCTCAACCTGCAGCAAGGTGAAGGACACAAATAATAAAATGATTATACAGTGTGATACATGGGGATATCGAGGATGCTTTCAGAGTCGCAACAGAGGTTCCTGGCCAAGCTTAGGTGATCCTGGCGGGCTTCTCGGAATGGCTGACTTCTAATCGGGGACCTAGAGGAGGAATAGAGCTAACCAAGTAAAACCGTCACAGGGTAGAGATGGGGTGACCAGTGGAGAGGTCAGTAGGGAAACTGGATTCTAAGCAGAAGAAACAGCGCATGCAAAGGACAGGAGTCCATTGAAAGGATGAGACACACAAAAACTGAAAGTGGTTCGGAACAGCTGTGAGGTCAATGACAAAAGGTGGAGAGGCGGGGCTTTAGAGAGGAGGCTGGAGAGGCAGGTAGGAGCCAGACCGTGAAAATTCTTACAGTGATCCTGTATGTTAATTTCAGCCTGAAGTCAGAGCCCTAACCAAATCACAACGCACCTTTTGGAGAGTAGAGTTCAAGTTGCAATCTGTCCCCAAATGCCCTCCGAAGGCCTACAGAAAGAAAATACGCAATGTACATGAACTATCCAAGCCAAATGGCCTCCGATGCGAAAATGTTCATATTCTTTTGTGGACCAGTGCCCAGAATAGGCACAGATGTATGTCCCTGCACCAGGCTGTGTTTCTAACAAAGTAGTAGTGAAGTGTGTGAGGGTATGAGTTTTTGGCTCAAAGCCACCCTGGGTTTCAAAGGCCGGCTCTCCAACTTATCAGCTTCCTGACTTTGGGAGTATTACCTCGTGTCCTCGGGCCTCAGTTTCCTCATCTGCAAAATCAGAATAACCAGCCCCACCCACCTCCAGGACTGCTGCAAACATAAATGAAATAACAAATGTAAAATTTTTAACCCAGCACCTGGCACATATGTGCTCAGTATAGGGTCCTACTATTTTTTAAATGTATGTCGTCCCGGACTGTGCGTGCTAAATCTGGTCATAAGCCCATGAGATTCAATAAAGAAGGAGAGAGTCCAAGAGGATGGCTACAGAGTGCTGTCCAATCCCGCCTCATATTCAGGCCCTTATTTCCAGTCCCACATTGTAGGTCAGAGGGACTCGACATTGAAAGCCTCTGTGCTCCATGCTGGGTACTGGACTTCCCGGGAAGAAGAGCCTTCCTAGGAGAAGTCACCCGGGACCCGGATGCAGCACAGAACAGCAGTCCAACAACCTTGGGTGGGCTCTAGGGGACCTCCAGCCAGGGCTCCAGAGAATGTTACTGGAACCTCAAGACCTCAATGTTAACGGAACCTGCGAGCCGATGAATCTCCCTGAGAGGCAGTGGGAAGAGGGAGGGCATTGTGTGTGTTTCAGTTCCTAGGGCTGTTGTAACAAATTACTACAGACTTAGTGGCTTAACATCACAGAAATTCCTTCTCTCCTAGTTCTGGAGTCTGGAAGTCTGAAACCAAGGTTAGGCAGGGCCATGCCTTCTTGGAAGGCTGGAGGGAAGAATCCTTCCTTGCCTGTTGGAGCTTCTGTGGGTCCAGGCATCCCTCAGCTTGGGGTTGCTTTGTGTGCCTCTATCTTCCCAGGGCCTACTCTTCTCCTCTTCCAGTGTCTCTTGTCCCTCTGTCTCATATGAGGATGCTTATGCCTGGATTTAGGGCCCACCTCAATAACATAAGATGATCTGATCTCAAGATCGGGGTGCCTGGGTGGCTCTGTCGGTTAAGTGTCTGCCTTCTGCTCAGGTCATGATCCCGGAGTCCCTAGATCGAGCCCTGCTTCGTACTCCCCGCTCAGCGAGGAGTTCACTTCTCCCTCTGACCCTCCCCCATCCGTGCTTTCTCTCAAATAAATAAGTAAAATCTTAAAAAACAAAACAAAACAAAAACCCTCAAGTTCTTTAACTGAATTACATCTGGAAAGAAACTTCATTGAAATAAAGTCATGTTCACGGGTTCCAGAGATTAGTACCTGGACCTATCTTGTGAAGAGCCACTACAGCGGTCATGAGGGTGGGTCCCAACTCCCTTAGGCTTCTGTTCACTAGTGGTTATTTCTCCCCAAATGGATGCAAGGGTGTCCCGCCCGAGACACAGGTCCAGGGCCTCCCCTCATCCAGCCTCATCCTTCTGTCCCTCCTCTTTGTAAAAAGTGCCTTGCGATGGGGGTGTGGAGATGTCCATTTCCCCAGGGTCCCTGGCTGTGCACCCAAAATCGCATAGGCTACCTGGCTCTTCACAAAGGTGCATCATTTCAAGAAGCCATCCGAAGATAGATACCTCTTTTCCCAAAGCCGTTCTCACCTCGAAGGGCAGACGAGGGTCTCCTTATTTGTGCGGATGACAAAGATACAAACGAGGAAATATTAATTCAAGCAAAAGGTTCATTCTTTCTTTTTTATGTACAAATTATGCAACGTAATTGTTTTACAGTGATTAATATTATTTCAGGGGCCTAACAAACAGCATTTACAATGCAAATCTCCAGGCTGCAGAAAGGTAATCAGGAAGAGAGTGGTGGCTGCTCAGCCGCCGTGAGGCTGGGATAGAGCGAGTGGGAAGGGGTCACAGAGCTTGCCTTCAAACACAGTGTCCAAAGTCACATGTGCCCACGGTGGCTTCTCCGTCTCCCCTCCCAGCAAGGGCTTCAGAAGGACTTTGCCGATCTGCTGAGTTTGCCTTCCGAGCAATACGGCAACGTCTCCATTTCCACTCTCCCTTCCTGAGGTTTCCCTTTAAAAAGTCACATGCTTTCACTCCTAACCAAGAGAAAGGCACATGACTAGGTGGTGGGAAGATGGGATATTGGAAAATAACAACATGGGGAAATGTGTCAAAAATACCCATCTGTTCTAATCCATCCCATCATTAATAACCTCGCCTCCCCCCATCAAGGCAGAAAAAGCAGGAGGCCTCCCGCTGTGCTCTATCTCCCCCCACCATAATCAGCCGATGCCATCGCAGTCGCCTGCCCGCTCGTGTGATCTCATGCTTTGAGGTCCTTTGATTCCTTAAACGTGTGATTAGCACACACTCTGCTCCACACGGCCAGTTTGGGTCGCCATTCACCAGTGAGAGCCCCCCAAGCCTCCACACCCCAGTGCCCTTCTGAGCTGACTTCTCGGTCTCACTCCACTTCCCGGCACAGAGGAGCTCCTGGTACAGGGTGAAAAGCCACCTACCACAGCCTATGTTCAAACGGCACAAAACACATCTCAGGGAAACCTCCACTGTCACTCTGGGATACGCTTTCTCCCGACAGCGTTGCTTCCAACGTCCTATGTTAGAAATGTATAAATTCAATAAGTGTGAAATTTTCTAGAGAGAAAAAAACATTATAGTATGGCATATACATTGCTGAATCGTTAATTTGTTAGAGCAAAAACATCACCGCAGTGTTGCAACTGGTTTCCTTAGTAACGTGTTCGAGTATATGGGAAAACATTTTGGGGTAATAAAATGTTCCCATTTGAATTTGGAATAAACTTTCACATGAGGTAAGGCAGTGATATTCTAAAAATAGCAGATTAAGCAATCAATTAACTTATTCAGTTATTCCATGCAACTTTAAAGTATGCAAATATCGGGCTTACTGGAAATATGACAGGTTAACCAGAATTGTGTCTGACTGTGCTGGTCAGTTAAATTTTGAAGAATTATTTGGACGTTTTTTCCTGTTTAACACTCAGCAATGTATAGAAACAGCTCACCTGGGTATTCTGAAATGAAGAGAGTTTATTCTTAAGGGTCCAATAATAAAAAATAGATTACGTCCCTGGTGTTGGAATTCAGCAGCCCGGATTTCCAAATCATATTTTCTAGGGCAATGGTTCTCCAACTTAACCGTGCATCAGAATCCCCTCGAGGGCTTGTTAAAACAGATTGCTGGGCCCTGCCAGAGTCTCTGACTGAGTAGCATTGAGGTGGGACCTGAGAATCTGCCTTTCTCACAAATTCCAAGGGGGTGCTGATGCTTCACGGTTCACCAAGACCCATGTTCTTGGGGAACCCTAAAACCGATCCCCTCTGGTCCTGAACAACGAAACATACACCCGACCGATGAACAGGTGATTTTCATATCGCTCTGAGACCATCTGAATCCTAAAAGCAACATCTCGGCCAGACTCTCTCTTTTCTTTTTTTCTTTCTTTCTTTCTTCCTTTTTTTTTAAAAAAAGATTTTTATTTATTTATTTGACAGAGAGAGATCACAAGTAGGCAGAGAGGCAGGCAGAGAGAGAGGGGGAAGCAGGCTCCCTGCTGAGCAGAGAGCCTGATGTGGGGCTCGATCCCAGGACACCGAGATCATGACCTGAGCCGAAGGCAGAGGCTTTAACCCACTGGGCCACCCAGGCGCCCCCAGACCCTCTCTTTTCTTATACATCACTTATATAAATCTCAAGGGGAAAGGTCCATTCTCCTGGAAGACAGAGAAATGTAGATGGACACAGAGGCTTCCTACTATCGAAGAGGATAGTCAGCCCCTCCCCCCCCTGCCCAGGAGCAGAGCAACATCACACAGAGTGGAGCAGGGACCCTGTTTGTAATCACCTCCATTCCCGGGGCTTAGTAGACAGCCAGACATGGAGCAGGGGTTCCGTAAAGGTTCGCCAGATGTGCTTCCCTTCCTGCGTTACAAGGCTCCAGTCAGTGGGTAGCTCGGTTTTGTTATGGATTTTACTAAATGTATTAGCAAAGTCATTGGTGACGGGAAAATGCTTAAATCACAGGCCTCGCCCTTTTGCTCCTGATACGATAGTCCAGGTCTCCGGGTAGACAGTCAGCTTATAAAACGGAAAGCGCCCTGCGCTGGAGTCAGGACATCTCGCTTCTGGTCCTGAATTTGCCCCAACTTGCCACTGACCTTGGGCTTTCCTCCACCTCCAAGAGGGTCAGACCAGGATTCTCTGAAAATGCCTTCCAGCTCTAGTAAAGCGGGATTCAACCTTGATCCTACACTTGTTCTTTGTTTTGGTTTGGGTTTTCATCTCTTTCCGTACCACATCAGTTTCAGTATGAGGTAAAGGAGATTCCCCAACACTGTTTTGTATCTCGTGGAGGGTCACTTCCCACAGCTAATTTCTCAATTTCAGTTTCCTTCCTCCAGAAGCTTGCCATGTCCACATTTCAATTAATTGCCTACTGGCACACACCCGACTCCAAATACCTGTGCCATTCCAAGAAAGTCTCATTCAGCTAAGTACCTGATCGCATCAACCTGCTCTGTGGTTCCAACATCTCAGAATATCCAAGCAAGGAAATATGCAAATACCAAAGTCACCCAGAGAGAATTCATCAGGGGAGGCAGTCATCGGAGGCAGGGAGAGAGGCTCGAATGAAAGATATTATCGCTCGCTGGAGATGAAGGAAATTGGGGTGGGGGAAGGGAGGAAGTGGAGAATCTGAAGACTGGAAATGCTTACACCTCGTGGCACAGGAGGCTGTTTCTCCAGAGAAGGGCTGAGCAGATCAGCTGAGTTACAAATATGCCTTGGAAGCACTTGCTGGAAGGCAGGCTTGGTCCTCGAAGCCGCAGAAACGGGAGTGTTATTAGAGAGACTACCCCAAGTCTCTGCGCCAAATAAATTCAGCACTCCTACTTGCTGACAAACTCCTACCATTAGAATCACTCTTCGGTGTGTTTTATAACACTACAGAATGGCTGGGATATAGTGCTCGCTAACAAAAGTGGTATGCAAAATTATATTAACACAGGATCTCAAGTGCACAGGAAAAAAAAAAAAAGACAGGAAAAATATGCCAACGCGGGCTTGCCTCCGGGTAGTGAGATCATCCACAAGTTGGTCCCCTACTTATCTAGGCTTTCACTTTCCAAGTTTTCTACCATTGATAAGTACTGCTATCCTGCTTTTAATGTTAAAAAAAAAAAAAAAAACCACAAAACACACATTTGAAAAGTTGTTTTTACCAAAGAGGATACTTTGAAGGTAAGTCACTGACTTCAAACAGCTCCTGGTTGTGTGCAAATCTATTGCTTAAAAAAAAAAGACTGTCCTTTAATAGTTCTGCATAGTTTGGTTTTTCATTTTGGTGACTCTCATCCTGGAAAGCTGGGTCGGGGGCCAAGAATCACGTTTAGTACGGATCTAGGCACAAGCTTAGTATGGATCTAGGCACCGGATGGGGATCAAATGTGGACTGAATTGTTCCAAAAACAGAGGAGCCACAGATCTTAGAGGAAATGGAACCTAGGCTTTGAATGAGCTTTGAAAGAATGTGGGTGATTTGGAAAGGCTGGAACAGAGAAGCCCCAGGGGATGATGTACAATGGAGCCCCATTGGAGAAGAAAACAGCAGGAGGGTCTGAAGCGCGGGCCTGGGGAGGGGAGCAGAGTCAAACCAGGGTGGGGACGGGGGACCACCAGACCCTAGGCCCCCTCCCCGCACAATTTCACCGCTAGCAAGCCCTGTCTCGTAGCATGGTAGCTCAATGGCTCTTGCCCTTCTTCTGTTGCGTGCTGGTTTCAAAGTCACTCCATTCATGGAGACACCAAAAGTCAATTGGAAGTGAAGTGAAGGAAAATTTGCAAAGTTTCTTCAAAGTTAGCTGGGTTTGCCCCACCTGGACCGATGACATGGTGCTGAAGGCTTCAAGAAATCTCCAGGGAAATGCCAGTCGCTGTAATGTGTGAAAAGGATCCCACAGCAAGACTCGGGAGTGTGTGGAAGAAATAGGAGGCGCAGCCAGGAAATTGAAGGAAGAGAATGACAGAAGGACTTTGACAAAACATAGCGACACAATGTATTCAGGTTAATTGCCACCACACACGTACCCCGGGGAAATGACTTATGTCGAGTAAATGGAAAAAAATATTTCCTTGATTTTCTCATTTGGGACAAGCTGCTTATGCATACAATTATATCTGCTCATTTAATAAATATTTACTGAGCACCTCCCATGTGTTAGGAGTTGGAAATTGGTCATGAATAAAGCAGGACTCCCTGCCCTTGTGGAATATGTGAGCTAGAAGGAACGTTTACTCTCTGACTCAGCAGCTGCTTTTTACCGATGAAGAGATCACAGCTCACTACCAGGAGGCCATATCACCAAGAGCTAGCGCACCTTCCACCATTTCTTTTACCAGGAGGTTTTACACCTCGGGATGTCTCAGGATTTTCTCTTCCCACCTGCCATGCTCTTGCCCTACTCCACTGATGAAAATTCTTCTTACCCTCTAGGGCTTGTTAAATTGTCATCTAGGCTCTACGAAGCTCTCTCTATGCCTTCCTTTGGGTTCCCATTGCCCTGTCCATTTCTATTACAGCATTTGTCACAGCCTGCCTTGAACTTGAGTGAGTACACATCTGTCCTCTCCACTCAACCTCGAGGCCCCAAAGGCAGAGGTCACTTCCCATTTATCACCATATTCTTAGCACCGGCACTGCTAGAAGGAGTAACATTTATGAAAGAGACGCCCAAACCTGGAAACTGGGGTAAATACTTCATACACACATTCACATGTAATCCCCACCATTCTCTCTAAGGAGGATATTACTCTGATTTAAAGATGGGAAACAGGGGCTCCAAGAGGTCAAATAACTTGCTCAAAGTTATCACACGGCTGAGGGAAGAAGCCAAAATTCGGCCCATCCTACCCAGCTCTGAAGTCCATGCCCTCTTCATTATAGACTGCCAGCTATGGAAGCTCCGTGAGGTCAAAGACTGTGCCTGTCTGTCCCTGGCACCTGGCACAGGGTTTAACACTGTAGTGTCCTGCTGGTCACACAGAACAACCCTGAGTCAGTGTGGGAGAGGACCACAAAAGAGCATGAATCCAGGGGCTGGGTGTGTGGGATCGAGGTCATCATGGAAGCTGCCTACCAACAAAGGGCATCATGTGGAGATACTCTTGGGTATTACTTAAACAGTTTTGCTATTCTAACAGTCTTATCATGCTCAAGGGCAGAAATCAGAGTGAACACCCAGTACCTTTAAAACAGAAAACAAAACAAACAAAGTGAGCCCTAATACAACAATGATAAATTTCCCAGAGATGCGGTATAAGTAGAACCATAGAGGACAAGCAATAAAACCATATAGGGGCTGGAAAAGTGGCAATGTGCCCAAGATCCAGGGAAGAACAAAGATGGGGATGCTGGGACTATTGCAGTAGCAGAGTGTGTAGAGGCAGCCTTAGGGGAGGCCTGGCACATAGCGCACGGCTGTGTGCAGCTGCTAAGAAGAGTCTCACTGGTTTGAACAACTCTTTCGCTTCCTATTTCCTGAGCCAAATCTCCTAGGGAACTGCTTTTCCTTCCAGCTCACCTCCAGCTCCCATTCCTCACCTCCTCCCAGACCCTGCCCCCTGGCTTTGTCTCTGCTGCAAACACTGGATCAAGGTTTTCTGAAGCTCCAGAGTAAACCAGAGAAGGCTCAGTGGGTCCACATTTTCATCTCCTTCATCAGAGGCCAGCCAAGTGGCCACATGGAGAACATTCCTGGGAGATCAGTAAAAACACTGAGATTCATTCCCAGTGGGATCCTTCAATATTTTTTGGAAATCTTCTCCAGGTACCTGTTTTCTTTCATTATGAGCTGAGAGCTACACAACACGTGGGATTCCCCAGTGCACTGCCTTGTGAGACGCCAGGACCTCAACCCTATGCTTGTGTCCCACCCTAGGTTGGGAGTTTCTTACAGGAAACAGGAAGGCATGCTTCTCCACCTGCTCCCACAGGGCCTGGCCCCATGCTTAGAAAGGGACTCGTGAAGATTTGTGGAAGCTCAACATTTGAGCACACCCCCAAGATTTCCCACTTTCTAATTTTTTTTAAAAAACTGTCTTATGAGATCTGTGTTTTTCGTGTGATCTACCTCAAATCCTTTTTGTAGGCAGGCAGGGAATAAATGAATAAATAAACAAATAAATGAAAAACGGACTCCCTCTTGCCTGGGGGTACCTGTGTAGGGCTTTGTCAGATGATGTCAGCGGCTTTGTCCGCTCCCAGAAAATCCACCCTAGCAGAGACTGAGCCAAGGAAGAACAGTTTGGGAGCTCAGCGGGTTCCTGTGGGTTTTTTTGTTTTTTTGTTTTTTTTAAACCTAGATAAGCCTGGGTGCCTCCAGTAAATTCCCCTTTGATTGGTATGTTTCATCAGTTGAACTCTAATTGGTGCAAACAGGTAATTTGGAGATTACAAGATTTATTCTTCCATAACAGTGATTACTGATTGCTAATGATAGTGCTGATTTTTAGGTGTTTAAAACCTTGACAGTTACAATACTCGTGTGATTTACTGCAGCATCTTAGAGACAGCCTCCTCTGGATCCCCGAGGACAGAGGCCGTGTCCTCCATGAGTTCCTGGGGCCCAGCGCCCCATGGGTGTGTGTGTGTGTGTGTGTGTGTGTGTGTGTGTGTGTGTGTGTGTGTGAATAAGTGCTTATTAATATTAATAATAATGATGATGACCGCAGACTATAAAGCATTCATCCAGAACACTGAGTCACTCAATCCACTTGTAATTTCACGGATTTTAAAATGTATATCTTCTCTTCCCAATGCCTAATTCAATGAGGTATTAGGATTATTAGCTCTAGAAATAATTGGCCTTAAAGGCACATCATAAAAGGACGAAGTAATAAACTCTCCTCCCTGACATTTGGAGAGATGTTTGCAAGCACTCAGAGGAGCCCAACTACCAAGTAGCTGCCTTCTTTGCCACCGCAGGGAAAGGAGCTAAACGAGGCTGCCCTGGCCTGGAGCCAGCTCTGGAGCCGGGCACCGCCTTTGGGCCCACTCCCTTGTTATCCCATGTTAACAGGCCAGGCGCTAACATGTCAGAACACCAGTGTGGGAAATGAATGGAAAGTGGCAGTGCCCAGACAGGAAAGCGGCCTCCACCCAGGGGGCCCCGCACCAGGGTGTGGGCGTCCAGCGATACCAGGACGCAGCTTGGCACTCCACCACACCTGCCAATAAGGAGGGCTGAAGCGAGAAACTCAGGCCAACTGATTCAGAAACGTGTACCAATTACCGCCAGGTTGGGCACAGTATCCAGCAGGAAAGAGCAACTCCTCAACCTCGGTGTCTATTTGTTTTGTTTTGTTTTTTCTGTTAGGACTGTGAGTAATAGAATCCGCTGCCTCCCCTTTCCCGCTGCTAAACCTTGACATGAGCTTTTCACTCCGTGTGCTTCTCTGCACCTGCAAGCTCTTCTCACCGGACAAGGCCAGGTCAATTCCACGACCCCCGCAAGAATTACCACACCAACCCTCACCTAGCATTTTGTAATACTCAAATATGCCATATGGTCCTTCTAATAACTTTTAATGGAATTATTACTTCCATCTCCCCCACGAGGAAATTTGGGTGAAAGGATTTACCCAAGGTCACACAGTGTGTAGGAGAGCTGGGCCTTGAACCCAGAATTTTGATTTCAAACCAAGTATTTGTGGTCTTTGTCCCAAAGCTGCCCCCTCTCAGCTCTACTCCGCGGAAACAAAGTCTGAGTACCTCACTTTGCTCCATAGCTTCTGGAGATGTGTTTGTTAAGCAGGCTTTATCTTTCACCTTCTTCATGGAGCCCTAAAATATGTCCATCAGATCCCTCCTATCCTGCCTTAAAAGTCTCAAAGAGGTTGCATCTGTGAGACTTTCCAGAGTGTGAGCTGGAAAGAGGGGGCTGTGCTTGGCCTGGATGACATCAAACATCTTGTCCCATAGATGGAACTCTAACATGCCACAGTATTTTTTTTCCTGAAAAATTTTGGGAAATTTTGATGCAAACTGATTGACTCGAGCTTTCGTTACAAGGAGCATGATGATTCAGAAGCAGAAAGAAGTAAATCCAGCCGTCGGCTGGTGTAGCTGTCAGGGCAAAATTGCATGGGTGACATCCTGAAGGCTCTTGTAAGGAATGAGCCACCTGGTGACCCTCTGGGGGTTTTCCGATGGGGATGGAGCAGGCATTTGGCAATGTGCTAACCCCTACCTAGCAGGAGAAGTGGTAGGGACCAGGCCCCATCGTTGGCCTTTCCTTTTCCCTGGAGAAGACCCCCGGTCCTCACTGCTCTGTGTTGACTTCGGGAACTTCATTTGGCCATTGCATAAGTCTCTCTTACTTTCTGTTGCTAAAGAGCTTTGAAAACAGCTGAGTTTTTCCCAAAGGCTATGAAAACAAAAGCAACCATGATTGTAGATTATCCTTCTCCGTGAAGTTTCTTCGGTGCTTGCTCCTTTTTTGTATCGAAATCCGCAGCTACCTTTTCTGTCTCCTGCCCTCCCCCTCTCAGAGGGTCTGATGCAATCAGCCGCACCTCAACAGGATTTTGAGCAATCCCCTCACATGCACACCAGAGTCTTGCTTCAACATGACATGAGTCATCATTTCACATTTGTTATCAGCCATCTTCAAAGATCCCAAGAGAAGCTTGATCTGATAGTCTTTAAGGTCAAGAGTCTGGGTTTGCTGATTACAAGTGAGAACCCTGTAGAACTTTTCAGGTGAACAGCGGAGCATTGGCCCAGGGAGTTCATCCCCTGGCTTTGCTGCTGTGTGGCCTTGGGTGTTCAAGAGCTCAGCTGCCAGGAGCATATGCCAACCTCTGCCATCCTGGTGGCATGGAAGATCGAAGAGGGCTTTGGGCCAGATGACCTCATGAATCTGCTCCCCTCCTTCCTGTGGCTGCTCCTCTCTGTGACATCATAAAGATAACAGTGGGTGGGCCTCTGGATCCTTCTCCTCCTCTTTCTCTGCTCTTCTCTAGCACTCAAAAGCCAAGGCTAGGTCAGGGACACCCACCCAGATGCAGTATTCCCAGACAAAACAGGCCAGGAGCCCTGGGGGCACACAAAGGCACCTTGAGATGTGCAGTATGCCTTTCTTGCATTGGGAGGAATAGCCGTAGTGAGGACGTGCCTTGGCAGAGAACTGGAGGGACTCATGCTGCAGATGCAGTATCTCCCTCAGCATCAAACGGCACCGGCAGGCACAGGCCCCAAACTCCAGACTCTACTTATATACTGAGCCAACCCCTTGAGGCCATGACAAATCCTCCCAAAGCTCCGTGAGCTCACAAGCTAAAGCTGCCAGCAGCACTCTCCAGGGAGCCCATCCTGAGGATGTCAGGGCCCAAGGTGGAAAGCTCAGGCTCTGTACACCCTCACCTCAGAGGATTTCTCCTAAGACAATGGAAGAAAGATAGGGCACACACACCAGGACCCATCTGCTCTGCTCCCCGAACAGACCACAAACCATCCTGCAGGACTACAATCTGCAGAGGGGTGTACAGAGGCACAGGAGGGCCCCGAATGCCCTCAGCAACCTAGTTCCACCCCTTCCCCCTCTTCCCCTTGTCCAGAGATTCATCTCCAACAAGACAGTTCTACTCACATAAGCATCATGGAGGTGGCAAGGGGACAGTCACGGCAAATGTTTCCTAGGGTTGCCATAACAGCTGGGTAGTTTAAAACAACAAATGTATTCCTTCTCATTTCTGGACACTAGAAATCCAAACTCAAAGGAACAGGGCCATGCTCCCTCTGAGGGAGCCTCTGAGGGTTCTAGGGAAGATTCCTTCTTTGCCTGTCCCCAGCGCCAGTACTTGCTGGCAATCCTTGGCTTTCCTTGGCTTATAAATGAATCGCTCTCCTGCCTCCATGGTCACATGGCCTTCATCCCTGTGTGTGTTTACATGACTTTCTTGTAAGGACGGTAGTTGTTCGATTAGGGCCTGCCCTAATCTAGTATGCACTCACCTCAACTTAACATTCAATCTGCGAAGACCCAATTTCCAAATAAGTCCACATTCTGAGGTTCCAGATGGACATGAATTTTGAAGTGACACTATTCAACCCACTATAGTTACCCCAGCTTGAAGAGCCTGTCCCGATTGCCAGTCTGTGTTTCATGCACCAAACCCAGCAAATTGGAATAAACTCCAGAGCCCTATCCAGGCTGTCCTTACTACTCAACAAGAAAGGAAGGAGAGGTTGATAGAGCACACAGGTGGTAGTTACTGGGAGAAATAAAACTACTTCATCTAAAAAAAAATTTTGAAGTTGAACACGCAGGCTGAAGGGGAGAAGACGGAGGGGCGGGGGACAGTGATGGGCAGGAAGAGCATCTGAGCCCAGAAGCCTGGCCAGCCTGGAAGCATGCTGGGTGGGCCTGGCCAGCGCATGGAGCATTGGAGCAAGAGCTGAACTAGAAAGATTAGCAAGGGCTAGATCACAGCAGAACTTGCCAGCCACACTAAAAACTTCAGACCTATTTGAGAACCAACTGGGAGTCACTAAAGTATGTCAAGGAGAAGAGGGAATGAGATTTCCCACCAGTAGAGGTGGCAGCTGTGTAGCGAGTGGGTTAGAATAGAGTGGAGATAGTATATGGGAAGTCATTTATCACACATAAGAGGTAAAGACCAAAAAGGACTTATTTTCACAAATTACAATGGATCCAAGGTTATGCTTATAATAGCACCACTCATTTGCTTGCATTTTGATTAGTTTATTGTACACCAGGTGCTCATACCTAAAAACAGGAAGCGCCAATATCACCCCTCGTGTGGTATCACAGTCAAAAAAGGTTAAGGACCCTGCAGTAGATAAAGAAATGAGAAAGATTTAAGACCAACAGTTTTTAAATCTTTAGCCACTCAATATTCTTCAAACAATATGCATGCAATTGCTCTGTTTAAATCAGGGATGAGAAGCCCCCCCAAACCCATACTGCTTGCTTAATACCCCCTTCCATTCCAACTTCAGAAGTCCCCAAAAGGATGGGTGAAACAATTTGAAAGCCACTGGCCTAAACCAAGGTGGAGAGAGTAACAATGAGCATCTCAAGAGAAGGTGAGATAGACAGAAAACTAGAAATTGATTTCTCAGTTTCGGGATGGGGATGGGTGGAAAGGGTGTAAGTAATGGAAGGTTCTTAGACTAGTTGATGAAATTCCAGGTTTCTGGTCTGAGGAACTTGGAGGGAGATCAGAGGAACAGGTTTGGGAGAACGATGAAGGCTTCCATATGCTGAATTGCAAGAGCATATGGGACACATGCCCAAGAGGCTAGGGGACATGTGGTGGAGTCCCACCTCTCTTGAGAGAGCAGTCCCACCTGGAGAAATAGAGGGGGAGTTCATCAGTATTTGGTGGTAACTGGAGTCCAGGGAAATGAAAAAGCCATCCCAAAAAACAGGAAACAGAACATGGTATGATAAAAGAAGAAGAGAGAACCTAGGAAAGGATCTTGATGAACACCAACATGTCACCGGTGCTCAGAGAGGAAGGAGATAAGCACAGTCATGACCTCTTAGGAGCAAAGAAGGAAGAGAGAAAAGGGATAATTCCCACACATTCTCTCTGCTCCCAAGACACTGAGCTTATACTCACGGTCTCATATCATTACAAAGAGTTATTGTAGAGAGAGCGGGAAAACTATTTCTTCATTTCAACCGAATTCAGAGATAGGGATTTTCTCCTTCACAAATATATCTCGTGCTTAATAGAGGTCCTGGAATGTAAGTGCTTTATAAATATTTGTTGATTGAGCAAGTTAATTAATGAATCTTTAAGAACTATTTGGAAAAAGCATTACAAAAGCTTTAAGAGCTGCACAGAAGTATTGAGAGGATCAGGGTAAACTTGAGGACCATCTGGAATGTTCCCCAGGAGGGGAAACACACCAAACTGTGTGTTGGCTCCCAGAAGACCCACACAGGGCAAGATTCAAGGAAGAACAATAGAAGCAAAGGGAAGCCAGCCCAAGTGGCCTCCATGGCCCTGGAGCACAGGCAGACAACATTATGTGGAATAGAGCCAAACAGCCAAGGGGAAATGGAAATTATGGGATGTGCTTAAGGAAACCTAAGTAATAAAAATAGAAATCTGGATTTAGGTTCTCACTGTATTATTGAAACTATACTTGAGAAGTGGGGCAGACAGCCCTGGGGGGAATAATGCCAAATCAGCAGCATAACTGCTTTGCCCTTAGAAATCAGGCTCCCTTTCACTTTTTTTTCTAAGTAAAATCTAAGCTCCAGCAAAGATTCCACTTTCTGAACAACCAAATAAAGTGGCAGGTCTAAGACCATGGAGGGCAATCTCCCCGAAGGGAACCTTGTCCAGAGTCTACCTACTTTGGCAGACCCTGTGATGCTCACCAGGAAGGGTACCCCCTACTGAGCAAAAGACTATTTGTTCCTTGAAAAGGAAGTTATCAATTTACCTTTATATTATGGTAAATAGAGAATAACAGAAACTCTCTGCAATTAGCTGGATAGGACCCTATGGATAACTCAAAGGGTAAGGGTAGCATCAAGGCAAGCTCCTGCTTGGGAAGATAAGGAATCTCAATTTCAGCAAATAAACAACATGTTGACCAAGAACATAGCTAGGTTGCCCCTACAACCCAGTAAAAGAGCTAGAATGGAGGACAGGTAGGAGCTAAAATACATACATACATACATACATACATACATACATACATTTTTCTTCTGTGATATGGACTAGAGTGAACACTGCTGATCATGCCTTTGGTCACACATCTTCAGAGACTTCTGGGCATCGTGTGCTGAATGTTGTCCTTTCCAGCACGACTTCCAAATGGTCTCAGCATGAATCGGAGCGTTCTGATCACATATTTCTTGGCTTCTTTTCAGTGTTTTATCACTTCACTTGGTTTTAGAAAATGTTTTTCCACCCACTGGAGGGATACAACCAAACTCTAATACAGATAAGAACTCAGAAAGGGGAGTGACTTCAAAGCTCAGGAAGAATGAAAAGGCACAGAAGTACCTCATAAGGGAAACAGAAGGAAAATGTGACTGGGAAGAGAGATGGTCTGGAAGGATACTAAGGCTTTAAATGTGGTTACCTCTAGGATAAGGAATGTTCTAATTTTCCACTTTTGGTTTAGGTTTATCAGCCTTTTCCACTTTTTCTTAAAGGAACTGTTATACTTTTAAATAGTAAAAAAAGTTATATCATGACAAAAAATCAAATTATCAAGATCTACATATCTTAAGGTAAGATTTCTTAACTTTTTTTAAAAAGGGTTTTTTTTAAAGATTTTTTATTTATGTATTTGAGAGAGAGAGCATGAGCAGTGAGAAGGGAGGAGAAGAAGGAGAGAGAGAAGCAGACTCCTCACTGAACAGGGAGCCCAATGTAGGGCTCAATCCCAAGACCCTGAGATCATGACTTGAGCCAAAGGCAGACCCTTAAGAGACTAAGCCACTCAAGTGCCCCTAGAAAGAAGTTTTTAATGTGGTAAAATATACAGATGTTTTACCAGTTTAACCATTGTTAAGGCTACAACTCAGTGGCATTAATTACATTCACAATATTGTACAGGGATCACCACCATCCATTTTCAGAAATTTTTTAAAAAAGATTTTATTATTTATTTATTTATTTGACACACAGAGAGAAATCACAAGTAGGCAGAGAGGCAGGCAGAGAGAGAGGCTGAGCAGAGAGCCCGATGTGGGGCTAGATCCCAGGACCCTGAGATCATGACCTGAGGCGAAGGCAGAGGCTTTAACCCACTGAGCCACCCAGGCGCCCCATTTTCAGAAATTTTTCATCATCCTCAGCAGAAATTCTGTACCCATTAGACAATAAATCCCCATTTATCCTACCTGCCACCTCCTGGAAACCTCTATTCTACCATCTCTGTGAATTTGCCTGTTCTAAGTACCTTATAGGTGGGATCATACAATGCTTAACAATCTATCTGACTTATTTCACTTGGCATAGTGTTCTCAAGGTTCATTCGTGTTGTGGCAGTGTCAGAATGCCATTCCTTTTGAAAGCTGAATAGTGTTCTATGTCTACACCACATGTACCCTCTGCTGATGGTTGTCTTCAGATGTCATTTTGTCTGTCTCCACCTTTTGACTATTGTAAATAATGTTGCTATGAACATCGGTTTGCAAGTAACTGTTCAAGTCCTTGCTTTCAATTCTTTGGGGTATATACTTAAAAGTGGAGTTGCTAGGTCACATGGTAATTCTCTATTTAGCTTTTTGAGGAACCTCCATACTGTTTTCCACAACAGCTGCACTATTTTGTATTTCCACTGGTTTCCAACTACTCAACATCCTCATCAACATTGGTTATCTCCCCTTTTTTGTATTATAGCCATCCTAATTTGTATGAAGTGGAATCTCATTATGGTTTTGATTTGCATTTCCCTGATTAAGATGTTGAGCATCTTTTCTTGTGCTTGTTGGCCATTTGTATGTCTTGTTTGAAGAAATGTCTATTCAAGTCCTTTGCCCATGTTTAAATTGGATTTTTTATTATTGTTGAGTTGTAGGAGTTCTTTATATATTCTGGATATTAATCACATCTACAATTTGCAAATATTTTCTCCCTTTCTCGTGGGTTGTCCTTTTGCTCTTTTTTAAAAGCGTTCTTCAATAGACAAAAACTTTTCAATTTTAATGAAGTCCAGTTTGTCTGGTTTTTGCCTTGTTTCTGTGCTTTTAATCCTGTATCCAAGAAATCATTGCAAAATCTAATGTTATGAAAGTTTTCCTCTGTGGTTTCTTCAAAAAGTTCTGCTGTTTTAGGTCTTATACTTAGGTCTCTAGCCCACTTTGATTTCATGTTATATACGGCATAAGGTAAGGGTATAATTTCATTCTTTTGCATGTGGATATCCAGTTTTCCCCATACCATTTGTTGAACAAACTGTTCTTTCCCCACTGGAAGGTCTTAGAACCCCTGTCAGAAGTCTTACATGCTTTTTGTACTATGAAAAACGATAGATATTAATGAACTCTATGGATAAATGTGAAAATGAAGTAGCAATACGTGACACTGGTATAAATGAGGGTGATATATATATATATATATTCCTATATAGTATAGGATTATATTCTATACATAGTATATATAGATTATATATATAGTATATACAATATAGAATATATATATACTATCTATAGAATATATATACTATATATATAGAATATAGAATATATATACTGTATATATGTATAGAATATATATACTATATTCTTAGTAATGAGGCATCATTAGTGTTACATCACTCGGGTGTTATACCACCATGAACATTATAAAGTGGTTTCTATCCACAGTTTCTTGTGATTCCCACCTTACCCCTTTAAGGTAAGCAGGACAGTAATAAATAGTCTCATTACAGAGATAAGCAAAGTTAGGCTCAGAATGTAGCAAAGAATGGCAGAACAAAGTAAATGTTTTTTCCACCATCCCATAAAAGGGACAATATCAGAAACAATGCAACTTTTTTTTTCTTTTTTTTTTTAACGATGCAACTTTTACACTGAGATCTGGTCCCAATGTGCCTTTTACTGAGAACTTGTCTGGCTTCACTCATCTTAAAATAGGGATGGTTTACTGCTCTCTATCTTGAATGCAGAGGGAAGTACAGGTAACAAAAGGGTGAGAGGCTCATGTAGAGCAAACCTAGAAATCAGAGCAAGGACCAAGAGCAGATTCAGAACCACCACAGCCTCATCAGGACATTTCTTCAATACTTTTAAAGCCTTAAATGTGAAATAGCATATCGATGCCCAACACCTCGTGGCCAGATAGACTGACGAAAGCACAATGGATGTGGACAGCCGCAGGGACAGGGGGCTGGCTCTATTGTTCCAGGCTTCGGGGGAGAGAAACGGCTGAGCTGGGATCAATGGAAAGATGGCTGTTTAAGTTCATTTCGGGGAGAGTTGCATGTTCCCTGGAATGAAAGTTACTAGGTACCTACCATGGACAAGATATATTGGGAGATGTGCAGATAGAAAGGGAGTAATCTTTGGCAAGTTTCAAACAGAGCAAAATAGGAAGTAAGAAAGAATTGCATTAAGGCAGCGATATGAAGTGCCTTAAGAGTTTCAAATGAGCCTTCTGTAAGGCTGCCCCTATGCACAAAGGCAAGATCCTGAAGATTGTCCATAACAATGTCCCCTTGGTTACTCTCCAACAAGAGCCTGCCTGGTGGGTTTCATCTCTCTGTACTGAGCCCTCAATATGCAAAACCTCTTCTATGTCTTCAAGCACTAAAAGGAAACATAGCCTTCCTGATATAATAATGGGATGGATGGTGAGGCTATAAATTTATTTGGATTTACGATCTGGCTCTCTCCCTTCCCTCCATCTGTGCCAAACCATCCGGGGACACTCCTGATTAATCATCTGTGGAAAAAGTACATTACTGCAAGGTGCATGTTCTCACTCAAGTGCTTTCAACAAGACCCTGGGCAGTTAGTGTAGAGGCTTTCAGGAAAGGAGATGCTCAAAGGGCGTTGAATATTTGGCCTTTCCTGTACCTCACTGATGTCTAAAACCGGAATGGAAAGAAAAACCTTCAGGGTCAGGGAGAATTGGAAAGCCATGCAGGCTTGGCATTCTAAGCCCCCGCATGAGGCTGGGCAGCTGTCAATAAAGCCACCCGAACAGGTGACTCCAGGGGCAGGATGTCATCTTGTCTGTCCCAAGGGACATTAGCCAGCCACAGGAGGCAGCGAGCTGTGGCAGGAAGGGGCAGGCTTTGGAGAAAGACTGGTTCACATTCTGGTTCTGCCGTTTGTCAGGTGAGCCTGAGCATGACCTCTGAGTTTCAGATTCCTTTATTAAAAAAGGAGAGAGCCCCTGCCATGGAGACGGATTGTGGTAGTGAGCGTCTTAAATGGCTCCCAAGCGCACCTCTAGGCACTCACGCCCTCGGGTAACTTCCTTCTCTGGAGCACCAGCTGTACCAAGTGACTTGCCTCTAATGAAGAGAATATGGCAGAAAGGATGGGATGTCACTTCTGAGATTAGGTCACTTCCATCTTCCTTGCCTTCCCTCTTTGTCTTTTCCCCCTTGCTGTGGGATGTCCTCTGGAGCAACCCACAGGACAAGGAACAGAGGGCAGCGTCCAGCTCACAGCCCACCAAGAATCCTGCCAACAACCCTATAAATAAACTCGGAAACAGTCCCCTCTCCAAGTCAAGCTTTAATATGGCTGCAGTCTAGCCAACCCCTTACAGTGTGGCACGTGAGACACCTGAGCTGGAGGGCCCAGCGAAGCCACCCGCAGATTCCTGACTCCCAGAAACTAGGAGATAATAAGTTATTGTTTCAGACCACTAAATTTGGGGTTAATTTGTTATGTGGTAATAGATAACTAATGCTGTGGAATGGAGGATTTAATAAGGGACCACGTACAACAGCCAGTCCCTAAGTGGTAGCTATTATCCTTAGCATGAGATGGACTGATTGCCTTCCAATCCGTTTGTAAAAAAGATGGTGGTGTGAAGATTGGGGGATGGAGGGAGGGAAGGGGATGGCATTTTCCAGGAAATCATGAACTAAGCAGAAACTAAAAAGAGAAATATAGCCAAATGCCAACTATCTTGTGACATGTGATCATCTCCCTTCTCCATGGTCCCAAAATATTTCATCTGTGCCATGATTATAGCACCAGCTCGGCTGGGGCCATATGTCGTGCTGTCACCCCTTCTCCCTTACTCTGTCCTCAAAGATAGGGGCTGAGCCCATCCCACTGCTGAATCCACCACCACGTCAAACACTGTTCTTTCCAAATAATGATGAGAAGAGCCCATAATTGTTCTTCCTCCTGTTTTTAAAAATCATTCTGGTAAGGGTTTCTTCCCATTGTTTTCTTATTGAAATTCTCCTCATCTTTCAAAGTGCAGTTCACAGACATCTTTCTCTGCACAACCTCCCTGACTTCTAGCTCTTTCTTCAGCAATAGTCTCTCTTTCTGTGATTCTCCTAACAAACTATGTGCTCCTCTGGTTAGTAGTTGTCTTCCTGGGCTCTTTGCTAGAATCTGTGTGCTGTCACCGTCTCTCCCTCTAGATGGCAGCCTCCAGACCCACAGGGGCAGTCTGTCTTATTCGCCCTCTCAAGCTGAGTGTCCACTTCAGGCTTGCAGCGGGTTCTCAAAGCTAGTGACTGCAGGAATAAATTATTCCAACCAATTCTGAGATATGAATAACCGAATCTTGGAGAACAAGACGAGGGGAGGGGAACGTCAGAAGGCAGATCACAAATTGTAACAGACTTTTTCAAAGCCACAGGGTGCCACGAGTGCCCTCTAACCCAGCCAAGTTTACAGAGTTTGTGGGATCCCACAGGTTTCTTTTCTAAGCTGTGGACCCCTGCTGGCATCATGCCCAGGACAAAGAAAATGGAGCTGTGAACACCACCCACCACGAAAGGAAGAGCGGGTAGGAGGATACAGACAGACATTGTTAGAAACGTAACTCAAGAGGGTACAATAAACAAGCACTCCTGGAATTCGTTGTCCATGGTGATGGCCAATCCACGCTCCTCTGCCCTATCCCTGCTCCAGCACGCCAATGATCAGGACCCAGGTCTGACAGGAATTCACCTCCACACAGAACTCAGTTCTGGGTTAAACAGGACCAAAGCCTCTTGTGATTCCTAGCTCCCTTCTTAGGCAGAGGAAGCCCAACATGCCATAAAAAAGAGGAAAATGGGAGTGCCAGTGACACTGTGACAGCATTAGGCCATTAATGAAGATGTAGCAGGGCAATAATTCCCACCACTCACATTGGATGAGAGAATGCCTGTCACCTTGGCAACCCCTCCTCCCTGAAGGCAACCCCAACTCAAGGGTGGCCAAGCCCCAGGCTGAGGGGGATCCAGGTCCCTCCACCCCTGAGTACAGGGCCTGGGCCTGGGCCTCCCTAGATGCACCAAGTGAGCCACAGACAGTCTGAGTCTAGGTCTCATTGCTTCTGGTGCCCTCATCTCAAAGGCACTGGTCATCAGAATAACCCACCCAGGCTAGGAATTGGCCAGTTCCTACCTGCCTGGTAGTGCTTAGCCAGCACCCACTTGTTGGGCAAGGGTTGGTTAGCACATGCCCACCCAGCAGTAGGTGGTCAGTACTTACCTGCTTGGCCTGACTTTCCAGTGCTGTCCATGAGCATCCCCGTAAATTAAGTAATCACAATTGTCAAGGAGGCCTGGGCCTGGAAGAATGGAACAAAGATGGAATAAGGAAAGGCACATACTTCCCATACTTTACAGTTTACAGGGTATTTTAGTATGGTTTCTTTCTTTTGATCTTCCCTACAACACAGGGGGCTATAACACGGCTAGGTACAGTCGGTCCCCTTTTATAGAGGTATTCATTCATTTATTTCACGTTTTCAGAGTATCTATTCTGGGCCCAACTCTTGAGAAGAAGCTCTGTGGGTACAGAGAGAAAAAAAATGCAACTCTTGCTCTCAGAGATCACAAGTCTATGAGAGAGGAGAGGATATCATCATGCTCATCCTAGTAACAGCTAACATTGCTGAGCTCTTCTGCATGCTAGGGACCATCTGAGCACCTCATTAGTAATAACTCATTTAATCCTCAGAACAGTTTTGTGAAGTAGGTACGGCAATTATCTTTATTTTACAGATAAGAAAACTGAGGTCCAGAAAGGTTAACTATATTCCCCATTCTCTCAGCTAGTAAATGGCAGAGGCAGGATTTGAACTCAAGCAGTCTGGTTATCAAGTCTATACCCTTAGGCACTCTAGGCAATCAAGCCCAATATGACATGTTATGTACCAACTTAGAAATGTCTACCTTACTATTGTAGTGAAGAAGAATGAGTAAGGTAGAAGATGGGAGAATCTAGGGCAGGAGGTCATTTAAACAGGGCTCTCCCAGAGTCCCAAAGGCCCATATCACTTGTATTTTTAAGACTATGGTATATTAAAATAAATACATAAAGTCAAAGTTACAGAATTTTGGTATATTTGAGGTGTTTATACTTAATATCTGATTATAATGCATATGTGATATAACACAATGTAATAGTATTTATCATAAGATAATTCCAAGATTATGAAAACATATTGATTCATTGTGCATTTAGGGTTAGATGGTCCAAACAGACAAGGCTGCATGACAAGCATGATCCTCTTTCAGTTCTGTCAATGTATCTCTGCAATTGGATGGAAGTTTTCATTTGGAGCTAAGGTCAAAATTAAAATTTATTGTCCCCTTGTGACTGAGGGTCTGGGAGCCAAAAAGGGGTCTCCTGTGACTGGTCTTGAATTTCCATAATGTCTTAAAACCAGACAGGCAATGCAGTCAGTGGCTGAAGAGTGGCTAATACAGCAATATTGTATGAGTTTGAGTCTGTTCCATCACCTACTAGTTGCATGAACCTGGGAAAATTACTTAAATGATCCTTGCCTCAGTTTCCCCATCCATAAAATAAGGGTAACAACAATACCTCAGTCCTAGGTTTGCTGTGAGTATTAAACACATTAACATATGTAAAGTGCTTAAAAATGCACCTGGCATATAGCAAGTCCTCAATAAGTGTTAAGCATCATTGTCTCAAAGAAAGAGCAGGGACTTCCAGTATGCAAAGAGTAAAAATAAATTCAAGTCAAAGAATTGGCATAGACAAAAGCACAGTGGTGTGAAATTCAAGCAACTTTATGAGAATTGAAAATGACTCTATGTAAGGCAGGGAAAGCCCAGGCTTAGATGGGGAAAAGCCTTGCACACCAGGTTAAGGAACTAGAGTGAATCCTCTCAAAGATGAGGCCGTTGGTGAATGGTGAGCCAGACCAGAAGGTACAGAGGGTCAGAATTCAAAGTGACTCACTCAGGCAGCACATGGAACAGTTAGAACTCAAAGGTTGATCTTCTGCTGCTTTTAAATTTCATGTTCTCTTCTATCCACAGCAATGAACTTGTATATCCTCAACCCCCAGCCTCTCCACAACCATTTCATTCATCTTCAGGTGTGGCCATGCTTGTTTTCCCCACAAAGCCACTTCTCCTCAAGCCTCAGTCCATACAGCTCTGGTATTGTCACCACGTCCACCGCAGGCCAACATGTCTGACTCAGGCCCCACTAATCACAGCATCAAACCCCCAGAAATCATCTGGATATCATCATCATCATCCACATTTTCTGAGCACTTAGCCTGTGCAGGCATGGCTCAAAAAGATTCCCATGCTTTATCTCATTTAATTAAGGGTTAACTTCTAAATAACCCTTGGCAGTAAGCACTACTACTTTTTCCATTAGGAAACCAAAGGCATTCTAAATCCAAAGTCCATTTGCTTAACTACCCCATTACATTACACTGCCTCCTGCCCATTGGTCTGGAGGGAGACTGGCACCTCCCAAAAAGGCAGCTCAGGAGAACCACTGGAACCAGCTACTCTCTTATTTCCAGAGTTACTCCATCCCATTCCTTAAAATAAATACAGAAAACAAACCCACATCATCTTTCTAAATTGAGCTGAGCCTCAAATATGTACTCACTGTAGAAGTTGATGAACTCACACATTCGTTCCTCAACCATCTATCACCCTTCCTGGGTCAAGTTCCATCCAGGGCCTTAAGAAGTACAAAGATGATCAGGACAAGAGGTCAGCCCTGGGACAAGGGCAAGGGCACCCCATGGTGGCAAGTCAGACTCTGCAATGGCTTGCCCTAGAGCAGCTGGTCCTAACTCTAGCCGTGGGGCCGTCGGATGCAGAATCTAAGCTCTGACCTGGCTGCTCCCCATATCAGAGTGGAGCAGCAGGAAAAGTTTGGGTGGCAGCTACAAGGGCAGAGTCATCATGTCATAGGCCAGGCCATGTGACTTGGACCCTACTGGTGAGCTGCTCTGATACTTTCTAATTGTACCAAAAACGTGATACACTAGTCTTATAAACTGCACTCATTTCTTAAAATTACACACAACCCCATAGTCTCCCTTGGAAATTAAGTTTTAATTTGGTGAATTTTTAAAGCCATGCCCTTTAACAATTGCAAGAAATGTGAAGGGGAGAGAAAAGTGAAAGTAGCAAATCAAGATCACCCATCACCCCACCACTCAGAGGCAACCACTGTTCACCTCCTTCCAATCCTTTCTATATACATTTTTAACACAGTTGAGATCATACTGTATAATCAATTTTGTATCTCGCTTTTCAGAAATGTGAATTTAAAAGTCAAGCACCCAAGAACCCCGGCTATCTCATCAACACTTCAGATGCCTCAGAAATGCATTGGAATTTTTAAAAATTGATTCTACAAATCTCCCCCTCCACGTCTCTTCTGACCGTGTGGGATTTGCAGCAGAATACACACGATATAGACACATCCCCTGAAGTGTAATAGATTTGAATTGCACACAAGTTGGTGAATGAATGTCTAAATAATTAGGAGGTTAATTAATCTAAAATATAGGAGGATGAGAGAAACTTGAAGCTACGGATTCAACAGAGAGATCGGCAAGCCTGTTCTGCTAATGAAAACAGAGAGTGGTGAGAGACAGAGGCCATGGAACCTGGTAGCACAGCCAGCTGCTCCAATGGACATCAGACTTCCCGAGGCCTGTCACCAATTTTTTTTTAAGATTTTATTTATTTATCTGATGGAGAGAGAGATCACAAGGAGGCAGAGAGGCAGGCAAAGAGAGAGGGAAGCAGGCTCCCTGCTGAGCAGAGAGCCCGATGCAGGGTTTGATCCCAGGACCCTGAGATCGTGACCTGAGCCAAAGGCAGAGGCTTTAACCCCCTGAGCCACCCAGGCACCCCAGGGCCTGGCATCTTGACCATGTAGTGCTGCTGCTCAAGGAGCCTCCTGGCATGCTCAAGCCAGGTCCAAATTCAGGCTTTGCTGCTTGTTGACTTTGTGACCGTGAACATACCATTTAATCTCTCTAAACCTCGGTCTTCACATCCATAAACAGTCAATGATAGAACAGTGCCTGCCTTGTGGTATTGCTGTAATGATTAATGAAGCCCATATATGTAAAACATCCCAAACACACAGCAAAATTGTAGGAAATGTTAGCTCTTACTACTAAGAGTAAGAAAGCAGTATGCCCTAGAGCAGTGGCTTTTTCAAGTTTTTACCCATGCGGTGCTGTCTTATTTTCCGTTCTATTGTATTTCATTTTTGAAAATTCTGGTTGCAACCCACTGAAGTGATTGTGTGACTCAATACCGGGTCTCAGTTGGCAATCTGAAAAATTCTAGCCTCATGGGAAGCACATAGATTTTGGTGTAAAAAGAAAAAAAAAATTCCCTGGGATCAGATCTCACCTCTGCCACTTACTATCCATGTAAGTACAGGAAAGTTTTTGTTGGCTTTTAAAACAACCTGATCTTCAGTTTCCTCATCTACAAAATGAAGACAGTGGCCATCTTACCGACTGGAGGATATGGCACAGGACTCGGCACTTGGTGGGTACTCCATCAGCCTTAGCTTTTGTAATTGATCTGCTCTGCAAGCAGACAGGACTCCAGGAGAAGCTGGCCCTCATTACCAATGCCTCTGGGACCTCCGAATGCAATTACCACAGGGCTTTGTCTCAGGGCTTGGTGTGGAAGCAGCTTCTGAGGTCTGTGATACCCTTGCTTAACAGCATGCTTCCAAGTCCTGCTATTTGGATTTGATTTTTTAAAGTACTTCCTTTATTTTAATTCAGACCCCAGGGACCTGGAAAGTACACCACTGCTTTTTCCCAATAAAAATCAGACCGGCAATAAGCATATTGCATTTGAAATGGTGAAGCTGGGCTCGCCTTCAAAGGACACCGCATTAGGACTTGGCTCACCCCCAGCCTGTGTTCCACAGTCAATTTCCCTGGAGGAAACTTGGCCACAGCCTCGTGAGCTGGTGGGCTGAAAGAAACCTTGGCTTCAGCTAACTCTTTTACAACTGGCTGATGAGACATGAAGAGGAGAGAGAAACTATCCAAGCAACACTGACGGCAAATTGGGACTCACACGTGACAGCTCATATTCTGACCTGGAAACCCAGTGTAAGAGGGGAGCATCCAGCCCTCTGGGTCCCCTGAACCTGACCTAATGAGGGCTCTCCTTCACTCAATAGGCCCCAGTTATCAGAGGCATTTTCATCCCCGGGGAGAACACTTTCAAGGTTGCTATACTTACAAAAACCATCCCAGTAGTAAAAAACTATTTTAAATATATACTGTTTACTGGATGCCCTCTTTGGATTGCTTTAGATATCTTCACTCATTTAATTTCCATAGCCCTGTGAGATAGAGTGTATTCCCATCATCCCCATTTTAAGGATTATAAAATGGAGGCACACAGGGATTAAGTGATCTGCCCAAATTCTCGTGGCTAGAAAGTGGTAGATCAGCAATTTGAACCCAGGCTGACTGGCTCAAGTCTGTGTCCTTCATGACCATTGCCCCTTGGTGATGACATGAATGGCTAGCCCTTCCTCTGGGCTCACCACCACGAGCCAAGTACTGTTGAAAGGCCCTTATGCATATTAGCTCATTGACTCTTCACAATAACCTTGTGAGGTAGATGTTATTACACCTATTCCCTGTATATTACTCTGCATGTGCCCAGAGCTGTTTTAGCTGGGAACTTTGAGGATGTAAAACCTTCAAGGACCCTCCACCCTGAAACAGCATGGGGGTCAAAACACCTGAGAGATAAGCATTTTTGTTGCTGGTTGCCTTCTGAGTGAGAGAGGTTGCAGCTATTGACCCATTAATCAAACACGTATTTTTCTAAAGACCTACTCCTTGCCAGGCACCTGACTGGATTCTGAGGCCTCAAAGATGCACTCATTCTCTGCCCTTAAGTTGGTTTCAACCTAGGAACAAAAAGATTGATAGATGCTATTTTATTTTTTATTGTTTTTTTATTTTTAAATTTTATTTAATTTAAATTCAATTGATTAGTAGTGTATTATTAGTTTCAGAGGTAGAGTTCAGTGATTTATCAGTTGCCTATAACACCCAGTGCTCATTACATCACATGCTCTTGTAATGCCTATCACCCAGTTACCCCATCCCCCACCCACCTTGCCTCCAGCAACCCTCAGTTTGTTTCCTAAATTAAGGGTCTCTTATGATTTGTTTCCCTTTCTGATTTTGTCTTATTTTATTTTTCTCTCCCTTCCCCTACGACCTTCTGTTTTGTTTCTTAAATTCCAAGTATGAGTGAAATCATATGATAATTGTCTTTCTCTGATTGACTTATTTCACTTAGCATAATACCTTCTAGTTCCAGCCACGTCATTGCAAATGGCAAGATTTCATTTTTTGATGGCTGCATAATATTTCATTGTGTGTGTGTGTGTGTGTGTGTGTGTGTGTGTGTGTGTATACCACATCTTCTTTATCCATTCATCTATTGATGGATATCTGGGCTCTTTCCATATTCAGCTATTTTGGACATTGCTGATAGCTGCCATTTTAATGCTCTTGCCAGGAGTCAGGCATACTGTCCAGGGCTTCCATACATAAGATCTTTGTCTTTTCCTAACAATACTTACTGGAGTTAGTATTATCACCTCTGAAATCAAAGTTGGATAAAGCCAGGATTCAAACTTAGGTTTGCCTGATTCCAAAGCCCATGTCCCAAATGACTAAATCATACCCAATCTCCACCCACGATATAGAATCAAGCTAAGTCGTCATCACAATCATCACTCCCAACATCCAGCCCACCCACCCTCCTTTGTGAAAGAGCCGGAGATTTGACTCCACCTTTGTCTCCACCTTTGTCTCCATGATAACTGGTCTAAACCAATCTGAATTAAACTTTATCCCTTCCATTGTGATTGGTTCACATTCAGATTTAAGCCAATCAGCACGTGGCGTTCACAGGTATGCACTGATTGGTTCAGGTGATCTAATCAGAGAAGCTCTGGACTCTCCTCGGGTCATTATGGGAAGGTCATTATTTCTTCCTTCCGAAATATAAGAAAAAGTGTGAGACACCTCTTCTCTTGGCATCCATCTTGCAATGGGGATGAAAGCGAGCCTGAGAATAGAGCCAACACATGGAAGGGTACAGAGGTGAGGTAATACCTGAGAAACAGAAGTGGAGCTCTGGATCCTACACGACCTACTGTCAGTTTCTCATTTATGTGAGTCAAGGGATCCTCTTTAACGGGTAAATCAGTTTACTTGCTTGCAATTGAGAACATCCTAATATACAAAGTATTTGGGAGAGACCGAGATTTATGAAGCTTATAGTTATCATTCTAAACTTCTTATGTATTTGCCAAATAAATATGATAAAATTGCCCTAAAATTTATAAATGAAAAAAATACTGGAGTTTTAGCTAATAAAAGTCTTTAAAAGAATTTGAATTCTCAAAAACACAATATAAATACAACTAAAGAGTATACAACAAGCCAGAAAACATATCCGAAACCCATTTCACAATTAAGAAGCATATAGCCATACATTTGTATAAATCCATTAAAGTAAGTAGCACCTCTACTGGAAAGAAATGAGCTAAAGACATGAGCAGGAATTTCTTAAACTAGAAGAAAGAGAAATGATAATAAACACAAATTTACACCTATAGTGTGATACCTTGATGTTTGTCTATCAGCGGGGCAAGGAGTAGAAGGGAAGGTAGTACTTGGGATTGGAGAAGGCAGATAGAACCTCACACTCAAGCAATCAACAAAACTAAAAGGCAACCTACAGAATACGAGAAGGTATTTGTAAATGACATATAGGGTTAGAATCCAAAATGTATAAAGGACTTAGAAAACTCAACACCCAAAAAACAAATAATCAGATTAAACATGTGCAGAAGACATGAGCAGACATTTCTCCAAAGAAGACATAGATGGCTACTAGACCCGTGAAAAGGTGCTCATCATCACTGATCATTGGGGAAATGCAAATTGAAACTACAATGAGATATCACTTCACACCTGTCAGGATGGCTAAAATCAACAACACAAGAAACAACAGGTATTGGCGAGGATGTGGAGAAAGGGAAACCCTCTCGCACTGTTGGTAGGAATGCAAACTGGTGCAGCCACTCTGGAAAACTATATGGGGGTTCTCACCTTGTGAGAACCTAGTGGAACCTAGTTAGATAATATTGCTATATTTTAAAAAATGGATGATATACTGTTTAGTTATAAAAGCAGTTTACAAAAGAAAAAATCTGTGTATTCCATGTGATACACATATATTAGAGATGGTAAACTATATGTTATCTGTGAGTCTAAAGCTGGAAGCATCTCAACACTGGAAAATCTATAATCTATAATCTTTAGGATAGAAAGTCTTATTCTAAAAGGGTTTTTTTTTGACAATTACCTTTTAAAATCCTCCTGCTGTAGTAACGAGTGAGTGGTTGCTGTGGTGCCCAGAGGTGACAGGCTGGCTTGGATGGGATGGAGCAGGTCATCGCAGGTAGATGGAAAAAAGCCATTTAGTGTAGTGAAGATTCTGTCTCATGGGAGGAGGGCCCCATAGCCATTGGACTAAAAGAGAAATTGAAAGGATCCAAGTAAAAGGAAATTTGAAAGTGTAACAAGAGTGAGGGGCTGCCCCTGATGGGGTTTTGGAAAGGAGCTGCAGTTTCTCAAAAGTTGTTACAGCAAATCCTAAGGACAGATTTCTGCCACAATTCCACCCAGCGATCAGGAAGGATTTCCCAGTAAATAAAAATGTAATGTGCATTTAAAAAAAAAAAAAAAAAAAAGATTATTTATTTATTTATTTATTTATTTATTTATTTATTTATTTGACAGAGAGAGAGATCACATGTAGGTAGGGAGGCAGGCAGGGGGGTGGGGGGGTGAAGCCGGCTCTCTGCTGAGCAGAGAGCCTGATGCGGGGCTCAATCCCAGGACCCTGAGATCATGACCTGAGCAGAAGGCAGAGGCTTTAACTCACTGAGCCACCCAGGTGCTCCGTGATGTGCATTTTTTAAAGGATTTTATTTATTTGAGAAGGAGCAGTAGGGAGAGGGAGAAGCAGGCTCCCCATTGAACAGGGAGACAGACATGGGGCTCAATCCCACGATCCCAGGATCACCACCTGAGCCGAAGGCAGATGCTTAACCGACTGAGACCCAGGTGCCCCAGGAATGGGCATTTTTATTGTTATATAATGTTCTTAAAAATATTTTGCTAATTATGATTTTTAATGTGAAAATTCATCAAGAAAATGCAGTGTTGCATTTACATCACTAAGTATATGGGTTTTATGTAACTTTTTTTTTCCATTTCAGGTAAAAAGAGACATTTTTGGCAGATACAACATGATGACATTTGTAATCGATACTTCAATATGGTCACAGGACATAATTACATTAAATTCAAAGTTCTTTACATTTAGTTATTTCTTACCACATACTACATACTGTATCTTCCATCCTAATATATTTTTTTCATTACCATATTCCTTTGATGTTAAGAATCTAAATCCTAGAAATATTGTTAATGTAAAATAAGTCAGATTCTGGATCTTCTAGGTATCTGATCGTATGTGTGTGTTTGTGTGTGTGTGTATTAGCAGTGTTTGTGGGTGATTTAAATTATTTTGGATTATGGGTGGTTTAAAGTATTTTTTCTTTTTTGACTTGCAAGCATTTTCTAATATTACTTTTTACACTGAGCATATTAGTAATATATATTTCATTCAACAAACTCAGGTATTTAAGAGATGCTATTTTCTTAATTTTCTTATAAGTGAGTTTAATTCCTAGTCTCAGCCCTATTCCTCTTTGTGGCAGAAATATAATCTTGTTCGAGTTAGGTACTGGGGGCTTACAAAGTGTCATCGGTAGGCGGGAGGCCTCTGGCTGGCCATTGTCACATTCTGTCTGCACTGGTCACTTCTACACAATCCTTGCCTAGACCACAAACCCCCCAGGGCTGGCTGTCCCAGGGTCTTCCAGATGACCTGCTGGACCAGGGTGAACTCTGGGAGGCCCCCTCAGGTCTCCCTCCTCCTGTATCTCTGAGCCAACACCTTGCCAACTGCTCCCCGTCATGCAGGAAAATTCCACAAGACTTGTCTCCCCTTAGCTCAGTCAAGAGTTCTCTATTCTTGAATCCCCTAAGGACTTTGGGGATCAAGTCCTAAGCCTTAAATGCCTTGCCCTCTGCCCTCTCCTCACTGCTTCAGTATAGCAGATCTTATTAGTAAGAGAGAGGTGTGAGCAGCAGAAAAAACCCAAACAAACAAAACTGACTCTGATCAATCACATAATGCTTTTTTTTAATAACTCCAAGAATTTGACTCATGTTCTCTGGCTATACGTCACGTCACATGTCCGGTTACACATATATTGAGTTACTAATTTAAATAGATAAACAAGTAAATCAACACAGAAAACAAGAGTTCATTCTCACTGAACTTTTAGCTTGCACAATTATTGTATTATTATTGTTGTTGTAAAATAATAAACTTAAGTGGTGACTTAATACTGTTTCTCCTACATACCAAGTAATGATCTCGGTGCTTTACATTTGTTAACTCTGCTGACCCTCAAAACAACTCTTAAGTAGGTGCTAATAAATATTCGCACTTGGACGAGGGGAAAACTGAGTCCAAGAAAGATTATGTAACCTGCCTAAGGTTACATGGTTTATGAGTATGCGAGTCAGGATTCAATCCCAGGAGTCAGGCTCAGGGTCTGTGCATCTCCAGACCCCGCCAAATTTAACCTGTTAATTATGTCATGTGCCTGTAAGAGGTGAAGCATCTTGCTTCAAATGTCACCAGTTTAACCGGCTCGAGCGAGGGGCTAGAACCCAGGTCTTCTGGCTCCAAATCTCATCTCTTTCCTCTTCATCACTTTGCTTTTTGAGATTGACAAAGCTGACAATTTTGCCAACCAGGGCCAGTGCAAAACTACCATTCACTTCCAGATAGGATATCTGGGAAAGCTTTGCTGTGATTTGTGAGTCTAATCCCTAGTGGCACTGTCATTGTTGAAGATCCTTAATAGACACCATTGTCAGGTCTGGCTCTCAGGTTCAAAGAGACAATTGCTTAAGTACAAGACAACGGGAGGAGAGTCTTAGCAGCCATAGCCAATGAGAAAAATTCCCAGCGGGGATTTTCATGGACCTGGAGCTAAGAGTGAGTCAGCATCCTAGATGTGGGTTCACAGGTGCTCCTAGGCTGTATTAACACAAATTTCCCAGTGTCCTCACAGAAGGGCTGTGAGAGTCCTATTCCTATCTGTCACCTGAGCCTCTGCTCACTTTTTGACTCTACACTTGGGGCGGGGGAGGTGGGGCACAAGCAGTGAGAGTCCTGGAGGAGGATAGCAAGTTTGATGGGAAGTGGTGGAAGCCACGTCCTTGGAAGAATAGGGAAGGTTCTGGGCTGGGGCTCTTAAGACTGGAAAAGTGATTGATCTGGGGACATGACTACCGTTTGCAAAACTCTGAAGGGCATCATGGGAAAGAATGAGAAAATGAGCCTGTGGGGTCTAAAAGAGCAAACCTAGAGCCCAGAGGTGGAAGAGAGAGAGAGAGAGAACTCAAATAAGGCATTTAAATGCTCAGGCCTTGGAGCCAGGCCACCTGAGCTCATATCACCACTTCGCTGTTACTTAACCCCTCTGTGTGTCAGCTTCCTTTTCTATCAAATAAGAATAATAAAAGCATCTGTTTCAGAGTTCTTGAGAGGATTAAATGAGATAACTTGTGTCAAGTGCTTAGCACTTGGCATCCAGAGGTGCTCTATAAATGCTCTCCATAATAATGATATTGTCATAGTGGTACTGTTACTATTATTGCCCAGGCTAGTTAGCCAGGAGACATGTTACCTTAGGCAGTAACAAGCGCCCCTACCCTGGACACATGTAACAGACAAAGATTTACCACATGGTGAAGATGTTGTAAAGTTAACTCAAGCCCTGAGGTACAGGGAGAGCACAGAGGGCTTGTCTTCTCACTGGTCCTCCCAGGGAGAGCAAGGGAGCTCTCTCGGGTCTCTTTCAGAGGGGCACTAATCCCATTCATGAGGGCTCCACCTCAGGACCCAATCACCTCCCACAGCCCACCTCCAAATAACACCACACTGGGGGTTAGGTTTCAATTTCCAGGAGGGCACTGAAGCAAATGATACTTTCAGGCAAAATGGTCTGGCTGCTGAGGGCACCACTGGCATTGGATTCCTATGTTCCACATATATCTGCGGAAAGCTTGGGGGTTGGCACAAGCTTCATGCAGAGGGCGCTCATTACAGAATCCTAGAGGGAGTGCATTAGCAAGGAGGGGCGGGGTGGATGGAGGGAACGTGCACTCCGAGTGGGAGGGGATTCAGCAGGACCATTTCTCTGGACTAGGTGTGTAGTTGTGGGCCCAGCCAGGCCTTTGTCCCTGAAGGTCTCAGTCCCAGAAAGACGGGCAGCACAGTCTATGCAGAGGGTCTCAGTTAGATGGTGGGAGCCCAGGGCAGCCCTCTCAGGGCTGGGCACAAACAGTGTCCTACTCACACTGAAATGGGACCGTCAGGGAGAGGATATCCCCCTCACTTTATCAGCTTCCGGATGGTGTGAGGCTGGCCCAGGACAATCTTAGGGCCATCAACAGGAGCCTGCACCTGTGGTGATAAGTGACCTCGGAGCAGTTACATTTTCACTCCTTAATATATTCACTAGTTCATTAATTAAATGATATTTACCGACTACTGATTGTGACTGTTCGTTTTATGTTTCAGATTGACTGGGGCCACCGGGTGTCCAGACCCTTGATCAGATATCATTCCAGGTACATCTGTGAGGGTGTTTTTGGATGAGATTAATCTTTGGCCTAGTGGAATGAACAAAGCCAAGTGCCCTCCCTTCCAGGGGAGGGCCTCATCCAATTACCCAAGCAGAACAAAGAGGCTGAGGGAGAGGGAGCTTCACCTGCCTGCCTGCTTGAGCTGGACGTTGGTCTTCGGCCCTCAGACTGTAACTTGGGCCTCCGGGTGTAAGCTGGAGACTCCC
>CM053606.1:24919490-24962979 GCA_028646535.1 Procyon lotor
TCAGGTCATGATCTCAGGGTCCTGGATCGAGCCCCGCATCGGGCTCTCTGCTCAGCAGGGAGCCTGCTTCCTCTACTCTCTCTGCCCGCTTCTCTGTCTACTTGGATCTCTCTCTGTCAAATAAATAAATCTTTTTTTAAAAAAAAAATTTTCTTGGGCATGTGTAAGGCATACAGAAATAATTTGAGGGATTAGGGATAATCAAGAGGCAAGGGATCCTAAAATAAGAGGCCAAGGCCAGAGCCAGTGAAGGACAGGTTAATCACTCCTGATGGGATTGCCTCTAAAACCCCAGAGGGCTATAGGCTGTGGAAATGCATGCACACGTGTGTGTGTGTGTGTGTGTGTGTGTGTGTGTGTGTGCACGCATGCATGCACGTGCATGGGGCTGGGAACTGAATCCAATCAAATGCCAGATCCTGTGCACAAACCCAACACTGTATAGCATCTTTAAGGAAAGTGAAGGCTACAGGCTTCCCTTTGCAGGGAAGGATGAGGGAAAAAAAGGCTGACATATAGTTTGTATATGCATGACTCTTACGTGTGCATGGAATATGCATAGGTGCATTCAAACAAAAACAGATGCAGAGTTTTTAGGTTTCTTTAGGAATTGGGTCTTTGATCAGAGTCTTGGGCTTCAGGCCCGGTAGAGTCTGGGATTCACGTGATCCATCAGATAACTCATGGGAGGAGAATGCTGCTCTCCAGCCCAAGATGCACCTCTATAGACTAGAATAGGGCCCCCTGACCGAAATTTCTTTCTGTTTGATAAGGAGTCACCCCCCACCCCAACCAGAATGGGCCTGAACTTGAGCCAAACCTGCATGGGTAGGGAGATCAGTTATCAGGGCCTGTGGGTGAGTTGGGTCTTTGTGGCTCCTTGCACACGGAGCTAGTGTGAGAGCTGCTGTCCTAGTCTCTTGCCCAGGTGTCTCCAAAAGTCTCCAAATCCCAGGTGTCAGAATTTCTCAAACCAGCTCATTTTCTCTGTCCCAACCTAGCTTCCCGAGCCAACAGTGGACTTTATTTATTCTACAAACACTTATTATGGGGCTGTGATAGACCAGAAACTGTATTAAGCGTGAGGAATTCAGACATAAACAAAGCACAGGCCTTTTCACAGAGCCCTGGAAATCAGCCAACATTTTTCAATCTTAAGAAAGCAAGAAAACAGAAGGGCTGGGGAATCCAACACTAACTTTCATCCACTCATATGTGACTGATCATTTTCTTAAGTCAGATTTTTGGAATGATTATTAATCCCACCCTTTTCTGCCTTTCCATAATGAAGTTTGGAACCAACGAAGACATAAGACATAGGACACAGAAGGAAATCAAAATATCATCTTTGAAGGTCACTTAAAGAACATTGCTTTTAAACCTATGGTCACAGTGGGCTTCCCAGCCGTTCACTTCAGGTATCAATTTATGCATCTGGTAAATGAACTGACCACAATGTGCCTGGCATAAAGGGCAGAGCCTACATTGGGAGACTTATCACCTAGTACTAGGTCCTGAACATGACCTCCCTGAACATGGATCCAAGAAAATACAGAGAAGGCTGAACTGAGCATGCACAGTTTTTTTTTTTCTCTGAAACTTGCCCATCAGATAAATCACTCTTCCTCTGGGGACTAGTCAGCAAAGGTACATAAAGATCAAAGTGTTACTTCTGCTGACATCTCAGCATGTAAGAACATGGAACGAAGGTTCCATGACGGAGATTCTCTCAAAACCTGGTTCATACATTCAAGATTTAGCTTGTTAATAAATCTAATGACTTAGTGAATGTCTTACTCTGCTCAGGCTATTATAACAAGATACCATAGACTGAATGGCTTAAATAGCAGACATTTATTTCTTGCTGTTCTGGAAACCGGGAAGTCCAAGATAAAGGTCCTAGAAGAATCAGTTTCTAGTGATGAGAGCTCTTTTCCTGGCTTATAGACAGCTGCTTTCTCATTGTGTTCTTGCATGGTAGAGAGAGAAGGGCTCTGATTTCTTCTCCTCCTCTCATAAGGGTATTAACCCCATCATGAGGGCTCTAGCCTCCTGAATTTATTTAAATCTGATTACCTTCCAAAGGCCCCACCTCCTAATACCACCATATTATTCATGGCCAACAACAAACCATATGTTGAAGGTAGATAGGGCTTCAACATATGAATTTTTCCCATAACAGTGAACTTGGGATGGATAGGCCCTTAGTTCCCATGGAGACCCCAAGGGAAAGAACACTGACTCTGATGTCTACATACCTAAGTTTAAATCCTGCCCCTCCCCCTTACTAATCAAGCAACCTTGAGCAAATGACCTTATCACTCCAGGTCTCAGGTCTCTCCTCAGAAAAATGAGAAAAATGATGCTGTCTATTGTAGAGATTTCTTGGAAGGACCCAATTTGAGCTTGAGTATGGACAGATGGGAGGGGTTGTGCTTTTTGTTGTCATTATTTCTAACGTCACCTGGCCTCAGAGATCCTTCTTCCTGAGAAAGGGTATAGTACAGTGCATGAGCCTGCCTGCCTCGAAGTCTAACCTGGAAAGCATCTTGAAATCCAGCACCACCGAAATACTTGAAGAAAGAAGCAAGTTCCAACCAGAAGACCTGTTGAGTCCTCTGTTTTAGAAGATCTGTGATGAGTCTGTTCAAGACCAAACCAGAGAACTGAACATTGTAGATTCCCCATCTCCCCAACAATTTCTAAGCCCTTGGGTGGCTCAGGGAAGGTTTTGCAACAGAGTAGAATAAAGCATTTTTCTATTTGTCTTCTAGTCTACCATCTACACTATACTATATCACACACCACATACCACACATCACACACACACACTTAAACACACACACCAGAGAATCCATCTTAACTCTAATGGCTTAGTTGTTTTTCAAGTACAGAGAGAATTTATAAACAATTCCTCAGAAGTTAAAGAAGAGAGAGAGAGAAAAAAATCTGGTATCCTGCTCAGAATGGATTTTTAAAAAACCTAAGAGTCAAGCTTTCTCTTCCCCTGAGATATGATTATGATTTCTCTCATTTCTTTTCTCCATGGTTTCATGTGCACTAATACCCAACGTGGAACTCGTGGATGTTGCTCTCTGACATCTGCTTTTCCTTCCAGGAGAGGATAATATTGCCATTTCCTGGCTTCTTGGAACTGGATGCAGCCAAGTGGCCAGTCCTGGTCGATGAGTGGACAGTAGAGCTGGCACGTGTTGCTTCTGGGCCACAGCATTTAACTGTTTGGCAGCCACTGTGAGTCATTCAGAACTCTGCCCTGTGATGATGATTGGCAATGTTCAAGATGGCGGCTGTCCCACCAAGCTGACAAGATCTTATGAGGAAACATGAAGCAGAGCCTCTCATTGACCCAGAAGCAACATATCGTTGTGCAAGAAAGTAACTTTTATTGCCATAAGACATTAGAATCTGGGAGTTGTTTGTTACTGCAGCTTGTCCTAGCCTATTTTCTCTGTTGCACCCTTAACAAATGAAAAAAATTCAAACCAGTTGTCCTGCTGTTGTTCTCGCCCTAAAGAACCTAAGTTGGCCATAGATCGCACCAATTCACGGGAGACTGAAAATCCGAGTGTCACTGCTCTGCAGTGTCCACTTTCATGGCCTTGCCTGAAGAGAAGACTGTGCTTCCCAGAGAACTGATTTAGCCTTTGCATTAAACATCAGGCTGCTTCCTCTACCGCATGGCAGGTTTTCATCTCCTCTGAATAATTTTTTAGCAACTTGAGAAACTGCAATCCAAACATATAGTATTTTTGGCTGGAAATTAAAACACGTCACTTTTAAAACATAAGCAGCATGCCCTGAATGTTTATGGTAAAAAGCTCACTCCTGGCCAGACTGCAAAGCTCACATTACCGAGAGGCAAACCCTGGAGCATGCTAGCAGTTTGCCTCCCAGTTCGTCCTTCCTACACAGTGCAATGACTGTGAATCATTTCTCCTCTGGCACATGGACTCCCAGGCTTTATGACTGCTTTCATATCAGAGAGCGACTGGCTAGAATTTCCCCTTGCTGTGAGGGGACAGCTGTGGCAAAGGAGAGACAGGTTTCTGTCTACTGGCTACCCCTGTGATGAGCCAAAGCTGCCAGTTCAAAGGAAGTTTCCAATGATACTGCACTGAAGGCTCAACCATGGAGCCTCCTATTGGGGAAGCCACCTTATTTCTTTATTCACACGTTCATTTATTTCATTTATTTACATATTCATTTGTTAATGCCTGCAATGAGCCCGTTTCTGTGGGGGGTGTGGTAAGACACCCAAAGACAAAGATGACAGAACCCTTGCCTTGTAGGAGGTTGCGATCCAACAGCAGATGCACTTGGTAACACAGGTCATAAGAGAAACCAACATACTATGGGAATTTAGAGGAAGGTGATGCAGCAGCAGTCCATAAGAGAAAAGGGAGAAAAATGAACATCTCTGACCATTAGCTATCTTACATCACTTCATTTCTACCACCCCCTAATGGGGTTGTAATCCATATATTAGGTGTGCACACTGAGCTTCAGAAATATAAAGGGATTTTTCCAAGAAATAGTTAGTTGGAAGTTATGTCTCACATGCAATTTCACCTGACTCCAAAATCAGTGTCTGTTAAGTAACTTAATCTCTCTAAGCCACAATTTATCCATCTATACAATGGAGATAAAATGAAAGTACCGATCTCATGGAGTTGTTTTAAGGATCACATGAGATCATCTATGAAGATAAAGTTCTTAGTCTGGCATTGAGTCTCAGTTCTTAGTTATCAGGCATGGTAAGTGCCCAATAACTACTCGTATATTATTATTGTGTGCACCTCCTGTATGGCAGGGACTTGCTCAATACTTCACAAATATTTATTCTTACTTCCTTTTATGGATAAGGAGAGAGAAGCTCAGATAAATGAAACAACTTGCCCAAGGACATTTAAATGATAAGTAATGCTTTGGGGCTAGGACTAAGGTCTGCCTAACTTGAACATGGATACTCCTTCCATCATGCCAAGATGTCTCTCAAAGCTAATTCAGAAGATTAGAACCCCCCAGGGAATGGGTGGTGTTCATCACTGTATTGTGTATTGTGCAGTGCTCAAGAGCATAGGCTTTGCATTGCTCAGGGAGCTCCATGTTTTACTAAACTTGGGCAAGCTTTTTAACCTCTCTGAGCTCCATTTCCATCTGTAAAATGAGGTGATAAGAATGGAATGTACCCCCCAAAGCTCTGTTGTGAGGATTAAAGAAGAAAATGCATATGGAATGCTTAGCAAGATGTCTGGCACATAGAAAGATCTCAATGATTGTGGATGATGATGATGATGATGATGGTAATGATGATGTTAATGGTGATGATGGTGATGGTGATGATGGTGAAGGGGATGATGGTAATGATGCTGATGATGGTGATGATGGTGATGATGGGGATGGGGATGATGGTGATGGTGATGACCTGACATCACTGACATAGCCTGTGTGACACACCCACAGAAGGTACGATAAAAGGAGGGAAATGGTATTTATGCCAAGACCATTGTCTTCCAGCACACACTTCTGGTGAAACAAAGAATGTTTCAGATGAAGCAAGTTAAGCAACCGTGGAGAATGATGATACCTACCAGAATTAGCGTGCTAAGAAAATACATTTTCAAGGCATTGCTTCTTTATGTGACTTCTTAAAATGTTGGTTGGCAACAAAACCAGAATTCTCTTATCAAAATGAAATCTGTAGAATACAATTTTCAGCTCAAACAATGTGGTTTATACAAAGCGCCACCCTTTCAAGTCAGATGAGGAAATATAAAACTGTTCTATAATGGATATATTGTTTGCACACAAAAAAACATATGAATCCATGTTTCATGCCAGGCCTCATTTGGCATCTTCAGTAAAAGGGGAAAACTCTCTTTTCTCCAGAGGAAAACCCTAACAGAGACTTTAGTACCATATTAGATGTCCTCTTTGCTCCTCTCAAGATGTCAGAAGACCACGCCTACCTTACCCAGTAGGATACCAGGTACCCAGGAGCCAGGGACCTGGCATTTATCATCATGGATCCCTTTCGTTAAACTGAGATAACTGTGGATCAGTCCCATCAGTGGTGAATTCAGTTCTACAGAAATGTGCTAAGAGCTCATTAAATGCTCACTGCTATTCCAGGCACTGTGAGGAAGCCCAGAAATTTGGGTGAGACCCTGTCTTGACCTCAGTGCACGCAGTGTCTGGTAGCCTGGGGGAAAAACAAGTCCATGAAGGCAAGGCAGATCCTTACTATCACAGAACAATTGTGCATGCAACCAGCAGACCTTCACCACTCCTTTACGGAGTGCTTGCCATATGCCAGGCCCAGGGCTAAGCATGGAGGAGGGAAAAGTAAGAAGGCACACTTTCTGTCCTCAGGAAGATCAGAACTTTAGGAAATTCTTTAGTTTAGGAAGACGATTTAGGAACTCCATGGCAGGGGACTGTCTGATGGGGAAGCAGAGAAGAGTTTTTGGAAAGTTCTAAAGAGCATGGTAAAAATCAGCACATGGAAATGCTTTCTGTCTAGGGACCAGGACCCAGAATGACAGGGCAAAGTCTGCTCGGTGGGTTGTAATCACAGACTGCTTCGTGGCTCATTACTCACCATTGAGCTTATAGCCATGCAGGGTGCTCTTGGCCTTCAGGAGCAGTGGGCATTCTGCCCTTCCTTCCTCTCAGCTCCTGGGTCTCCTGTGAGAATTACCTCTTGTATGATGTTTGTTTGGAGAGAGGTCACAAAGAAGGAGGGGGGCTCCATCACCTCTCTGCCTGTCCAGGCTCAGCTGCTATGGAGAAGGCTTGTCAAAGAGGTAACATGGGAAGGATTCCAGCCAGGTTAGGAACAGGAAGGGGAGTCTTACAGGGCAAAGAAACTGCAGGGCAAAAGGCCTGAGGCAGGAATAAGTTTATAGAGCTCAAGGAACCCAGGGAATAGGAAGAACAGCAGAAATCAGGGCAGAAAGGCAGGCTGGGGCCAGAACCCATGAGGCCCTGAGGCCACTGCAAGGGGTTCAGAGGTTATCACTAAGCCACTAGAAGGTTGTAAGCAAGAGAGTGGAGTGCAACTGTTTATTTTTTAAAAGATCCCTCTGACTGCTGGGTAGATGATGGACCATAGAGAGGCAAGATAGGAAGCGGGAGAACTAGTGTGGAGTGATTGCTGCCACCCAGGGAGGAAGGAGATGAGGACAGCTAGGACCACAGGAATATCTGGTGTTGGGGAGAAGGAGCTAGAAAGGGGATATAGTTTACAGGTGATGTCTGTTGGACTTGCTCATTGCTATGAGAAGTGAAGGAAAGAAGAATCCAGAATGACTCTTGGGTTTGCAGGTGAAGCAAGCGTATGGATAGTGCTATTTAATGAGGAACAGCAGAGCGTTCTATTACTGGGGGCATCTCTGGAGAAGGCCATGTTTTGGCAGAGAGGAAAAAAAAAAACAGAGATTTATTTTGAGCATGTAAGTTTTGAGTTGTCTATGAGACATCCAAGTAGAGACATGGAGCTGAGTACAGTTACAGGATCCCAGAGCTGGGTGCACAGGAAAGGACCACATATCTATATTCTGAGGTCCTTAGCATATAGATGATATTTAAAGCTGAGGGTTGGATTGCCTCCTAAGGCGAGAAACAGACAGAATAAAAGAGGTCCAAGGGCTGGGGCTGAGGGTTTGACATTTAGAAGTCAAGCCCTCTGAAACAAGAAAAGAAAACCCCGATGTTCCTCTCCCTTCACACTTGCATGCCCTACCACCCTTGGCAGGCTCAACCGCAGAGGGAAAAACCAAGCCTATAAAGACCATTTTCAACTGGATTTGAATACTGTATGTACGTAATTAAAAACATTTGGCCCCAAAGATTAATAACTCCTTTTACATCTTCCTTTGACAGTCGCTCTGATCTGCGGGGCGGGCCGGGTGGGGTGGGTGCTTTCTGAGTTGATTAACACCTCCACGTTGCTTTGAGCAAAGTGTGCGGCTACGACAGAAAAATGCCACATTGCAGATGCCTGACTTGGGGATGGGACTCTGACTTCACGCCTCCCGATGGAGGCAGAGACTCACTTCTGACGGAGGGAAAGTATTACAAAAATATATATGTAACACATATTCTATTCCTGATTTAGGTCTATAATCTTATGAGCCAGACTGTAATGAATAAAGTTATAATTAGCTAGAGATGAAGAACACGCAGCCGTGTTTTCTAGGGTGCACTTGGAGGCCCCGATCCAATCTGCACATTTACAAGCTGTGCTATTTGCATCGACTTCTACGGCCTCCACTCAGAGACAGAAGAGGCTGCATTATTGATGACAGTGTGCGCATCTTGCTTATCTCTCTACTACACCCTGTGGGGTGTGGAAGTGCAGGAGGAGGGAACAGCCAGGAAATCCGGAAAACACTACCCCATCCTCACAGAATAGTTCCCAAAATAGCAGCGTCCATGTCTAGTCTGGGCCAGAAAACCTCTGGCATTCTCCCCAAGGAGATCTACAGGCTTGGATGAAATAGATGGACGTCAGTTCTTGGGAACTGCTGTGACCTGTGCTGTGTGACCATAGGGAAGTCACTGGCCCTCTCTGGGCCCTGAGTTTCCATTTGTGAGATGAGAAGTTAGGCTTGAATATCTCTAAGGGTCTCCTTCAACATCCCGAGGAGTTCTGATTCTATGGGGAGAAAACCACGTAGGAGAAGCCACCAAGCCAGTTCCTGTAAGACCAGGCCTTACCCCATGCTGCCAAGGAACCTAGCCCCCATACGCCTTCTCTGTGTTTTGATGTGCTGTGAAGTAGTGTACTGGTAAATGTTTAACAACGGGCTCTCCAGTGAAAAAGCTCTGATTTGTAGTGTTTGCCAATTTCTGTGGTGTGAATACTCCCACCGTGGAGGATTTCAACCTACCAACATGATGGCATAGAACACAGAGTCGAGAAAAGATGCACATAATCAACTTTCATAAGTTGGCACTCCTACCGACGACAACACACCACTCATGGTATATGTGTTGCGAATAACTGGCAAGTCACCCCCTCACTCTTCTCCTCCACTTCCCCTGGTCAAAAAATTTTAAGTAGGGGCCAACACCACTGCAGCAGGCAGCCAAGAGAGTGACTTTGCACTTCCAGATCCGGTCCCTGCCATACGGCTTTCGAAGTGACTGCAGCCTCAGGGTTAAAGGGCGCGGGCTCTTGAGCCAGACCTCCAGGGTTCCAAATTCTGGCCCTGCCACTTATGAGCTATGTGGCTTTGGTCAAGTGACTTAACATCTCTGTGAGAGAGGCAAACAGGGAGTAGTAAACATACCATCTTCATGGCTGTGTTAGTCAGCTGGGGGCGCCATGAAATACTCGAGACGGGGTGGCTTCCTTAATAGAAAATTTTTTTTCAGTTCTGGAGGCTGGAATTCCAAGGTCTGGGTTGCCAGTGTGGCTGGGTTTGCGTGAGGGCTCTTTTCTTGGCTTAGCAGACAGCCACCTTCTCACTGCATCTTCACATGTTAGACAGGTACATGTCATTCTCTTCTTATAAGGAAGCCGTTTCTACAGGATCAGGGTTCCACCCTTATGACCTCAACCTTAATCACTTTCTTAAAGCCCTTATCCCCAATATAGTCAGTACTTCCATTTATAAATTTTGGGGAATGCAATTGGGTTGTTATAAGGATTGAGTTAGTGCACACAGTGTGCCTGGTACACAGTAACTGCTCACTCAATGTCAGCTGTTGTTATATGTTTATAATATATATTATATATTTAAGATGATCATTGATTTGTTTGAACCACGAAATCAAAGATCAGACCGAAAGAAGGAAAAGAAAAGTAATTTTGGCACAAGTTTTGCAAGCCTAGAACTCGATTTTCTTGTGAGAGCCTAGGACCCAGTCTGGACCAACAAATGTCCAATCTGATGGTCAGTTAAATCCAGCTATTGATCTAGAAGCTCCGTACTTGGATTTCGTGTTGTGCTCTGGGCGAATCCGAGTTGAAAACTGAAGGCTAACATTCAGTGTGCCAATGGTTTCATCCCCTTTTGTGAACCCGTGGCCGGTAACCGGACCAGCAGAAAGGCCTGGAGTACTTCCTGCTTCTTCCACCTGCAAACCCAGGATGTCTCATGCCCCACATTGGGAGTCAAACTCTGGGTACCAATCCTTCCTCTCTCCAAATGAGCCCTCCTCAGAGAGCAGCTGAATCTACAGCAGTTTGGTATGGCTGCCTCCCCACACAGCCCCACTGGCCTCAGTTCATTCACACCTCCTCGAGTGTTTCCGAACATGGAGCCACACACCCAGTGTCCATCCACACTCGGACGGATTCTCCCAACAACCCTGAGAGACATTCTAAAGAATTTCTATAAAGCCCAGCAATTCCACTCTTAGGTATATAGCCAAAGGGATTGACGATTGGTGCTCAAATTCTTGTGCACGATGTTTATGGCAGCATTATTCACAAAAGCAAAAGATGGAAACAAGCTAAATGTCCATCAAGATGCGAACGGAAAAACAAAATGTGACATACGTGTACAGTGGAATATTATTCAGGCATAAAGAGGGAACGAAGTGCTGATTCATGCCTGATTCATACTCAGTCACATACTGTGTACTTCCATTTATTTGGAATATCCAGAATAGATAAGTCCACAGAGACTAAAAGCAGTTGGTGGTTGCCAGAATCTTGAGTGGAAGGGAGGAGTAGGAGTGATTGCTTGACAGGTGTGGAGTTTCTTTTGGGGTAATGAAAATGTTTGGGGCGATGCCCGGGTGGCTCAGTTGATTAAGACATCTGCCTTTGGCTCAGCTTATGATCCCAGGGTCCTAGGATCAAGTTCCATGTTGGGCTCCTTGCTCTGCAGGGAGCCTGCCTCTCCCTCTGCCTGCTGCCCCTTGCTTGTGCTCTCTCTCTCTCTCTCTCTCTCACATACACACACACAGATAAAATCCTTAAAAAATATATTTGGGAACTTAATGTGGATGATGGTTGCTCAACACTGTGAAAGCACTAAATGCCACTTAACCCACTTTAAAATGGTTACTTTTATGCTATATGAATTTCTTCTCAATTTTTTAAAAACCCATTCCACACTCTGGGTATTTTTGAGTTGTATTAATTTGTTTTAGAAAAATGACTTGAGCTAGTGACAAGAAACTCAGCGCTCCACTCAAAAGTGCAAGTAGGAAGTGACCCCCCAGTTTCTTTCCCTAATCTTTCCCTAATCACTAAGGTGGGAGAGGCCCAGCACTGGGAAAGGAGAGGAACAAAGAACTTATAATTATTAACTCTAGACGTGCCAGGACCCAGGGTAGGCCTTTTACTTACTGCTTTCCATTTTCATTCTTTGTCAGACATGGTACCCCTTGCTTTGTGTTGATGACAACTCTGGTTTGTTCTCCCAACAGCCTTGAGAAATTTATGGGAAGGCTATTGTTCCCATTTTAGAGACGGGGAAACTGAAAGTCTTCAGCATCAGGACCCTGCTTGTAACTCAAGTGTGCCTGACTCCAGAGCCTCAGACTCTCCTATCCCATGTCCCTGAAAGGTGCTGGAAATCACAGCCAATGCTCACAACCACAGCTGCCACCAGCGTAGGCCGTGGGGGAGAGGAGAGAGGAAAGGTGGATGTCTGCAGCTCAGGCATGTTTACCTTCCTCAGTTTCCCCTTTCCCTGTTCTCTATTAGACAGAGTAGAAATAGAACCCCTTTAGGGATAGATGTCATCCTCCACAACACTCGGCATAGCGGCTTGTTTATCTGAAGAGAGAATCTTCCCTCGGCAGCCTAAGGCTGGGAGCCATCAGAACTCAGAGTGGCTGGTGGTGCCTTTGCCCCCAGAGGTCCGGGTTCTGTGTCGATTCAAGGAATCCTTTTCACTGCATTCCCTGGGGTACATGGTCTTCCAAGGGATCCCCTGATTTCTCAGAGTGGGACTCAGGGTGCTGACTGCAATTCGGTAAGGATCCAAAGGGGGCGTCCCGTCTCTGGTCTCCGCTGGAACGCTGGCGATCCACGTCATCCTCGACAAGCCTTCGCTCCTCTCCAGGCCTCGTTTCGTCGGTGTGAAAGGAAGACGGTGCACTCCCAACTTTGAAATGTCAATGATTCTCCCTCAACACCTTAACATTTGCAGAGGAACTTGGCAATGCTACACAGATAGAGGTGTCCTCAAAAGTCGTGTGTGAATCAGATCCTGGTTATGAAACCACATGTGTGTAAAGCAGAGAGGGATGGTGGAATGTGAATAACCGGCCTCCAGTTCACCGTGAACTTATAGATGTTTCTAGAAGCCAGGAAGGGAGAGAGAGGGAGAGAAGGAGGGAGAGAAGAAAGGAATGGGAGTGGTTAAATACTCTGGCACTTCGGAGTCGGAAATTGTAAGCTTGAGTCTGCTCTTGCACTCACAGGCAGCAAGACCTTGGACAAGTCACTTCACCTCTCTCAGCTTCAGTATTCTCATCTATAAAATGGGGATAAGAGCACTACCTATAGATGAATATGACAACTAAAACGAATTCCGTAATTGAAAGGTACAGCACAGCGCTGGGTACTTAATAAGTACTCAGTAAAACATAAAGTATTCGGCAAAGAAGGACAGAGGAATGAAAGAAGGTTGTGGGAAGGTGGGGAGGGACGCCAGACCGAATCCCCCCTCAGCGTGGGCTGGGCATTGTCTACATAACCGCATGGAATGTATACAGAATCACAGAGAAGTTTGTCTCAGAAATCCAGAGGTGGGGCTGTTTCCTCTTTCTCAAATTTGGAGATGTGAAGGGGCAGAGATGGGGATTGTCTTTAGACTCCCCCGATTCTCGTTGCTGATGCTTATGCTGCTTTGAAGTACACCCCAAAACAATCAGTACGCACCGCCTGGAAGAGTGCATCCCCCACCACACCTGAGACCCACGCAGACACAGGCACAAGCACTAGGGCATGAAGGCATTTTCAAGTGCTCACTTCACACCCTCCCGCATTCACATGCATACCCAAGGAGGTCTGAGCAGCCAAGGTCAATGTTTCTCCTTGTGGGAATCAAAAGCAGTTACCCTTTTATCACTTTGAATTGATTATCCCAGCATTATTTCCCCACCACCACCACCCCCACAACTGAGTCCAGTTCCTCTGTTACACGCTGTCAAAGCCCCCTGCTTCCTTGCATGGCCCTTGGCACAGCTCATCATCACACAGGGATATGCACAGTTATTGGATTGCTGTCTGCCTCCCCTCCTAGACCTACTGCTTCAGAGCTTGGGGAGCCACAGCCATGGGGCTCAGCCTGCACCTAGCACCGTGCATGGAGTAAAAGGTTCATAAATGCTTGCCCAATGTCGAAATGAATGCATGAGCATGACAAGGAGACTTTTCAAAAGCAAGGTCAGGGCACCTCAGACCCCTTCATTGATCCTGTAGGGCTACCCCAGCCCTGGCCATGCTCTGCCTCCAGGGCCTCAGCCCTCTGGCTCTCTCTGCTCTGTAGCCAACGTATCCAGAACAGCTAGCTACCTCCTTCCTCAGCAGTGACGCTCAGGTCCTCTCTCCTGGAGGGCAGGCAGGCCTCCCTGCTCCACAATGGGGCCTTCATGTCTACTACAATTAAGATCCAACTACTGCAAAAGGGTCTTCGGGCCAGCGACCTCTTTTCCTTTCTTTTACCTGCCATCTCAGCACCTTCTGTTTATTCCTTTACACCTTTGACTCAGGCCTCAGTTCCCTTTGAAAAAAATATTTACATCTCTGTCCTTCTTTAGGGGACTTGGCCTATCTCTCTAATAAATAGAACATGAGTCTCGACCGGTGCCCCGCCCTGGGGCAGCACTTGGGTCGGGGGCGGGGTCTGGGGTGCCCTGCCACTCTCTCCTCTCCTGGAGGAGAGCTGCCTAGCTTCCAGACCAGAGCGGGCCTCTCCTATTCTCTCCTTCACCCCCAACTCCCCTGCACCCCCTCCCTCTCCCCTTTTCTCCCTGCCTCTCTCCAGGCCCCTTCCTCCTTCCCTCAGTCTCCCTCTCTCTCTTTCTTTCCACCTCCTGCTCTCTCTACCTTACTTCCACGCTTTTTAAGAAAAATCCAAACCTAGAAGTCCTCAAGGAAAAATCTTCCCCTCTCCTAAACCAGCCGAGCCTCCCTTACAACTGGGGGCGCCTTCGCTGGAAGTGCTTTGGTCTGCCTGGAAAGCCATCTGAATGACAAATCTTTGGACAAATTACTGATTTCTCATCTAATTTACATCCAATTAGTGTGAGTGAAATGAATCATGTGGTCAGCCCCTCAGGGGAAACATCCAGATAACAAATGCCCAGGGCTTCTTTCCTAGGGAACTGCTGGGCCCTTGGGGAAGCCCATGATTTACCCCTCGGGTCAGAGGCCCCCTCCCTTCCCCCCAGGCAGGTTACCAGGCCCATAGATCAACCCCGCCCCCTCCCTGCTGCCAGGAGGGCCACAGGGAGCTCAGGCTGGTAAAAAAAAAAAAAAAAAAAATGGGTGGATGAGGACCAGACCTTCTGTGGATCTCCCCTACCCTGCCCATGGAGAGCCACACCAGGTTAGAAAGCAGCACTGAGTTTTTGAAGCAATGCCAAGACTCAGGCTTGAGGTCCTCATGCAAGAAGTTGCCACAACCCCTCCCAAGGCAGGTGGCCCTGGGCTCTGGTGATCCTGACTGGCATTTGCCACCACTCGCCACATGCCAGGCCCTGCATTCAGTGCTCTGTGGCATCATGGCTCTTAGCCTTCACGACAAAGTACCTTGGAGGCCGGCACCAACTACAGGGATGTCTACTCTACAGGCAGGGAAACTGAGGCTCAGAGAGGCCATATTCAAGGTGATCAGTCAGGAAGACGCAGGGCTGAGGTTTCCGAACCCTGGCAGTGTGATGCCAGAGTCCAGGCACCTAACTGTCGTGCTCTGCCAGCTGCGCCCATTTGACAGAGGAGAAAACTGAGGCTCAGAGGGGTGAGGTCATTGCCCACAGTCACAGGGAAGGGTTGGCAGAGTGGGAGTACCAAGTCTGGGGGAATCCTCTGTGTGCAGCTCCATCCTGCCGCTCAGGCTCAGAGTCCGGGCAGGTGGAAACCACTTTCCAGGGGTGAGTGCGAGTAGATCACCCAGAGGTTATGGGGCCCTCCCCTCCGACCCCCTACCCGGAGAAGAATTCAGACCAAAGCACACCTTGCCGTGACTGGGTCGCCACTTGCTTCTGCATGCGTGAAGCACAGCAGCCGGCATTCAGAAATGTTTCTCTAAAACAAGAAGGATGACTCTCCGAATCGTTTGAAGTGGGAAGACAGGGGCGCGCAGGCAGGCCGGGTGGGGGGCACGGGTTTCTTGTCGGAACAGTGCGGTAGCGGCATGTTTGGGATGAGTTTGGTCTTCCTGTGTAAACTTGTTTCCAGTCTGCTATTTAAAACCTGGCATATGGATGGGATCTCAGCTTCCAGAACTGGCAGTTCCTACCATTCACAGCGACTAAATAAAAAGGGAATTTTAAAAACCAAATGCAGTTTTACCCCATAACGAGGCAAAGAGAGAACTACTAAGAAGTTAACAACTCCCGAACTTGGGCCCAGCCAACCCTCTAAATGTGGAGGCTTCTCCAAACAGGGCGGGGTGAGGAGGGAAGGGCCCAGCTTCTTCTGTGTCCCCCAAGGCAGGCCAGGCTCCGGGCTGGGGGCTTCACTGGATGCTCGGCGGGAGGGTCGGGACGCCATCTTCACAGCCAGCCAGCCGGGCACCGAAGCCCAGCTCTGCCACTACCCACTGGGTGACCTTGGGTACGCTAGTCACCCTCTCTGAGCTGCAGTTTGCTCAGCGGCAAAACAGGCCCCAAGTAGGACCTACCTTGCAGGATGTTGTAAGGATAATGTGAGCAAACGCTTGTAAAGCATGTTAAGCGTGATACCCGTCACATACTATGTGTGAAAAAAAAAAAAACAAAACTGTACTTATTATCTACGCATCTTCGGGGGCAATGAGGATGATTTTCCTCACTTTTCAGCTCGAGATTGGGGGAGTCCAACCCATCTCTTTCAAGGGGTTGAAGATAATAACCAGGGGTCCCAGCAATGGGGTGAGCAGAGTGGTAGCAAGAGAGGCCTGGAGGTGGGGGCTGGGGGAAAAGGAGGAGCGGACAGCCTGGAGAGAAGGGCAGGGATTCCAGGAGGCGTAGGACTTGGGTCACTGCGGGCAGGAGCCCAGTAAGAAGGATCCTGGGGGAGCAACCGGGCTGATTCTTGTCTGTATCCCCAGTAACAATAGTGATTGCTCAGTGCTTGCTCTGTGCCTGGCCCGTTCTGAAGGCTTTGCAGGTGTGGGGCTTTCTTCCTACAGAAACCTCGTGGAGGGGTATTATTATTTTTGAAAAGGAAACAGGCTCAGAGAAGGGAAAGTCCAAGGTCACACCGCTGGACAGTGAGTGTTGGGGCTGGGACATCAACCCTGGGGACCAGGGGGTGGGAGGCAGGATCCAGGGCCTTGCTCCCTTTCCTGCCTCCACTACTACAAGCCTTGGCACCAGGAGGCATCCTGGTGCGGAGAAGAAAGACCCGTCCACAGGGAGAGAGCAGAACCAGCCCCCTTAGCCTAAATAGACAGTCAAGTCAGCTGTGAGCCTCCTGCCAACTCACGGGGGAGCAGAATCCCCCTCCCCAGACCCATTCAGGGTCTGGGGACTACCCCACTACCCCAGCCCAGCCCTTGACAATCAGGGTAAGCCACCTGAGCCACGGCTGAGACCCCGTTCCCCGCCCACCCCTGGGAGCAGGCTGCCAGTCGCTCAGAGTACGGCTGTTCCCGGCCGAGTGACGAAAAGTGCCTCAGCAGCTTCCTGCACCCTCAACGTCCTGGTCTAGAAAAATGGGAAGGTCGAGGCACCTACATCATGTGACTGTCACCGAGGCTTACGTAAAGCGGTTAGAGCCCTACCTGTCAGAGTTCTCAGTTCTGTCATCGTTATCAAGAAGGAAACAGGCTCGGAGCAGAGGCGCCCCTTGTCCGACCGAGCAGAGCAGGTGAGGCTAACCCCAAACACGTGGAAAGGGAACCCCGGGAGGTCAGCAGAGCTATGATTAGGGCCGTGAGTGTGCGAGGAGGGTCTGGGTCTGGGGCAGTGTGTGTGTAGGGAAGGGGGGGAGTCCAGTGGTCCGAAGAACTGTGACCCCGGTGACGTCACTGAGCATCTCTGACTCACTTGTCCCAAAACACAGAAACCTCCTCCTGGTTCTGGAAGGCTGCTCCCAGACACATGTCCTCCCATCTCCCCATTTCCCCAGAGCATCCCTTGGGAGGAAGAACTTTGTCCTGACTCAGAGATTTGCCCCAGGCGCCGAGGACGCGCCTGCTCCGGGCTCCTGCCTCAGAGCCTGCCACTGTCAAGACTTATGGCCGCCTCGTCTCTCCCCCTCGCTGGGTCTGGCTACATCACTTATCTCCCCGACGCTGACCTGCCAGCAGCTGCAGGAGGCTCTCTCCGGTAAGATTTGATTAATGAGGTTCAGCAGCAACAAATCAGTCTTATGGAGCAGCCCTCCCCTCTCCGGGACACACTCTCACAACAGCCTCTGCATACAAACCACCCGCGGGTGTGGGGCGCCCCCCCGCCCTCCTGCCAGCCGGCCCCAGCTCTGCACCCCGGGCCCCTACAGGCCAGACCTGGCTGGACTCCCTGCCCGCCCCCGCCACTAGGCACCACGCCCAAGTGCCTGGCAAGAGGTGCTTGCTTTTCCCCCTTATCTTCAAGATAATAATATAATTATTAGAGTGATGTAAATCATAATAGCTCCTGTCTCTGGTCTTGCTGTATGCATGACACTTTGCTCAACACTTGACATGATTTTATTTAATTAATCTCCTCAGCAGCCCTAGGGGGTGGGGATTTTACTCCTGCCACTTTACGGATGAGGAAAGTGAGGGGTGGTGGGCGGGTACCTTGCCCACCAGTTAGAGAGCGGAGGAACTGGGATTTGAACCTCGGCATTCTGGCCTTTAATTCTACTTTTTCATACGGTCAAAGTCCTAAAACTCTTTGGAAATACGATGAAAGCTTTGGTCCTTCTTGAAAAATTTCAGCGTGAGCCGATGCACCCACCTTGGACCTCCGCTGTCCCGAGGACCCCGCCAGCCCACCTCATTAACTGTGAAACTCCGGCACAGCGCTCTAGCCCTGGGCCTCGATCTGTCCTGGAAGGACGGAAAACTGAGGGGTCCCGGCTCCAAGGGCCCACCTCTCCTACTCTCTGCTTTAAATGCCGACACCCGACCCCGGAGTCCTGCCTCCCCATCTCATCTGCTCACTCCCACTTGGAAAGTTCTAGTCATCGGAAGGCAGAACTGTTTTTCTCTTGGGGTTTCCAACCACTCTCTGAGCATCACCCCACCATGGCCCTTCTCCTTACCCCGACTGTTTTATTGGAACTGTTTGCTTTTCAAGTAGTTACAGGAAGTCCATGGCCCACGGCATCCCGTCCACGCCTCTGCAGTATAATCTACGCATCATTCAAGTGTGTGTCCCTCTGGCCATTGGTGACCTCTGGTCACCTTCCTAGGAACCTTTTTGTAGTGGGCGTCCTGCTCAGCTGCTCCTCCGGCCCCCCGCAGCTCCTCTTGCCCCCCGACCACCAGGCCTTGAGCCCCACCCTTTCTCGCACACTGAAGGGGCTCTGGCGCTCCCACTTGCGTCCCCCTCTTTACCTTCCCCAAAGCCCTCACATCCCAGAAACATTTGTCAAGGATTTGCCAATAGCCGCTTTTTCATCCGCTGGGGCAAGAGTCATCTCTGCATATAGATGTTTTGTAACAGATGCTGCATTGATTATGTAAAGTTCTTTTGGGAATCGTCTGGCCATTTCTGGGTCCTCACTGACCAGTTCCACCTCCAACACACATCTCGGGTCTCCTGGGTCAGGATGCCAAAGCACCTGAGCCAGAGGCTCAGGAAGGGAGCACAGTCCCCATTGGCAGCTCAGGTGGCGAGGACAGATGGCCCTCCCCATCTAGATGGACTCACATGGCCCCCCCCTAGTTTGGACAGGCTGGCTGAGGAAGGGCCATTTCATTTGGACGTGGCTTGTTCCTCAGGTGGAAGTGATCCTGATGATCCTGGGCTGAACATTTTTTGGTACTCTGTGGGGTACAAAGCAAAGTGCGTTCTTCCGTTAATTCAGACACAACAGCCTTGCGTGAGAAGGGCTATTACCGTGCCCACTTCATAGATATGGAAACTAAGGCACTGAGAAGTGAGTTGCCCAAGGCGACGTGGTTCACATGGGGGCAATTCCAGCCCCAGAGTCCAATTTATCAGACTGTGAGGTTGTACTTTTTCTCCTGTATCATTTTGCTTACAAGCTTATGTGGGGAGAAGGGCATTTATAAGATGCTCTCAGATGGTTCCGCTGGTCGCAGTGTCTTGAAGCGTGCAGGAAATGCACATGATATGTGTATCTGTGTTGGAGAGAAGCCTGAAGAGCTACGTGTGGGATATTTGGGAGTGGCTGTGAGGAAGTGCGTTGGAGTGCAGAGCGTAAGGGGAGCGCAGGAGCATACCCTTGGGGGCGCGCTGTGTGGGTGAGTGTGCATACATGTGGTATTAGCCTCTGGTCTGCTTCCCCCTCTGGAGGGTCACTCTGAACTTCATCTTCAGATCCTGGAGCCTACAGGTTCAGCCTTGTAGGACAGAAACCCAGATGGATCGCCATTTGCAGACTGTTTGGGGATGGTTGTGGAACAAACACTTTAACAGACGTGCCCCGTCCCCTCAAAAAATACTCCCCCCTGGAAGCCCAGGACATGCCCCAAATGTTTGGAGTTGGTCCTCGGACAGTGCCCTTGGAGGCAATGATCAAGTCATCCAGAAAAGAAGGTCTGAGATCTTGTAGGGGTGGGATGTGGGCTTAGAAAGGAGAATCCTTTGGGGCACCTGGGTGGCTCAGTCGTTAAGCGTCTGCCTTCGGCTCAGGTCATGATCCCAGAGTCCTGGGATCAAGCCCCACATCGGGCTCCTTGCTTGGCAGGAAGCCTGCTTCTCCCGCTACCATTCCCTCTGCTTGTGTTCCCTCTCTCGCTGTGTTTCTCTCTGTCAAATAAATAAAATCTTTAAAAAAAAAAAAAAAAAGAAAGAAAGGAGGATCCTTTGTCCCAGGCAGCCGAGCTTTGGGTGGCATCTGGTGATTGGCCTGCCATTTGAAGGTAGTTCTTCAAGTCCCCTTCTGGCCACCCTCTGGCTAACGGGGCTGATGGCGTCCAGAGAGGCCTCCTCGTGGGGTGACTCCTGAGGTCTCACAGTGCCAGAGTCAGCTCAGAGAGCCCTGGAGGTTCCCCGGGGGTCCACCCCCATCCTGGCTTCTTAGACAGTAGTCTGCCTTTGTGGTACACTTGCTGGCTTCCACGGGGCCCAGACACCCCGATCCACTCATAACATTGAGTGTGTACCCGACCTGTGGGAGGGAGACAAAGACCAGTCACATTGGTAGGATACCAACCAACCTAGCCAAGGCTCAGAGAATCCCCTTCCTGCCTGCCCCCAGGCTGGCATTCCCTGCAGCAACTCCAGAGTTTTCCCTGGAGCTTCCTGCTCTGGCTTCTACCTGAACTTGGCACCCCCGTGTGCCAATTGGAGTCACACCTCCCATCTAACCAGAAGCACATTTTCCAGCTTGCTCTTTCCACCAGGCTGGGCTCCAAATGCCTCTTGTGGTTGTTTCCCGAAATCAAATCCAACCTCAAAGCATGAAGATTTGCCATTATTAAAGACGAGCAAAAGCATATGCCCCGGGCTCTGGAGAGAATTTCTAATGAGGATTCCAAAGATCACAGCCGACTCACGAGCGCTTGGAATCTGAGGGGCCCTTCGCAGTCATGGAGCCCTCTAATTATGCTCCTTGCACATCTCGCCGTCCCTACCTCCACGCCTTGGCCGCATGGCTCCCACGACAGTAGTCTGTGTGATGTAGAGATGGTGTTTAAAGTCGGCATATAAAGGGAAAACCCAGGCATGGTCAAAATTACCCTTACAAATCCCTTAGGAGAGAGACCAATATGTCACATCTCAGCAAGCCCAGCACAGCCCGGCTTCCCCCAGCACTGGAACAAATCACTTTTCTTTGGGTTAAGCAGCCGATGAGGGGATTGGCTTGATTTGAGGGACCACATTACATGAAAGATGCATGTCTTTAAACACAAAAATCACCCTCTGGGTGATACTCACAGGAAGAGGGACACAGAGAACCTGAAAGCCACTGGGGGAAACAGCAGGATCCATCTCCCATCTCGTGTTAGCTCTGGGGCATAGCTCCTTGAGTGAAATGTGGGTCAGAACCTCTACTTTATTCTCCATGCACACTCTTTGTTGTTGTTATTGTTGTTGTTGTTGTTATGCTGTGTGCATATACATGGCTGAATTCAAATACATGAAGTGCCCTCTCCTCCCTAGAAGTCTCATCCCCTGAGTCATAACACTGACATCCTTCAAATCTACTTCTGCATCCTCAATGCCACTTCCTCCAGGGGGCACTCCCTGATTGCCTCAGCTGGAAGTGGGCCCCAACTAGGCACTCCCACAGGAGCTTATTTGTACTCTTATTTGTAGTCTTCTGATGGCCGATGCTACCCTGGGCCTCATATCACACTCATTATGCCTATGTCTTATCTCCACAAGTAAGCCATCAAGTCCTGGAGGCATATTTGGGTCCTCGCCCATTTCACCTCTGAGCATCCAGTGTCTCCCATATATCCCTTTTATCAAAAAGCATTGATTTTAAGAATAGGTATATGAATGAATGAACTACAAAAATGGCTCATCTTGGAAAATGAAACATGTCAATTGATATAAGACGTGCTAGACCCAGGGGCTCTGGGCAGACTGGAGTGAGGCTTTCCAGTTTGAGCTGACCCCATAAACTAGATGCCTTTGGGGCAGGTCTCTCCATGCCTTCTCTCCTCCCTAGCTCCTCTGACCTTCCCTCCCAGACCCGTGACCCTTCTAATACTCGTGCAGCACAGCCACCCGGCAACAAAAACAGAAGTCTCACCTCGCCCAGTAGGAAGGGCAAACATTAATATCCCCATTTGATGCATATAGAAACTGAGGCTCAGAAAGAATGGGTCTGGCCCACAGTCACATGGCTGATGAACAGCAGGGCCTGGATTGATGCCAGCCAAAACCTGTTTTGTCTCCTTTTTCTGTCTAATCACATGCTATCTCTGGATAAAGAAGCCATTCTGTTCGTGATGAATATGCAGTCATCGTGGGGAGCACCGCCCCTCCCAGACCAAGGAGAGACCAGTGGACCGTGTCCTGGTAACTCTCCTGCCATGGGAGTGCACAGCTGGAAAATAATTTGGGGGCTCTCTGCTGCAAGGCTGGAACCTGAAACATACCTGTGACTTACTTGAGTGGACCTTACAGATGCCCGGTCCCTACCTACCCCCTCTGCCCAGGTCTCTTGGGGTGCTGGGATTTCTATGTTTTCTTCCAGGACCCTGGTACTTGGAAACTCTGGAGCACACACCACTGGCTGGGTCTCTTTCTTACTCCTTCTTCCCACTCATGTCCCCCGTGACCAAGGACTATCTCAGTCCCCCAGAGGGATGGCACAGCGCAAGGAATGAGGCTTTGGAGCCAGGAGATCGGCACTCAAATCCAAGCCTGCCTCTCTAACACTTGGTTGACTGTTGCTTTACTGCTCTGAGCCAAATTTCTTCATCTGTATAATCAGGATCGTGATACTGACATCAAAGATTTGCTGACATGAAGTTACGGATACGTGCACCCGAGGTCTCGGACCACACTTAGCTGAAATTCAGACCATTCCGAAGGGCATGCCGCACACGCTTTAAAAGCAAGATTCACAGTCCGCTCTCTTGGATTTCCCTCCAGGTGCTTATTCACCCTCCAGGTGTGTCTCTGGGAAAGTTACTCACCCTCTCTGAGTCCCAGAATCCTCACCAGTAAAATAGGCATAAAGATAGTACCTAACTCATGAGGCTGCTTTGCAAAACAAGAAGATAATTCACATTAACGGCTTTGCACCGCGTCTGGTACTTAACTGGTACTCAATAAATGTTGCCAATTAATTATTAGCCATTATTAATTAGGCCAGGGGATTGGCAGCCAAGTCTGGAAGGAGCCGATTTTCATGAGGTTTTGACTAAAGGAATGAGAAGGCAAACAAGGTCCTTGGGTCCTTGGCACACTTGGTGTCTGAGACCGTTGAGGAGTTGGGGGGAAGCAGAGGGAACGAAGGGGAAGGAGCCGTTTTCAGGTCCCTGGGTTTCCAGGGTGACCTAGACTAGTGCAGAGGCACCTCTAGTGAGTCTAAGATATCTCTTTACTGAGAAGCTACTGTATCCCCAGGCCTGCGCCTGGAGCTGAGGATTACATGGTGAACAGGAGACACAGTCCTGCCCTCCTGGAGCACATGGTCCAGCGAACTTTTGCACTTGCTGCCTTGGGGCCCCCTCCCTGGGAGTGGACTCTGGAGGCCTTGGGGTGGCCCGGCAGCATAGCCAGGGTGATGTGTCCCCTTGCCCAGCTGCAGACATTCGCGGAGTAGTTTGGGGAGGGGGTACAAAACATTAGAGAAGAGTCACTGAGCTCACACAGGACACCCGCGGAAGCTTCCAGAAGCTTCCAGAAATAACCGGGTGAGGCTGTGAATGGGCAGATATTCCACGGGAGGGAGGACAAGTGAATTCAGGGCTGTGATGGTTGACGGGCCACATGATACCCAGGGGCCCCTGAACTTGGGGAAATGGGGATGTGGAATAGGCCTACACCCTCAGTGAGGGATGGTGTGAGCTCACCCATGTCAACTCCTTAAAACTGTACCTGGCACCCATCCAGTGTGAGGATCCGGCTTCCACCACCCCCCCCCCCACCAGCTCATGCACACCAGCACGTGCACACCTGCAAGCAGAGCCCCTCTCTGCAGAACCTGTCCCTGCTACGGGGCACAAACGGCCCCGGGTGCCACAGCAGCTAGCCCAGAAGGCCATCCCACCAGGTGGGGACATGACCATAAGCACAACCACCCTGAAGACCCCAGCCCACCTGTCCTTCTCCTGGGGGCCCAATGGAAGGACCCTGCAGAGATAGTTGTGCCCAGAGTGAGCGCAAGCCACCCTGAGATGCCCAGGGGCAGGGCTGCAGACATGGCTGGGCCAGGGAGGCCTCCCATCCAGAGGGGCTCCCTCCCCACCGCCTCCCCCATCCCAACACGACCCACTCTGGACTGCAGCTACACAGCGGCCTCCGCACCTTCCCCCTCCCTCGGCGACTTTGTTATCTCAACTACTTTAAGAGAGTTCTCTCTTCTCCCCCTCGACTCCTCTGATGCTAATCTCTCTCCATAAATCATACCCTCTAATCTTTTCATCACCTTCCTCTGATTAAAGCAGCTTGGGGGCTGGGAGCCACAATCCTCAGGGACTAAAAGGCTTTGATGTCCGAACTCAGGCCTGGGGGGGTGGCAGCCCGGGCTGGGGGTCGGGCCTCACCCACTGGGTCTGGCCCGGTGCAGGCACTGTCTCCTCGGACCCCTTCCTGAGCTGTCCTGGGCTGCCAGCCCGGCCCGGCACCTCGAGGATTTCACAGAGCTCTTCATGAATATTTCTCACTACATACTGGATGTCATTATTCTATTGAGAATCAATTAGCCCAAATGTTGTTATGACAGCTACAGAAAAATGATATTTTTAGCTTTGCTTTATGCTGCTCTGTCTCTTCACAGAATTATTGAAAACCTTAAAACTGATCTAGTGGCGACACAGGCCTCTGTGGCAAGCCGGGGAGCGATTGATCTGGGAACGTGGAATCGTGGGGAGGCTTTTCTCAATGAAGCAGGAGCTTGTCAGAACAAATTCCTGGGACGGAAGGCTGCGCGTGACTGTGGCAAAGACACGTACCCTGCCTGGACCTCGGTCTCTGCATCTGTAAAATGCCAATAATAGTCATCCTTACGCGTGGCACGGGGATGGGGATGTCATATGACCGTGCATTAGAAGCACTTAGAGAGCGAGGCCGGTGCTCATGACCGAGCGGAAGGGCCCTGGAGAGACGCTGCCTACCTGGGTTCAAGTCCCGGCTCGGACACTTAGCTAGATCACTGAATACTCTCCGTGCCTCAGTTTTATCATCCATCGAATGGGATTCATTGTGTTGTGAGGAGCAAATGAACACATAGAAGCAGAGCGATGAAATTCCTGCCTGGCTCAAAAAAGCATCAGCTCTTTGTAATGTATGACGCTGTCACCGTCTTCTGCTCCCCCCCTTCGTTCAGCTGACCCCTTAGCCTCACATCGTCCCCCTCTCATCCTTGTATGTTCAAGTCCTCTCAGTGTCGAAAACTAGTTCAACTGTCACCTCCGTCGAGATGCCCGACGGGCAGAGACTGGGATGCTGGTTCCAATAATCGGTGGGAGACCACGGACGAGGCCCTTCACTTCTTTGCCTTAGTTTCCCTGTTGGTAGGAGAGAGGTAACGGTTTCCTTACCGCTTAGATGAGGGGCTGGTCCTGTCTAATTGCTGAAGCAGGGTGGGCAAGTCTGCCTTCAAATGCCAGTCGTCCTTGGACAGGTTCTAAAGGTCACCCTGCACCCTTCCCCCACCGGAGCAGGTTTTCAGATTTACAGTTTCAAAGGAGCTGTTTTATGGTAAAAAGAAAAAAAAAAATTCATCTTCCATCCAGAGACCCCGGAATAGAGTGGAAGGAGGAAGCGGTTCCAGGATACTCCCCTGCAGCTGTGAGTTCTGCCAAGATAGGAGCCGCTGTCAGAGAGAAGGCTGAACGCATCTGAACACCTTTGCTTCCAGCAGGGTCACGCCCCGCTCTCCTGTCCAGCGGGTTTTGTCCAGCTGGAATTTAATAACCGCTGATGGCTGACATCTTTTGGCAAAGCGAGGGCCAGAGGAACAAGCTGGCAGAACCCCCCAGGGATCCCCAGTGTGCTCTCTATCCTGTGCTTGCCACCCCTGGCTCTCTGCCTGAATAAATCCTCGCTGCGTGGCAAGACTCGATGCGAATCAGCCCTTATTTTCTGCAGCTTCCAAGTCCCTTCATTTGGGATTACCTTCTTCATCTTCCCCGTGTCCCTCCATCGCACTCTCTCTGACCACAGCTATAGCCCTTGTCATAGGGCCACCTCTGACCACCCCCCGACCCCCGTTCTTTATGCAGGGCTGCCTCTCCTGCTGGACTGTGAGCAGAGAACCAAGATTTAATTCTAATTCGCTGAACTATTCTCAGCTCTGTCCTCCTTGTCTCATCACCATGTTGCTTCCTGGGCACAACTGTCCTCCCTGGAAACTGTCCCATCCAGGGCCACCCTCTCTTTGGACTCTGGAAGAGCACCCTGCCCAGCCCTATGACCGGGTCATCTCATAGAGTTGTGTAGGCTGTGCACTGTGCAAATCCTTGGTGCCATGCCTGTAAACCGTGGTGTGAACCATGCCCCTGTGTGCCACAGCAGCCCTGGTTGGCACAGGGCCTTTTAAAGACTTTCATCAATCCTGGATCTTCTGACTTTTGAAGGTCACACACACACACACACACACACACACACACACACACAAATACTCATATTAAAACATACCCGTATACTTCGGTTAGTATAATTTCTTGCTGTAAAAATATTTTGAAAAAATGTTTATAATCTGACTTGTGCAATTATTTGGCTATGAGCAACTGATTTATGTTTGGCTAGGATTTCTCAGCAGTCATTCTTGAGGATTCTTGAGGAAAGGAAGAATTAAATCTGCAAACTGGTTTCAAATGTAAAGCAGCTTTTATGAATTTAGGAATGAACAAAGTTGACCTGATAGGGTTTTTTTGTTTGTTTTTTGTTTAAGATTTTATTTATTTATTTGACAGAGAGAGAGAGAGAGATCACAAGTGGGCAGAGAGGCAGGTAGAAAGAGGAGGAAGCAGGCTCCCTGCTGAGCAGAGAGCCCGATGCGGGGCTTGATCCCAGGACCCTGAGATCATGACCTGAGCCGAAGGCAGAGGCGTTAACCCACTGAGCCACCCAGGCGCCCCTGACCTGATAGTTTATAGACATTAAACATCTACTCTTTTTTATCTTGAACAGGGTTTTGTTTGGATTTGTTTCGGTTTGGGTTTTGGGAGTTTGGGGGTTTTTGGGATTTTTTTTCCTTTTGGAGCCAATAATAATTTCCTTCAGAATTCAGATATTTTCACAGGCCTCAAGCATGAGCACAAGCCCTTCGCGATCGTCCCCAGAGGGCAGAGAGCAGTCTATAACTTTTAAAGACACTTTACCGAAGGACTAGTGATAAGTGGTTACATGGTCACATGGCTACGCACTCCATCAATTCTTATACATGCATAATTATTCGTGGCTCCCCTTTTCCTCTCTAGAGTGTGCCAGTTTGGACTATCAATTGTCACGCTGTCATAGGGAGGAAAGTACCTTACAGAGAAGAACAGTATAGGCCCAGAAGGGACCCCGAGTCCCCTTTTGGTCTCCCTCTTGGTCTGCTCCCACATGGCCCAGGGAAGCTCACCGTATCCCTTCTCCCCTACCCCTCTAGCTCTAGGGTTGTTCTGGGGATTGCCACACCTCAGAATCCAGACCAAACTGCCCTTCGTTCCACGGACTGAAAGTCTTTCCTCACCCCCACCCAATGCCTGCTTGCCAAAGTCCTCATTTCCTGTTGTACGAATGACATCTTTCTCAGAAGACTGACAATGGACATTTTCATTTCCTTTCGTGGAAACCCCACTCCCATCCATAAGGATATGTTCTGGCCCTACGACCCTAACAATACAATCGCAAGATAGTTCCACATTGATACACATCCCAGAGTCTTAATCTACATATCTGTAAATCTTAAATCTTCCACAGAACAAGGCAGAATATCAATTAATCAGTCAATCAGTTTCTCTTTAGCACCTATCAGATTGTATTATGATTACATCCATGGGTCCCCCTCCCTGGACTGTGAGTCCTTGGAGAGAGATGTGGGTCCCTCATTCGTCTCTGCATCACCAATGCCAGTCCCAACCTGGCACACACAAATGCTTCCTAAAGGATGAGGGAATTAGTAAACATGGCAGCAATGTTCTATTAGACTGTGAACTGTGCTTGTTCATTTCTGTTTCCATCACAGGATGTGATAGCCTACAGGAGAGGCTCCTTGGAGGGCAGAAGATATGCAACATTTGATTGGATGGATGGATGGATGGATGGATGGATGGATGGATGGATGGTTGGATAGCTGCTTAGGTGGGAGAATCCCTAGCTTGAGAGATTGGTGTCCAGGGAGAAGATGGAGCTACTTGACTATAACAGATTTCTGGTCCCAGCTCTGATCCCCATGAGGCCTGACTGCCTTAGGGTTTCCATCCTTGGATTCCCAAGAGAATTTTTTGTATCCTTGTAATAAACTCCCTTCTGTTTAAGGCAGTTTAGTGGATCTCTATTTCTTCTAACCGAAAGAGCCTGACTCAGGAGCCCTCCTCCTCCCAGGTGGGTGGCGGGATGTAGGGAATGAGCAAGAACTAATATTTACCTCTTGATTGTACCACCAGTAGGTCTTAGCTGTTGGCATGCTGTACCTTCTTGTGGTCTTCTCCAAGACAGTGCTAGAAGGCAGTGCTAGCTCAGCTCAGTTTAATGAACCTGTCCTGGGAGATTCCTGTTCAGATCTATACCAAGTACTAGGTGGACTTCTATGAACAGCTTGGCCCTTGCCCTTGAAGTGGCCCACCAGCCCCTAGCATCACCCCCAACAGGTGCTGTGTCACATAACACCTCCTGTTCTGGGCCTCAAATCTCTATAACATGTGAAGCTCAGGGTTCCCTGGGTGGCTCAGTCAGTTTAAGCGGCCAACTCTTAATTTTGGCTCAGGTCATGATCTCAGGGTTGTGAGATCAAGTCCCTAGTCAAGCTCCACACTCATTGGGGAGTCTACTTGAAATTCTCTCTCTCCTTCTGCCCCTCACACATGTATGCAAACTCCCTTCTTCTCCCTCTCTCTAAAATAAATAAATCTTTTTTAAAAATGTGAAATTGGAAAATCATCAAGCCTTTCCTGCTTTAACATTTTGAGGTTATGTGACTTTGCTCAAAGTCACATATAATCCCACTGTAAATGCTCCCCATCCTTTGGATGGGATAATAGTAGTTTTAGCTCACCAGTCCCAATACCAAACCCCACCCCCTTTACCAGCTTCTACAAAAGCACAAAGAGCATGCCATGATTTTGCTAATTTTCTGAAGATGTGTGGGTTCACACACTTCCTTAACTCATGTTTTTTCCTGCCATCCAAAATTGCTTCCCCATTTTCACATTTAAACTGAGCCCACTTTTCTATGCCAGGCCTCTCCTCCAGGATACCTCCCCTGCTCCCTCCTTTGGAAATGTCCCCTCCCTCTTGGCACCCCCCTCCCTCAGGACTCAACACTTCTTGCCTTGTGTTTCAGGTCCCATTGCTCTGAGGTGATCTGATTCCAGGATGGTGAGTTCCCAGGGAGCAGATGGGAACAGCTCTATTCATCTCCCTCTTCCAGCAAGGGGCTCACTCACAGCTCTGCACACAGTAGGCACCACTGAATGTTTCATGGTATGGACAGATAGGCAGTGACTTTTATGATGTGGTAGAATACTTTATGACAAACCGAAGTTCACAAATTATTGTCAGGATTTTTAAAAAAGAAGATCACAAGACAGGAAGCATTCCACAACATTTTTCTAATATGCATTTGAAGGAGCGTGGGGAGAGGTGCGTGTGCCCAAGTCATTCATTCATGGAGGCAGGATTTGGGGTGACTTTTAGTTTCCTCTTTTACCATATCTGTACTTCTAAATGCTCTAGAATAAGTATGTATTACTTTCGGAATGGGAAAAAGGAGAAAAGCTATTTAAAAATAAATAAGTAAATGTTTGTTTAGTGAATGAAAGAACAGGGCTCTGATGCATTACCAGACTCTAATTTGAGCTGGATCTCAAAGCTGAAGTCAGCCCCTGCCAGCCCAGTGCCCCTCACCACGCAGCCATTGCCACTGGAATGCCAGAGGATCTTCTAACTGTAGAATTGCCCCTAAGGAGTTGCAGTAACCATTCGTGGTTCAGTAGGAATCACAGTGGTCCTGCTTTTGCTGACAGCAATTATCACACCCCCTCCATGTCTATACAGCACTTTTCAATTTACAAGGCATTTTCCTATACATTCCCTTACTTTCTCCTTACAATCCTGCAAGGCAAGTATGAATGCCTCCTGGTAACGGAGGACCAAATTGGGGCCTGGAAAGAAAAACTGGGGTGGTCAAGGTCAAGGTCACAGAGCTAGCAAGGGGTAGAGCCTTTCCCTCAAGCCAGGTGGCTTCTTCCCCATTGCACCCATCTCCCGGGGCACCGATCAAACAGGGCATCTGGGTTAACCAGACCCGTGGGTGGGTCCATCCCCAGAAAGGCAGGTTCTGGGGACAGGCACTTCCTGTTTGGAGTCTGCTCCGAGCACTCCAAGGAAGGTCCCCCACAAGCGATCTCTGAGTGAGGGAGTGTGTCTGCCACCGAAGCTGGAGCAAACCACCGCGGGGCGGGCAGCAGCCGCGGAGGGCGCCGCGGCGCGGGAGGAAGACGGGGCTGAGCTCCGCGGAGGCACAGACAGTGCCTGGACCCCTGGCGGCGGTGATCCAGTCTCGGGGAGTAGAATCGGAGAGTCCGTCCTCCCGCGCTGGACTCCGGGAGGGAGAAGTGCAGCAGGGAGCCCCCAAATCCGGGTTGCTCCTGACCAGAAACAACTTCCCATTCCTGGGAGGAAAAACTACCCTCTGACCTGATGCGCCAGATCCTCAGAAATTTCCCGTTTCCCATTTCCCAAAAGGCCAGTTCTTCCACTTCTCCACAGACCTCGTGTAGCTCCATCGGGAGGCATCAAAAATTAATTACATACTCTTTTTAAAATATAATTATGTTAAGAAAAAAATACAAAATACTAGGGAAGATATTAAATATTGAGCTTGTATATAAGTTCCAAATTAAATCCTTTCAAATGTTTTAATGAGAAACTTGAGTTTACTTCTGGAAACATATTTCTTTTAGTATCACGTTTTACGCTGGAAATGAGTACACACAATTTATCAAATGACTCCACACAAATAATCAAAATTTTTAATGAGGATCTTTTCAAATTCTTGACAAGTACCATCAATGAGAAAGTTTGTTCTCCTGTGTTAGTGATAAAATATTTAAAAACCATTTTTTAAACAAGTATTCATTCAACACGACAATTGCAATTATGTTTACAGACTCAAATAGGTCTTTATTGACAAAAGTAATGTTGAAATTTCTTGTGCCAAAGCAAATGGGTATTAGGACCTAATCAAATTTTTTCACACAAAGTATTGAAAAATGACGCAGCTCTAATCTGCAGACCAGGCTTGCACGATTAGAGCCGTCAGGCTGCAGAAAGCCTGGATGCTTCTAAAAGGGCAAACCAGGCGAAAAAGGACAGACATCTCCAAACACACGTGAAATGGAGATCCAGGGTCAGTCAGTGCTGGAGCTTTACCAGCCCCCTGCCTCCCAGCCTCCTTGAACTCACCCTGGGCTGGGGACATCTCGGACACCTGTAACACAAATCCCAGACACCCCGGGGTCCCCTTATTCAACATGAACAGTGGCATACTCTGCAATTGACTAAGGCAGCAGATGGCCAGGTGAAGGAAATTCCTTGACCACACCCAGCCCATTTCAGCAGAGCAGGGGGAGTCAGATGCCACTAACCTTGCCCAGCCACTTGTGAGAACCTCAGGGTGCCCCCCCCACCCCCTGGCAAAACCCCTCCAAGGAGCCCTCAGCCAAGGCTGCTCCTTATCAGAGACAATCAGCTCATCAGTTTCAGACGGCCCAAGAATATGTGACTACTGGCAGGGCGGAGGGGAGGTACGGAAAATGGTATTTCCTGCCATGGCAGGTGACTGGTTCTGGCTTAGAGGTCCCAACCTTGAAGAGAGGCTGGAAGGTCTGGAATTTCCCAGGAGGAATTCTCAGCCAGCTTTTGGAACAGTGGTGGAGAGGTGAGGCTGGGAGAAAGAAGCCCAGGGGAACAGAGGAAATAGAAAGGCAAGCTGGTGCCTTGAGCTAAAGCCCTAGGAAGGTTGAGCCTACACTGGTTGCTCCAAAGCCAGTGCATAATGTGGGCTTGGCCCAAGTGGGATCCAACAGTCCTTTCCCTCTACCTTCCCGGGTCTCCAGGGCCCCTCTGAAAGGACCTGGTAAGTACACTGGAGCCAAGGGTCAGGCCCACACAACCGTGGAGGCATCAGCGGTGGAAATGTGAGCCAAGACCAGAATCCTTATTGCTGGAAGAGGAAAAGGGAGAGAGGAGGGCTGAACATGGAGAATGGAGGGCCAAGAGGGGACTAAGTGGAGGGGAGAAAGTGGGGTGGAGGGGGAGAGAGAGACAAGATAGAGCGCTGGACTTGGGAGAGGTGGACGGAGCGGAGAGCGGCAGAAATGGAGAGAGATGAAGGCACAGAAGAGATGGCGGGATTGGAGGGAAGACAGATGCAGAGAACCGAGAGGGAGACAGGATGGGACAGAGAGAGCGAGAGAGGAGGAGGGAGACCGCATGGAGGAGAAAACGGAAGAAGGGTGAGACAGAGAAAGAGAGTTGGGATCAGCCTGGGTGCCGCAAACACGGCATGCGAGCGCCTGATGGCGAAATAGCGCTTGGCAGAGACGCTAACTCCACGGACAAGTGCAAATGTAAAGAGGCCCTGAGAGCACTTTGTGCAAATATCAGGCCGGGAAGTGCTGCGCCCGCGGAGCTGCCGGGCACCTCGGCGCCCCCGCGCCCCAGGCCGCGCGCTAATTCACTTTGCTGTCACCTCTCCCGGCGGGTCGGGCAGGCGGGGGCAGGGAGCGCGCACCGGGCACAGGGCGCCGTGGGGCCCAGGGGTCATGGCCCTGCCTAATGGAGCAAAAGACAGATCAGCAGAAGCAAGGCAGGTGGGGCTGGAAGGGGAGCGCGTGCACCCGGGATGAAGTCAGAGGAGAGCCGGCAGGGAGGAAAGCGCTGGGCCCGGCCTTCGGCTTCCCGTGCAGCTGGGAGACTCGGAGGGAAATCTCCTGAGCCTCAGTTTCCTCCACTATAAAAATAGGAAAATAAAGCCTTCCCTGTTTACCTTAAAGGGTCTTTAAGGTAAGCAGGGAATTTGAAGGGGTTTGGAAAGCCATAAAGTTCGTGTATGCTAATGAATGATGGTGCCAATGATGATGGTGATATTTAACCCTTCTCTGTCTAAATGTCTAGCACTGTTCCGAAGGCTTCACACACATCTATCTGCTCATGTAATCCTCTCACCAACTTCACTTATGCCCATTTTTGAGATTATAGAATTGAGACACAGATTAAGTCCCTCATCCAAGGTCACGTAGATTGCAGCTGGCTGGTGAACCCCGACAGTATGGCTCTGGGTCCATGCTTCACTCTAGTAGGAGGGCATGTTTTGTTGTTGCCCACATTTTACAGATGAGAGAAAGAAGGTTCAAAAAGTTGGGTCTTTGTCCTTGTCCCGTAGGCGGTGGCAAAACCAATACTTGGGCTTTCAGGCACAGACGAGACAGTGGAAAGAACATGGATTCTGGGGCAGGTAGATTTAGGTTCACTGTCTTGTTCTGCCACTGTGTGATGTCGTGAGAGTGATCTAGGTCTCTGTGATGGGGAAGCCTGACTAAACTGTACAAGGGTAGAGATTAAATGAGAAAAAATCTGTGAGGAATCGGACCCATGGTTGGTGCTCAATAACTTCATTTGGTCAATATTTATTGAGCAGCATGCTGAGTCCTGAGGATACAGTGATGATCAAGAGAAGACACCTGCCCTAGGGGGACTTGCCTGTCAATAGGGGAGACAGATTACAAGTAAATAACTCATTACAGATTGTAACTAGGAAGGCTAAGAAGAAAATGAAGAGTCATACAAGGAAACTGGCTCAAAGAGGAGGTCTGGGGAGACCTCTCTGGGGAGGTGATATTGAAAATGACAGGTAAGATGGAGCTTTATAGAGGAGGAGCTGGGAATTGTGTCCTAAGAGGGAGGAGAGCCAGTGCAAAGGCACTGAGGCAGAAAAGAGTTTGGCTCCTTCTAGGAATGAGTAGCAGAAGCACAGTGCATGGAGAGGACAAGGGCAAAAGAGGGGTTTAGACAGGCAGGCAGGGACCAGGCCCCACAGGGCCATCCAAGCCATGGATTTTATCTTAAGCTCAATGGGACATCATGGAAGGCTCTTAAGTGGGAGTGACATGCTCTAATTTACACGAAAAAATCACTGTGGCTGCCAGGTGGAGACTGGAGAGAAGAGAATGTGACAGCGGGAAGTTGTCAGGAGGTAAGTATCTACCTGGGCTTGAACCAAGAGGTGTCCAGGGGTATGAAAACACATGAATGCGGTGCCTGGGTGGCTCAGTGGGTTAAAGCCTCTGCCTTCGGCTCAGGTCATGATCTCAGGGTCCTAGGATGGAGCTCCGCATCAGGCTCTCTGCTCAGCAGGGAGCCTGCTTCCCCCTCTCTCTCTGCCTGCCTCTCTGCCTGCCTGTTATCTCTCTCTCTCTCTGTTAAATAAACAAATAAAATCGTTAAAGAAAAGAAAAGAAAAGACATGAATGGATGCCAAACTGTTTTATCATAACATAAATACTAACTGCGGCTCACCTTGCCATCGCTCATCAGGGCTATCTGGTCTCAGACTCAGTTTCCAAGTCTAGTAGAATGGACTTTACCAGTTCTCCTAGGAACGTGGAGCCTTGGTCCCCTGGGGATCTTTAGCTGACCTCCCTGCCCAGTTGCTTCCTAAGCTGAGTTGGGGGATCAACCTGGGTGCCGCAACTCGTCCACTTGACAAGTAACCCACTGCCTTGTCAAAGGCCATAGACCAACAGTCAGGTCCTAGGACCGTGGGCACTGACCTCAGGACTGAGACCTGCTAGCTCTCATTCCTCTTCCTCCTGTCTGCTGTGTTGGGCCCGTGAGGATAGAAGAAATGACCAGTGAGGTCCCTGCTTTCAAGATGGAGTTTTTCCGGGAAGCAGGTCCCCCTGGAGGAGATCTCAAGGGAACAAACTGGGAATTATCCTGTTGTGTTTCTTTAAGCATTTGTTGTTGAAATGGAAGTTACAATCCAAGCTAATTTGAATAACGGAATCATAGGAAAAACACCCTCTAACCACAAAAATGAATATTCAACATTCCCACCTTATCTTCTTTGCTTTGTAGGGCTGTTTCCCAGCTGCATATTAAGCGGCCCCTTCATGTGGAGCTGGCAGAGTGGTAGTTTTGCCAGACAGAACGCTGCTGGGCTAAGGTGCTACATTCAGAACAGAAGTCATTCTTGGTGCCCAGAATCTCAAAGATCTTACAGGGACAGGCCTCGGGGAATGGGGAGGACTGGGGAAAGTTTGGACCAAGCCCGTGGAAGGTGTGGAGTGAGAACTGGGTGTTGCTGCCCAGCTCCTGCAAGCCTGGAGGCCCAGGTGGGGCTTCTAGGGAAACCCCCAGCAGAGGCGCACCGGATGCGTGGCTATCTCACATGGTAGCCCCCCTACACAGGTGTTATGTGCCTACAAGTGCCACGGCAGTAATCCCACAGGTGGTGCTTACATTGAATACCGAGCGTTTCCTAGACTCGGTGGGCCCTTGGGAAATACTCAAGATGCCGATGTTCCCTTGTGCCCACTTTTTCCAAGCAGGCAGAGCTTCCATGTACCAAGCTACATGCACTAGACACCCCTAGACATCTCGTACTTCAAGTGCTTCCCTGAACACAATGCTAAGTTTCCCACCTCCTTGTCTTTGCCTTTGCTCTTTCTTCCCCGAATGCCTTTCCTCCCAGTTGGACTCCTGAGAAGCACCTGGTTGCGTTTCCTGACACCCACCCCCCTACCAGGTTCCCATAGAACCTACACCTTTTGCGGTAATTAACGTGCTGCTTTCGCGGCCTCCACCAAACTGGATTGTGGGGTCCCCAAAGGGATCTCTACCGCTGCAGCACTTGGCCAGAACCCGGCACAGAGCTGAGGCCAATCTGCACAAATAGAGACATGGTAAATGCACAAATGAGACATGAGTGACTTGGGGACGGGACCTGTGGGTGACACAAAGTAGAAAAAGAGTAAATGTGTTGGGTGGCAGAATTAGGATCTCAAGAGGTCTGGCTTGCAGAATCAGTGGACCCAATCTGACAAGAGGATGTTTACTAGGGATAAATGTCATGTCCTGTACCTGTATTTCAAACTGGTAGCTTCAGAACAGGAACAGGGGGAGAGGAGATGGAAAGAGGGCTGCCCCCTCCATAAAGGAAAAGCCTGGTGCAAAGGGCACTGACAGATATGACACGTAGCAAGAGAAGCCAAAATCATCATAGGCAGAATTAATAGAGGTATTTTTCCTAAAAAAAAGAGGGGAAATAACCTGATGAATTCCAAAGAGACTCCAAATGATATCACAGGAGGAACATCTCAAGGAAGTAAGATTAAGACATGAAGAGGAGCTGGATTTAGATCTCCAAGGGGCTGGCCAAGAGAGGCAAAGGCGCATGGGTTCTTTGGGGTTTCAAGAGGCAAAATGGGGTTGAAATTCATAGTAATGAAGAAATACTGAAAGTCAAGCATGTCCTAATATGGGTAATACTGCCTCAGTGGAAGAAAGCTCCCCACCCCTGGAGGCATACAAGCAGAAGCAGGACCCGACCATTTGGCAGGGATGCTGTAGAGCCTTGCTACCTCTCCAGCTGCCTTTCCTATCATTCTCTTCCCCATTTGTGGTGCTCCAGCCACACTAGCTTCCTTGCTATTTCCCAGCCACACCAAGCACATCCCAACCTCAGGACCTTTGCACTTGCTTTTTCCCCTTTCCAGACACTGGCATCTCTCTCTCCCTCACTTTATTTCTTTTTAAGATTTTATTTATTTATTTGAGAGAGAAAGAGCACAAGCATGAACAGGGGGAGAGACAAAGGGAGAGGGAGACGCAGGCTCCTCACTGAGCAGGAAACCTAATGTGGGGCTTGATTCCAAGACCCTGGGATCATGACCTGAGCTGAAGGCAGGTGCTTAACCAACTGAGCCACCCAGGCACCCCTCTTTCTCCCTCACTTTAATCAGCTGTCCCCATAGAGGCACATTCCCTGACTACCTCGTTTAAGGTTATATCTATTTATTGTCTGTATCTCCCACATAATGTAAATTCCTTGAGAGCAGGATCTTGGTCTTATTCACTGCTGCATCTCTAATGCCTAGAAGGGCCTGGAACATATAGGTGTTCATTAAATATTTTCCAAAAAAAATGGATTATCTCATTTTTTTTCTCCACAGTCACCCTTGCTCAATTTAATTCCCACAAAAGCTTCTCGTGGAAAGATATAGAGGAGAAAGTTCTACCACCAATGGCATGTTCAATGGACAAGGCATGGCACAGACGTGGAAGGGGAAGGACCTCCCCTGAGTGGGTACCTGCCTTACCAGGCACTGAGCCTGGAGCTTCAGATGAATGAAACATTGTTTCATTCGATGCTGTGAGATGGGATTATTTCCCCCCAACTTCAAAGCTCAAAGGGCCATGTAACCCTAATATTCATTCATTGCAAGCAACAGAAACATTCTTGCTAATGGAGGCAACAAGGGAATTCCGTGGAAGGAAGGAATAGCATGAAGGTCAATGGGAAACAATGAAGAACCAAGCTTCAGAGAAGGGGACAGCAGACATGACTCCCCTTGGTTGGGGGAGGTGAGGAGGACTTGGCTGACAAGCTCACAAACAGCACCCGTTATGGGAGATGGGGCTGCCCAAAGGAAGCGGCCATGCTGCTACCTGATGAGAATGGGTGCTGGCCACGGGAAAACAAGATCAGACCCTCACAGATCATGAGTCTGATCCCCTGGTTTTGCAGAAGCTCTGAAGGTCAAGGGTGGTCATCTAGGAACAGATGCAGGCCTCCTGGCTCCAGAGATGGTGTGAATCAAGTCTCATCAAAGTTTGGTCTCCAGATCCTTCTTCTTCAAACAAACCCTCCAGGTCCAACTCTTGTCCTCATCCTATTTGGAGGTTTTAGCATCACAGTGGGTTTTCTTTCTTTCTTTCTTTCTTTCTTTCTTTCTTTCTTTCTTTCTTTCTTTCTTTCTTTCTTTCTTTCTTTCAAGAGTTTTTTATTTATCTGACAGAGAGAAAGAGAGATCACAGGTAGACAGGCAGAGAGAGAGGGGAAAGCAGGCTCCCTTACTGAGCAGAGAGCCCGATGTGGGGCTCGATCCCAGGACCCTGAGATCATGACCTGAGCCGAAGGCAGAGGCTTTAACCCACTGAGCTACCCAGGAGACCCACAGTGGGCTTTCTGAACAGTCTCAGATTCCGGGCCCTAAAAAACCCCCACATAAAGGCTTTCCTAAACTTCTTTTACTGCAACTCCAATGGCCACTGGACCTCAAGTGAGCGCTAGCATCACCAACTCCAGGAAATGACTGTCATAACTAATTTATTTTCACGTCTATTAGGAAGCCCTCCTGGGGTGGCATAATCCACAGATACAAGACCGCTTCACCTCTACTAGAAGGGTTTAAAAAATGAAATTAGACATGTTTTTGAGGCAAAACCTCTCACAGTTAACTCCCGGGTTCGGCACAAATTCTCTTAGCATTCGTGACCAAAGGAGACTCCTCCAAACCATTTCCTGTCATCCCCTCTGAGCTGTCAACTTTGATTACTCCTTTCCTGGTACTGGGCCTTGTCTGATACCAAAGGAATAATAAGCACCTCCTTCCCCCTTTCTGAATCTAGGACTCCAGCACTTTTTATTTCCTGCTTTATGCAAAACTTTTCAGAAAAAGCACAAAGGCTGTAACAGCAACTTCAGTAAGTCACCTGGGAAGGAGATGGAGACTATTTCTAGGCGGTGACCCAGAAACGGGCTTGTTTGTCTGACATGTAGTGAGGCCTACTATGTGCCAGGCCTCCCCCGTGCCTGCCCCAGGCCCTGCATCAGGCTCTTTGCACTCAGGTCTGGTACCCCTCAGTCCTCCAGAACTGGGTGGGATTTCATTCTCTCCTCCTCCCTTTCACCCCTCATTAAAGGTTTGCATTCCTTGGGGTTCTGTCCTTGTTCCTCTGCTCTTCCCACTCTGCAGAGAGAATGCTCTGTGAGTGATCTCATCCACTCCCACACTTAAAACTTCCATCCCCACACTGATGCATGAAGCCGAAAGTGAAAAAAAGAGGGGGGGGAGTAAAATTGCCGAGTTGGAAGTCCTTAGACACCTCAAAGCTTGGCAGGTTGAAGGTGTGGCAGAATAATGGATTGAAATTTTAATTTACATTTTGTTTTCCCTGATGTAGGAGAATCAGAGAACGATGTGTATTTTCGTCTCTGTAATTTTTTTCCTCACCAGTTTGAAGAAAATGCCCAGGACTTCTTGCCTCAGGGACGTTGGCGGAGGCTAGGCTGGAAGTGAAAGTAGCCTGAAGTGTGGCACTTGCCTTTGAAAACAGAAACTCAGAAAATTAGTCTGGGTCAGGGTTTTCACCCTCAGCCCTATGGACGCTTTGGGACGGAATTCTCTGCTGCAAAGCTCTCCTGTAGGATCTTTAGCAACATCCCTGCCCAAAGACACTGGGTAGGAGCACTACCCACTCCTCACCCCCACAAGTGGCAACCACCAAATGTCTCTAGACATCATCCCTGGGGGGCAAAACCACCCCTAGTTGAGAATCACTCTTCTAGATTACCCACTCCCCTCCACCAAAAGATAGAGGAGGGGCCCTATGGAAATTGCCAAACTTGGGGACTGGACAGCTTTTCCTAGACTGGAAAGGGGGACGTTTCAAGGTTCCAGGAGCCACAAGGACCCCTTTTGTCCTTCCTGTTGCGGGACAGATCACAACCAGTAAAAACCACAGGTCCCTTTTCTGAGCATCCCACAGGGAGCATGGCCCCCAGGCTTTCCAAGGTGGCATCAGTGTGTAGAAGGACAGGAGTCTTGTCCCCGAAGACAATGGGGGTATGGCCTCCTCAGATCGACCCCACTCTGCCCAGAATGACTGCTTCCCTGCTTTCCTACGGTTCCCTGCCTGGGTTCGGCGGCCAGTGACCTCCTCCTCCTTCTGTGCCCCCCCAAGCTGCTCTTGGCTGCCCCCTTGTCGCCAGGAGGCCCCACTGCAGCCAGACACCCTCAGCTCTTGTCTGTGGGAAGTTTGGTAATTCACATTTGGGCAGTTTTTGACAAACTGCCTAAAGCATCCCCTGAATCCTCTAAATGTCTTTAGTCCTCCAAGACTGAATCTTCTGGAAAAGATTGACATCTTTGCTGGATCTCTGCTCCGTCCTCGTCAGAAAGTAGTCCTCTACTGAGTATAAGAGAATGATCACTATTCAGTGACTGATATTCCAACCCTACCTCCTTGAGCTGATTCAGCCCTTCATGGAATCTCCTGCTCCACTGAGGTCCCTGTAAACAAATGACATTATTCAAGTTCATCAGCACTTTCTGGCAGCCACTAACAGGTGGCTGGGCTGCAGAGATTCCAAAGGCCTCCTTTACCTGGTAAATCTTACTGGACTCTATCCTTTTCTACCAGGAGTATCTGGTAATTCCAGTCCTTAAAAAAAAAAAAATTCCTAAAAAAAAAAAAAAAATTCCTGAACATCCCTGGATTCCTGCCAGTCTACCTAAGGTATCCCAAACTCAGGGCATGCTGTCTCCCTCACTCTTGGTTTGTTCAGTGTCCTGTAATGCACACCCATTCATATCTCACCACATTTTGATGTACTTGGAAATAATGCTCTGAACTAACAGTTCCTTAATCTGCTCCCTTAAACCACTTTCTGTTTGTGGATAGATCCTTCTAGAATAAGTAACTCTCTTCCAAGGTTCCTGCTTTCATAGCCTACAGCCCACTCAGGAAGAAGAAATGCCTTCCTCCTGGTCTGAGGTGTCCCCACCAGCTTCTCTGACCATTCCTCAAGTACTGAGATCACCAAAGTCAAAATGGGTTCAACACTTAAGGACACTCTTAGCTAAACATATCCCAGTCTCTCCCTAATGGTAAATATTAGCAAAAAGGTCACACCGTCCACTGAGTGATGACTTAAACCTCATCTGCCCATTATTAAATATGGTCGACGGGGAATGTGTGGGGAGGCTGTGTTGCCAGCAAAAGCAGGCTAACATCAGAACAAAGAGAGACCTGGTCCGACTGGGTGGCCCACTCTGTCCAGAGGTGCTGGGACATGCTTCATCACAGCTGTATCACCGCACCTCAACCCCTTCCACCTCCTTGGGAAATCCCAGCCTCCCACAGACACGCTCTGTGCATGGCCTCCGAGATCACATCCCAACGAAAGGTATCAAAGAGTATGGCCAAGTAATGGCCACAGAATGACTGAAAATAACAGCGATCTCTATGTTCGACCTACCTCTTTCTCCATTTGCCTGGACACCTTGGCCTGAGGTCCCACTGGCCTTGATGGAAAGGTCTGGAATTGTAGAACAGTAGCTTCCGTGGGAAAACCTGGGTCATAGGCAGGTTTGAACCTATGATTTATTGGGCATGAAGTGCCCTGGCCTCCATCACACAATTTTCCCTGATCCTGCCCACTGCTAGGCCCTGGGGAGCTGCCTGGCCAGGGACCAGAAGTCCCACCCACCCCTCTTGCTAGTGAACGGAAGGTGCAAGTAGTTGTGCCAATCTGAGGGTGGCCCATGCCAGACCCCCAGGGGTCCACTGAGCTGCACTGTCCACCCAAGTCACTGGGAGAGGGGGCCCCGTCTTGCATCTCTGGCTGGTAGACAGGTTCACCTCTATAGGTTCTTCTTTACTTACATAGTTCCCCCTGAACCTCTTTCTGCAAAATCTGTTATTATAGGAGGGACCTTGGCCCAGAGACCTTGCTGGCCAAGGGCCAAACCTCAAATCAGAGCCCTTAGAAGTCTCTGGTGGGCACATCCAAACTGTTTTTCCTCTGGCCTGTGGATTACAACTTGTGCAGGGCAAACCCACCAGGGGACTTCATTTCCTCAGCCTTGAACAGGCTTTGTTCAGCATTTCTCCCCTGTTCCTATATCCTCCATCCTCCCCAGCCCCCCACACAGAGGTTCTAGATGCCCAGGGCAGACACCATTCAAATGAACTGGTTGGTAATATAATCCTGTAGGATAATCCTATAAATCCAAAAGATTTACCAGGTAATCCTGGAAACAGTTGACTATCCATACTGATTAATTGGTATCAACCTGGAGAAGTTTAATGTCTGTTTTTAATGTCCTAATTCAACACATGCATTTGTGGGGGCAGTCTTGATGCTGGGCGCTGGGCATAGTCCTTTCACAGATTCTATCCCTTGATGACCCAGATAAAGGCATCTGTGGCTGATGGATTAGGAGGCCAGGAGCCAGAATCACAACACGAATAAAACTCACTGGCTGGAGAGACAGACAGGATGGGATGTACTGGGCACCCATTGTGGGCTCTGGACTTTCAGCAATGCAGTGAACAGAGCTGACACTAATGGGTTTTCCCCCCCACCTACAGTTACGTGGAAATGCTAAGTATGCATACAATATAGCTAAGTATGCATACAATATAGAGATGACAAGGGCATAGTCAAGCTTAAGAGAGAGAACTGAAAGTCCCAGGAGTCAGATAAAAGGGACCTCAAAGCCCAAGCAGGAAGCAGAAACAAGATACTAGGGTGGCCCACCTGGGGCCTTGGAACCAGTGATCTGGGGGCTGGGATTTTAATACTCACAGGGCAGCATTGTGACCTCCAGTCTGTGCAGGGTGAAAGCACAGAGCTCTGGTAAAAGGTCAAGAAGACCCTTTTCCATCAACCCCAGGAAGCATCAGGCAGATTGCTAGGGCTATGGATAGAAACAAATTTTAGGTCGTCTGCAAGAATTCAAAATCCCAAGTGACTGTCATGTGTAGGTCTGAATTTATATTCCCTAGATGGTGCAGGTGCCCCAAGCTACCTCTCTCTCTCATTCTCTCTCTCTCTCTCTCACACACACACACACTACTAATCTAAAAGAGATTCCCACAAACACAACCCAGGAAATAACTGAATATCCATCAACAGGCGAACTAATAAATTACAGTGGCTTCACACAATGGGAAAACACTATGCAGCATGTAGAACAATGTATAACTATATGTATCAAGATGGATAATTTTTTAAACATAATTTGAACAAAAAAGAACAGATTGCAGAATTATGCTGGTTTATATTTCCATATGAATTTTATAATCACCTTGTCTAGTTCCCTATTGCTCCTGTCTCCCCCAAAAAGAACTATCAGAATTCTTACTAGGATTGTGTGAAGCTTAAACATTGGCTTAGAAAAAAATTAACTTAGGAGGAATGAAACAGTTATGAGATCACATTTTTCCATCCAAACATGTATATACAGACTTCGAATTTGTCTGAGATTCTGTAGCCTTCAGAGGTGGATTTTTCCAGGGTTTTCATTTATTTTTTCATATA
>CM053606.1:24963479-25011131 GCA_028646535.1 Procyon lotor
GTTTTATGGAATCACTTTGGTAAATTATATTTTCTTAGAAAATTCCATAGCCAGTCTGGTTCAAATTTGTTTTCATAGAGCTGAGCAAATGGTCTTTATGATTAATACTATCTCTGTGTTAATTCCTACTTATTGTTTCTTATTTTGTGTATATTTGCCCTCTAAATTTTTTTCTTTATTAAAGCTATAAATTCATCTATCTTACTGTTGAGTTTTAAAACTTTTTTTTTAAAGATTTTATTTATTTTACAGAGAGAAACACAGCTAGAGAGGGAACACAAGCAGAGGGAATGGTAGCGGGAGAAGCAGGCTTCCTGCCGAGCAAGGAGCCCGATGTGGGGCTCGATCCCAGGACTCTGAGATCATGACCTGGGCCGAAGGCAGACGCTCAACGACTGAGCCACCCAGGTGCCCCAAGTTTTAAAACTTTTTAAAAAATTTTACTTATCCTACTGTTACTCTAACTAATTAAATTATTCTTTAAAGTTACTTTATTAACTATTCTTTCTGCTTTCTTTAGGCCTGTTATTCTTTTTCTAACTTCCTAGACTGGGTGCTTTGTTCTCATTCTTGTTTATGGCATTTAAAGATGGAGCATTTAAAGTATATATTTTCCCTCTAGCACTGCTATCCTGTTCCCACTGCTCTCCCACCCCTATAAAACAGGGACTTTTGGGGGCACCTGGGTGGCTCAGTCGTTAAGCGTCTGCCTTCGGCTCAGGTCATGATCCCAGGGTCCTGGGATCGAGCCCCACATCGGGCTCCTTGCTCGGCAGGAAGCCTGCTTCTCCCGCTACCATTCCCTCTGCTTGTGTTCCCTCTCTCGCTGTGTTTCTCTCTGTCAAATAAAAAAAAAAAAAAACAGGGACTTTTTGTTTTCTGATTTTGTTATTTTCTACCTTATTGAATTATGATCTGGAAACGATGTCTGTACTATTTTTATTTGAGGAAGAGATTTATTGAGGTTTAATGTGTAGCCTTATATATGGTCAACTTTTGCAAATGTCCCATGGGTGCTTAAAGGAAAACTATAGCAGAAGAGCTCTGTCTCTTGCTGTTATGTACATGTCATATCTTGTTAAGTATATTTATTTCAGTCTTGTTTATTTATATTTTTTTGTCTACTTAATCTGTCAAACAGAAAAGGTACTCTTTTTCTTCAAGGCTTCTCCTTGTGTTTCTCCTAAGTTTTGTGGCTTTGCATGGCTGCAACTTTATTTGGCACACAGAGAGTTCAAAACCATTACATTTTCACTACAATTAAGTATATATTATAATGTATTATTAGTATATGTAGAAACAGGATTATATTATTACAATTGGAAAGCTCTCTTCTTTTTCTCATTTAATGACTTCATCCTGAATTCCACTTTATCTGATATTAAGATGGCAATCCCATCATCTGCACCTTACCACCTGTGTTAGTTTTCTAGGGCAGCAATAGCACACTACCCCAAACTGGGAGGCTTACAACAGAGATGTATAGTCTCATAGTCTCGTTGTGTGGGCCAGACTTCTGAAGTGAAGATGTGGGCAGGGCCACACTCCTTCTGATGGCTCCAAGGGGGGAATTCTTCCTTGCTTCTTCTAGCTGCTGCTGTTCGCCACCAATTCTCAGTGTTCCATGGATTATAGATGCACCACTCCAAACACACGGCTACCCTTTCCCTCGTGTCTTCACACCACCTCCCTGTGTATGTGTCTGTCTCTGTATCCAAATTTCGCCTTTTTAGAAGGACACCAGACATACTGGATTGCACCTTCTTGAATAACCTTTTTTCAGAAGACGTTTTGAGATCTCCAAGTGATGAGCCCTCTCATTGCTAAGATTTCTCTGTTCAGTTTTTGTGTCCTTTTCCTTCATTGATATCCTGCTTGGTCTCATCTGACTTTGGCAGCCCTAATTTCATGTAAATTAAAGTCCTGGAGATCAGGTCTGCCTTCCAGTTTCACTAAAAATGAAATTTACAGATTTTTTTGGTCTTGTTGCTTTGCAATGCTTTCCTAGAGGAGAGGAGGAAAGTGCTGCTTTATATAGACACATATCAGAAGTCTTTACCAATTTCTAAATAATAGTAATCAATTCAAATTCCTCTTTAAAGATTCCTAGATCAGAGGTAGTTGAGTGGCTCAGTGGATTAAGAGTCTCTTGATTTTGATGTGGGTCATGATCTCAGGGTTGTGAGATTGAGCCCTGCATTGGACTCTGTGCTCAGTGTGGAGTCTCTCTCTTAAAATTAATAGATTCTCTCTCTTCTCCTGGCCCCCCCATCTCATGTGTACTCTAAATAAATAAATAAATTTTAAAATCTTTTTTAAAAAAGACTCTTAGATCAAATCAATCTGTGGGGTCACATTTAGCCCACAGTATGGGCTTTCTTCATTAGGTTGAATGATGGGTTGAATGATGTCCCCATCAAAAAAATAATAGAATAATAGAAAAAATAGAATAATAGAAATATCTTCTTATCTACCAGGAAGCTGTGAATGTGATACAAGTTGGATAAAGGGTTACTACTGACGTAACTAAGTTGAGGATCTAGAGACGAGATCATCCTGGATTATATGGGTGGGACTAAACCCTGTGACAGGTATCCTTAAAGGAAGAGAAGACACATAGAGTAGAAGAGCCACGTGAAGGCAGAGGCAGAGTTTGGAGTGACATGTCTATAAGCCAAGGAACATTGTCAATCACCAAAATCTGGAAGAGGCAAGGAACAGTCTCTCCTAGAAGGAACCAACCCTGCCAAGAGCCTAACCTCAGGGTTCTAGTTCCAGAACTGTGAGAGAATGTATTTCTGTGGTTTTAAGCCACCCAATTTATGGTCATTTGTTACAAGAGCCACAGACTGATATATACAGTTTGAATCCTGCCTCCCCCAATTTCAAGGTATGTGACCTTGAGCAAGTCTCTGGGAGGCAATGGAAGGAAATGATCTGGAAGAAAAGCATGGCAGAATTCAAATCTTTGCAGAGCTGTTGAAGGGCAGTGATAGTACCTACGTGCTGTGTAGCCATAGAGGACAGGGCTAAGGTCAGGAAGTAAGTTTGGGCCTCAGGGAAGGAAAAGCCTTTCTAAGAGTCAGGACAATCCAGACATGGAAAGGCACCCAGCTTGAGTGATAGCAAGGGCCCTGTCACTGTGGATATGCAAGGAGAGAAGAGGACCCCCTACAACATGAATATTAGGAGCACAAGGCCAAAGTCAGAAAGACTATTCCAGTTGCTTACTGCTGGTGATATTTGGCAAATTACTTCGTTTCTCAGCCTCAGGAATCTTGTGTATAATATAGAGATAACAACAGCAACAAGGATTGTTTGTGAGGATAGCAGAGAATTGCAATTGTGAGAGCCCCTACTATGTGCTGGGCACCAGGCAGAGCACCTCCACTTGTGTTCACACCTTTACAAGATGCTTAGCCTTGTGACTGGCACCTAACTGCTCAATAAATGGCACCCGTCATGATTTTGTTGTGGCGTTTTTAATGTCACTGTAGAACGTTCTCAACCATGGATTAAGTTTGCGGAATCCACACCCCCCCTTAAGGTGGGCGCACACGTTGGTATGTATGTGTGCTTTTCTGGGGCGTGGGTCCACGGCTGTCCTCTGAGTCTCAAAGGAAGAATAACCCGACCCAAAAGAAGCACAGATATCTGCTCTGAGGGAACTGGCATCGATGACATCCTTCCCATCCTGGAACAGAATGAGATGGAGTAAAGGCTGCTGCATGCCAATGTGTGTCCAGGACAAAGTGAGCTTGGGTGTTCTGTCTGAGGCAGGGACCCTGCTGCCTCCCACCAGAATCTCCCATCGGCTCGCTCCCGCCTGTCAGTGATTGGCAAATTTGGGTGGGGGGGAGCAGCAAGGGGAGAAAAAAGAAATTTACAATTTTGATGCACACGGGGCAATTTCTACAGACAATTCCCAGTGTCCGGAAACGCCCACCACCTCCGGCGTATCCCCCTGAAGCCCGAGTAGCATCATTTTCCATTCTCGTCTCTGAGATAATAAGTTGGAGAGAAGCTTCATATTTCAAATCAAAACTATCTTCCAACTAGAGGAAAGTGGAAACTTTTCAGGCAAATTTCATATGCAGTAACACAATTTCCTCCTGTTCCACTTCTTTTTTCACCTAATACATGATAAATATTCACGATCTCCTTGAGGAAACATGAGCGGAGCTGGGGCGGGGATCGTCACAGCTGCCAGGTGGAGGCAGCCAGCAGGGCAGGCACAGGTCCTTCTCCTTCAAGGCCCCCCTGGATCCCAGCCTCTGCTGGCTACCCCACCTGTCCTTGGGAGAGCCCTCACTCCTGTGAGAATTAGCAGAATTAGATGACTGAAAATTATTCTTAATAGCCTTCTCCAAATTCTTCTCAGGTAAAACCTATGTTTATCGGGAAAATGCCCCGAAGAGGTACTTAAAGTAGAGAAGGTGAGCCTCCCACAGACATTATTAGGGTGTTTAGTGATATGGAGGCTTCCTTTTTCAGGGCTTAGAGGTCAGGGGACCGGAATGAGGGACACAAGAGAGAGAACTCTCACCAAGGGGGATCAGTGGGCTCCAACAACATGGTAGAAGGTACATGACAAGTCAGAGTTGGCTGTGTTTGGGGGCATGGAATGACAAAACCAGCCCTTTCTATTGAGCACTGGCCACATGCCTGGTACTGAACTATTATCCCATCTCCACCATGACATTGAACCTCACAGCATCACTGTGAGGGAGGAATGATTATTCATCCCATTTTACAGAGAAGAAACCAAAGTTCAGGGAACTTAAGCTGCCTGAGGGTAGGCTACTAGCAAAGTGAAACATGAGATACCACTACACATCCACTGAAAGGCACGATTAAAAAGACTCACCACGCCAAGTGTTGGCGAGGATGTGGGGCAACTGGCACTCTCATGTGCTGCTGGCGAAAGTATAAAATGGTACAACCCCTTGAGAAGACTGGCTGTTACTAATAAATTTAAACATATACTTATTCCATAACCCACAATCTTACTCCAAGGTTTACCCAAGACAAAGGAGTGTGGTATCTCCAACAGTGGACAAGAATGTTCAAAGCAGCTTTAGTCATTAGAGCCCCAAACTACAAAACTCCAAAAGTCATCCACAGGTAACTGGACAAATACTCTGTACAGACTACAAAGGAAAACTGCTCAGCAATAAAAAGGAGCAAACTACTAACACACACAATATGAATGAATCTCAAGATGGATATGCTGAGCAAATGAAGCCAGACACAAGTGAGCACTGCGTGATGGCAGTGACAGAAAGCAGAGTCATGGCTTCCCAGGGCTGGGGTGGGCAGGCATTGATGGCAAAGGCAGACAAGGGTGATGGAAATGTTCTGTATCTTGATCTCAGTGGAAGTTAACATGGGTGCAGACATTTGTCAAAACCCATCGAATGAACTCTTAAAATAGGTGACTTTTATTGGATATAAATTGTATCTCAGTAAAGTTGCCTAAAACACAATTCAAAGTACTTGCTGCTTCTTTATGATCCAACCCATGGCCCTTCCCCAACTCTCGCCCTCCGCATCCCCTTCCCCTTCATTCTGGCCATGACAGTCTCCCTGCTATCCTTCCCATCATCCAAACACATTCCCATCTCTAGGGCTGTGCCCTTGCTGTCCCCACTGCCTGCAAAACGCTCCTGACATATGCCACATCACTCACTCCCTTACCTCCTCCAAATCTCTGTTCAAAAGTTACCCATGTGGCCTTCTCTGGCCCCAATACCCCACATAAAATAACACCTACCCTATGATTCTCTAGCCCTTTACAGTCTCTTTTCCATAGCATTTACCACATCCTGGTATATTATCATACTAGTTAACTGTCCATCTCCCTTACTCAAGTGAGCCCCATGAGAACAGGGACTCAATCCTCACTGACCATGCTCTGAGGTCTAGAACAGTGCCTGGCATGAAGCAGACAATCACTCCTTATTAAATGAGCGAATTAGAACCTTCCTACCAAAAACCTTCCTACCAAGCTTTCCCCACTGGTCTTCTCCCTAAAGAAGAAGTCCTTTAATATCAAAAAGATCTCTCTCAGAGATGTACCCACCCAACCACAAAACAATCTTTTTTTCTGAAAATTAATAATAATAATAGAATATTTTACTTCTCATTTTCATCATCCACCACATCTCAGTATTACCCACATTCAATGGATATTTATCCTACATTTATGTAACTAAAGAGCCTCCAAAAGCAAAGAACCATTTTTTCCAAGGTGACTTCTGTCTTTAACATCAGAGATTGGTAGGAACTTAAATCCGCAAGCAACTTTTAAATACTGCAGAATCTCCCTACAATATTTTTGTTTTGCCTCACTTATCACCCTTCTACATGTATATTTATTTATTTACATAATCAGGATTACACAGCATGAGGACACATATAGTTCAGTAACCTGCTTTTCTCATTTAACATTACAGAGTAAGTATTTTTCCATGTCATTAATAATTCTTGGAAAATATAATTATTAATGGCTATGGAATGGTATCATATGGATGTACCATAGTTTATTTAGCGAGGCTCTTACTATGGAATATTTAGGTTGTTTCCTCTTTTTCTAATTTGAATTATAAATAATGAATGTCATTGTGTATGAATGCCTGAATTTCTGAATATTTCCTAGAGGCAGAGTCCTAGCCCCAAAGGATATGGGATGGGGGGGTGTTTAAGGTTTTTCTACCTAGTCCCTACTTGTTTTCCAGAAAAGAGATGCCAATTTAAATTACCAACAATAGAATATGAGAGTCCCGTGTCGCTTCATCCTTGTTGCCACTGGGCTTTACCATTTCTTAACTCTTTGCTCATTTGGTAGATAAAAATGCTCTTTCATCTTAATTTATATTTCTTTAATGACTGGTAAAGTGGAACATCTTTTCACACATTCATTGACCATTTGTGTTTCATCTTCTATAAATTGTTTATGTATTTTCCCATTTTATAATTAAAGTGTTAGAGTTATCTTGAGGAATTGTCAGAGCTCTTGGTATGTAATAGTGATAGCAACTCTTTTATTTTTTTTTAAAGCTTTTATTTATTTACTTGACAGAGAGAAAGAGATCACAAGCAGGCAGAGAGGCAGGCAGAGAGAGAGGGGAAAGCAGGCTCTCCACTGAGCAGAGAGCCCGATGCAGGGCTCAATACCAGGATCCTGGGATCATGACCTGAGCCGAAGGCAGAGGCCTCAACCCACTGAGCCACCCAGGCGCCCCGTGATAGCAACTCTTTTAATAACTTTTCATACTTGTTGAAAATCTTCATTTTTCAGTTTTCCCACCTTTCATTGTGTTTCTGCTGCCCTTTGAAATATATAGATCTTTAACTGTCTTACTGTGGTTGGTATTGTTGCTTTGTTTGGGAAGCCCTTCCCTATCCTGGAGTGGAGTTAGAGTCCTGCTGAGTCCCAGGCACATTGTGTAAATTATCTCTTGCCATCCCCACTTCGTTATTTTTATTATGTAAAATTTCAAACTTATACAGAAGAAGAGAAAAATAAATATATTGATTCTGGGATTTGTTTCAAGATAATGGGGGTTGGGTGAGGAGAGGTCATAGATCCAATGAAAGTGGCCATAAGTTGATGATCATTGTAGTTGGAAGTTCTCTACTTTTGTAAAGATGACGTGACCTGGTTGACACCTTAGGGGGCCAAAGGGCAGTAATTTTTAGGTCCATTTCCTGTGACATGCACTGTCCTAGAAGATTTATATCATTCCACTAAGTCCTACAAGCACCCTTGGAAGAAGGAAGTATTAGTCTCATATTACAGATGAGGACACTGAGATTCAAATAGATGGATTACCTAAGGTTGCAGAACTGAGAAGTACACAATAGAATCTGACCCTAGGTCATCCTGACCCAAGTGCTATGTACCTTCCACTGGGCCATGGATGCCCTTGGAGGTAGGAAATTAAATAGAAGAGAAGATGGGCTTCTCTCGTAGAGCTTGACTAACCCCAGGCTCCTCCCAGTCACCGTCCTAGGGGAAGGGCTCAGATTAGAAATTAATCTGATTGGGGACACCTGGGTGGCTCAGCTGGTTAGGTGTCCAACTCTTGATTTTTGGCTCAAGTCATGATCTCAGGGTCTTGAGATTGAGCCCTGCATCTGGCTCTGCCCTCAGCAAGGAGTCTGCTTGTCCCTCTCCCTCCCCCACTCTCTTTCTCTCTCTCAAAAATAAATAAACAAAATCTTTTTAAAAAGTAATCTATTTTAAATAAGAAATGTATACAGCATGGTAGCTATAATTAATCATACCATATTGCATATTTGAAAGTTGTTAAGAGAGTAAATCTTAAAAGTTCTCAACACTAGAAAAAAGATTGCAACCGTACATGGTAATGGAAGTTAACTAGACCTACTGTGATGATCATTTTGCAGCATATACCAATGCTGAATCATTATGTTGCACACCTGAAACTAATATAATGTTGTATGTTAATTATGCTCCAATAAAAAAATAAAAGAAAGCATGGGATACTTCTTATACAGCTGACTGTATGGACCAAGATACAGGCTTGCTACTCGTTCATTCCCTCTGTCATTATTTCAGCAATTGGTGTTAAGCTCAGTGTGCCAGGCTTTGGACTAGGACTGGAACTTACTGAAAAATAAAAGGGTGGCCAAATTAAAAGAGTCCAGCACTACCAATACCATCAGGGTCACCCCACCCAATATGGTGCCCTAGACCTCACATCATAGACATTTAGCCAAGAGCTTTCTTACTAACACAGCACTTTGATTCATGTGCTCAGTGTGTTAGTCAACTATTGCTAGAATAATGCCACATAACAAACAGCCCACACATTTCATTGGCTTACAACAGCAATCATTTCTTTCTCCCCCTTGTCTGCAGTTTGGTTTCTCTAGATATTAGAGACCCACCTACTATACTAGGGGGTCTCATCTTTTCATCTTCTCAAATATATTAAAAAATTCACCTGTATACTAAAGTCTCACAGGCACACCGAGGTTTTGATGAGACCAAAAGCATTTTCAAGACACTGAAGCATTAGGTGAGTTTAACCTTGTGAACAGTACTTCAGTGGTTGGTATTTCTGAAAAGTTAATGTAGAGATGGGACTGGAGACACAATTCCCATTTCCCTGGTGTGTGTACAGATCTGCTTCTGCATGTGGTTTTTGCCAAGGGCCTCTGCACCTGCTTCGTGTGTACACCTGCATTCGTGAGCATCCAGCCGATGTTGTAGGTGTGTGTCTTCTGCACACAAGCACTGGTGTGTATACTTACATGTGGCCATGCATATGGATGGGTTTGTTAGGGTAGCCATGTGTGTGTGACCGTGCAGGTTTCTGCGACCTTGAGCATTTGCCCTTGCAGATGGATGTGGTCTTGAAAGCCAGGACACCAGCTTATTTATACACCGGTGTCTGCAGCTGTGATGGTGTGCCCAGGAGTGCACATTCCCCTTGGGGTCTGTCCTGCACTGCCCAACACCACTCAGCATCCCACATGGGAGACACAGAAAGCCTCAGAGTTAGCCCAGCTTCTTCACAGAGTCAAAATTCGGCACCAGCAATCACCAGAAACTCGGAGGAAAGGAGTTTTGAAAGTGGAAAAATTGGTATGTGTTTGTTCCCTAATCCCTGACTTTGCTTTCCCTCAAGCAAAGAGAAAGCAAACCCCCCTTTGCATTCGTGCTTTGGGAAATTGCCTGCAGCACCTTGGAGGAGGTTGTGTACAGCCCAGTGCAGCCTGCATGTGATCCAGCCCTGAAGGACAGGTGAAGTTCACTTCCCAGGGAGCTCTGCAGAGCGTGCCACCACCAGTAGGCTCCAGAAGTACTGGCTGCCTCCAGCCCCGCCTCTGCTCTGCCCCTGCCCAGCCTGCACCCACCTCTGCCAGCAGTTTCCAGGGCTGGGGGGGGGGCGGGGAAGTTTACCACGGAGTGGGAGCCTGGGAAGAGGTAAAGGAGGCCTTGGCCAGTACTGCAAAGCCAGGGCTGGGGTGACAGCACTGAACACCCCCCTCTCTGCTTTAATCAGACTCTGGTTTATCATTTCTACCCTCAAATTGAGTGTCTCCAAACATGAAGTCAAGATTGTACTGTCCTCTGAATAGGCAGCTGGTTAAACCCTGTCCCGGGGGGTTGTTCTGCCCTAACTTGCATAAACCCAGGGATGGGCAACTCACTGCCTCCTGAAACCACTGTTTCCCACTGAATAGCTGTTAGGAGATGAGGGCTTTCAGCATTTCCTGACCTGCTGTGTGCCCAGCACACCCCAGGTCCTGGGGCACAGAGGAGAGTCAGGTAAAACTCACCCTCCAGGAGCTCTCAGCACAAGAGGGAAGTCGTACAGCAACGTCCTCTTCCTGTTTCAGCAGCTGCTCAGGCTAATGGCTCCCTCTACCCTCAGACAGTCCTACAGAAGTGGGCACACCCCTCTTCCTCTAACCAAACACCCCCCTTCCTTTTGCAGCTCCTCAAAAGTCGGGCCATAGAGCTCTGTCTCCACTTCCCTCACCATATCCCAGGCCTGCCCCCATCTGCCATGGCCTCTCCATCTCTTGCTTCCCAAGAGAGAGCCCTATAGGCAAGGCCTTCTCCCCCAGGCCTGGCAACGCTATGGGGTCCAGAGAGTTCTCAGGCTCCAGAGGCCAGGTGCTGACACAAGAGGAAAAAGAGGAATCTCTAGATGCCTTCTCTGCATTAGACAATACCCTTTGGGCAGGCTGGGCCTCCCTATTTAGGAAATCCCTGATTACTGGCCAAAGGCCAGATAGGAAGTTCTCTGACAACACCAGCAAGAAGGCCACATTTTATAACAATCACAGCACTAAGTCTCTGGCTAAAGTAGGGACGGCAGAGGATGGAGAGAAAAAGCAGGAGATTCATAGGAAGAGAGAGGGACCTAGAGAAGTAAAATTGGAGAAAAATATGCCCAGAACAGAGAGAGATGGAGAGGAGAGATACAGAAGCAAAAAGATAGTCAGAAACAGAGCCTCACAGAGACAACAATGAGAGGTGCAGAGATAGGAACATAAGACACTCCTAGAGACAGAGATCCACTGGCCAGCCACAGAGTGGGAAGATAGGCAGACAGGTGTGACCACGGAATACCCATGCTTCCTTATTGCTCCCTTGCTTAATATAAATAAATAAATAAATAAATGATTTTATTTGAGATCACTTGCAATAAGATTCACGTGTAATGAGGGGTAGGCACAGAAGTAAAAATTCAAAGCCAACCTATTATGGAAGAAGGAACAAGTAATGATGCCAAGGCCTGGGGGTGGTAGACTGTGACTTGTGTGATCTGCAATGAACCACTTGGTTTTCACACTCTTGGGTACCCACCTCCTCCTGATTCTGGGCTGGCCCTGGGACGTGTTTCAACCAGTAGAATGTTGTAGAGTACTGTGCTAATTCCAAGCCTAGGTGCTAAGAAGTCATGGCGAATGGCAGCTTCCATTCTTTTGTGCTCAGGGGGTGGGGAGCCAGCCACTTTGTAGCCAGCCTGACTATCCTGAGGCCATCTTGCTGCTGTGAGGATGCCTGGGTTAAGCACTTAGAGAGACCACTTAGAGAACAGAGGAACTCAGACAACAATGAGAATCAAGAGCCCAGACATTAGGACCTAAATAGAGCTGTGCCAGTCAGCCCTCTGCTTAAGCCACATGGAACGGAGATGAGCCATCCCCACCAAGCTCTGCCCAAATTGCAACATCACAAGCACATAATAAAATGGTTGCGTTGTAAGTCATCAAGTTTTGGGATGGCATGCTACACAATAACCTATAACTGAAATACTGGGTTAACATGGTAAATAAATCCAATGGATTCCATTATTTCCCTTGGCTGATGGATAATGTGGGAGACGTAGCATCTCTTTCCTCTGAAGAATCACAAATGATACTCAGCTCCTTGGGCTGAGCAAATTAGCCATGGTCCACCAACAGCACCCTTGGAAGAATATGGTCACACACACGCTTGCCCTTAAAGGATGGTAACTGCTGAGTGTTGACTGAGTGGTGGTGGTAGACAGTCAGAGGGGACTGTTGTAGCACTTACCATGGGCCGGTTCACCCCCTTTGAGAGAGGAGAGACTGACACTCGGGGAGGGGAGCGACTGCCTGGGCTCTCACAGCCACGACTCATCAGAGTCAGGATTGGAACCCAGACCCCACACACATTAGGCTTTTAGTGTGCAACTAAAAAAAGCAGCATAAACAGATGCCTGTCCGGGAACCCTGAATCCAGAGCCACCTCTGTGTCTCAGAGACACGAGTCTACGTGCTCCCCCAAGCCTTCTTGTTTGGGGACAGGGGGAAGGACAGGTGGGGCTCTCATCCTCTCGGGGTGGATGACTCCCCTTTATCCAGACCAGCCTCCTGGGGAGGCTCCCCATCACAGTCTGCCCAGCCCGGGCCCTCACCAGCCCCAGCCCCAGTCCCAGCCCCAAACATCTGTCAGGCAGCCAGGGCCCCACACCTGCCGGCTTCGTGGCCAGGCCCACAGGAATCACTTGACTCTGAAATTGGTTCCAGGAACACTTTTGCTCCCATGATTATACTGCCTTCCCTGACACCCCCTCCCCCAGCACTTTTTTTTTTTTTTACACTAAACTTTCTCTGAATTCACCTGATTTTTCCCATCTCCTTTACATTCTTTATGGCAATGGAGAAATAATCACCGCTTCTCCGGCAGGGTGATGGGAGTGTGCAATATTAACTGTAAATCAGGCAGAAATTGGTGGAAGGGGAAGGGTTTGATGAGGTGCAGAGACATTATATCATTTTAAAGCACTTTTCTGGTCTCCAGTAATCCCCATGTAAATGAAAAGGAGTTGACGACGTGCCTCTCTCTCTCTCTCTCTGAGGCTGCCTTTAGGAATGCAGAGAAAATGCTCCTGGAAGGAGAACGCGGGGCGGAGGAAGGTTGACTGGGTCCTGACAGGGGAGGCAGAAACGTCCAGGGCTGGACACCTACCCCGGACTGGAATAATCCTGCCAGTGCTGCGCCTTCTTGGAAGATGAGAGTCCAGCTCCCGCGGGGAGGGGGAGGGGGCGGGGGGAGGGCTGTGCACCGACAGGCAGCGGGGCTGCATTGAACCACCCATACCCTGTAGTCCAGTGGACTCGTCAGGAGTGGAGTTGCTCCCAAGGGGGCATCTGAAAATATGGGGACATTGGGGACTTTGCGGTCATAATGACTGGGATGCAGGACAGAACGTGGTAGAAAGCAAGGAAGCTAGACACCCCACAATGCACATAATCGCCCCTCCTTAAATGCCACCAGCTCCCCCTCTGTACTGTTTCCATACAAAGAAGAGATTATCCTGAAAAATGACCATCAATCAAGACCCATCACCTGCAGGGGCCATCTCACCACCACAATGTTCCTGAGCTCCTGGGTGCCTTGAAATTTAAGTTCATTGGTCTAGCTAACAGACCACTAGTTTAACCGAATTCAGCTACCTGTGTTTCCCCCAATCTGGGATGCCACCCATCATAAAAGGAATCATCGTTTTATTTACTACGAAGAAAGGAAATGATGCTGTGATCCAGTGCTTACTCATCACTTAGATTTTTACTCTGTAATGACTGGAGATGTTCTTTAGCACTTATTTAATCATGGTTATATATCACGGGGTATTATAAGGGCAAAGAATATTTTATTTTTTTTAAAGACTTCATTTATTCATTAGGGAGAGAGAGCATGAAAGAGAGCACGTGGGGGGGGTGCAGAGGGAGAGGGAGAGCCAGGATCTCAAGCAGACTCCCTGCTGAGCGTTGAGCCCCACCACGTGGGGCCTGATCTCATGACCCTGAGACCATGACCAGAGCTGAAACCGAGAATCCAAAGCTTAACCGACTGAGCCCCGTAGGCGCCCCACAAGGAATATTTTAAATGCAATGAATTGCCGACAGTATTCCTAACCTACTCGGGGTCCACACCTGCAGGTTTCAGGGTCCAATTCTCCTGGATCATGTTTCAAGTCAGAGCCATCAAAGTCCATGTTTCCCACATAGTGTCATCCTCTGAGACACCAAGTGGAGAGGACACTACCTTCCTTCAAAGAGCACGCCCCCAGCATCTCTGCGATTTTCTTCTGAACTACTGATCCTCGCTTTACATTTATGATGCTGGCTCTTCCTTTCCAGAGGTGTCAATAGAAGGTTTTGGATAATCAACAAGACTGATTCCCTTCCTCAAATGGCCACAGAGTGTTTTGTTGCCGGACCCACCGAGGCACGGGCTGTCTGGTCAGACCTCCCAGCACCACCACAAGGATCACACATGTTCAGTGGCATATATCATTGGTGTATACCACCATTCCTACCAGAAGAACAACAATTTTAAGGGCACAAGATGGGTCCTGCATATATAGATGCTAAAATAGGAAGAAGTGGATCTCATAGAACCTGTGAAATATAATATTAGAAAATCAATTGGTCCATGAGGATACACACCCAGAGCTAGTGTGTATAGACATGGCCTGGAAAGCAGGCTCAGACACCCTGTCTGCTGACATGCCTGGGACTCCTGTCTCAGGAGGTTGCGCATAGGTGTCCCTATGCTGCAGAGTTAGCAGATTTAGCAAATAAAAATACAGGACACCTAGTTAAATCTGAATTTCAGATTAAAAAAACAAATAATTTTTAGTGTAAGTCCCAAATATTTCATGAAACATTCTTATACTAAAACAAAACAAAACAAAACAAAAGTTCATCTGAGATCTGAATTTCCCTGGGCATCCTGTGTCTTACCTGGCAATCTCACTGTGGGGCTTCATGCACAGCTAATATGTGCAGAGATGGCCAGGATCGCAGGCCCAGCCTTGGGTTCCTGTAGGACTCGGGCTGCCCTGCCTGCTCTCCCCTCACGAGTCTGACCTCAGGGTGCAGCTGATACAGGAAAGAAGAAGCCTGGTCAAAGCCTCCTGATGCATTTCTAAGCAGCCTAGGATCAGCCTCTGTTTGGCTCATTTCCTATTCATCCTGTACTTGTCACTGATGAGGTTAGGATAATGGGGAAGAGGCTAGGCCTCGGGCCCTGGGGGGAGGGGGTGTTGCAGCCGATGCAAAGACGAATCTTCACAAGCCGGGGTCAGGCTCCAACAGAGAGACACCCAACAGTGAAGCAGTGACTGCCTGAGGGGCTCAGGAAGCTTTTCCCAGACTGGGAGGTATTTTCGGACAAACGAAGAAGCAGAAAAGGTTGCCAGGGAGGGGGAATGATTTGCACAGAGCAGTGTGAATATAAAGGAGCTGGAAGTCCCCTGTGCCTGGACAATGAGTGCATTGGGAACTGGGTTGGACTTCCTGCTGTATAACTTCATATCTGGGTGATCTTGGACCACTAACTCAGTTCCTGAACACCCAACAGATAAGTACCCAGCCTCAGAAATCCCGGGGCACCAAGCAATGCAGTCTGAAAACCACTTCTAAAGGCTTGAGGATGAGCAAAGGATTCTAGACATGAGATGCACACGATCAGATGGGTTTTTTTTTTATTTTGGGGGTTGTGTTTATTTATTTGACAGAGAGAGCGAGAGAGCACAAGTAGGCAGAGAGGCAGGCAGAGAGAGAGAGGGAGAAGCAGGCTCCCTGCCTAGCAGGGAGCCTGACACGGGACTCAATCCCAGGACCCTGGGATCATGACCTGAGCTGAAGGCAGTTGCTTAACCAACTGAGCCACCCAGGCGCCCCATGATCAGGTGTTTTAATAATCATCATGGCCACCCCAGCAGTCTAACACTGATGGAGGACTTTCTATATGATAAGCACTTCACTCTTATTAAGAATAGTGATAATAGGGGCACCTGGGTGGCTCAGATGGTTAAGCATCTACCTTTGGCGGCTCAGGTCATAATCCCAGGGTTCTGGGATCGAGTCCTGCATTGGGCTCCCTGCTCACTGGGGAGCCTGCTTCTCCCTCTGCCTCTGCCTCTCTGTCTCTCTGTCTCTCATGAATAAATAAATAAAATCTTTAAAAAAAAAAAAAAAAGGAAGAATGGTGATTATAGAAGCTACTGGGTTGGTCCCACATACCACAACCATGTTATTCGGCACCAGACAGGGTGATAAGCATTCACTTGCATCATCTCATGCAATGAGATGGTCTTCATAACACCCCTCTGAGGCTGGTTTTTATTCTCCCCACATCAGGAAGAATGAAACTGACACTCAGCACAATGACCAGACTTGCCCAAAGTTGCACGGAGGTGGTAGCGGAGCCAGGACCAGAGCCCGGACTGCTGACATCAGGGCCGGGTGGCCATCTCTCCCTGCGTAACTGAAACTCCTGGAAAGCCACAGAGGTGCCCTCACGTGGCACGTTCTGCAGGCTTCCCTGGGCAAAGGCAGAAGCCCGGTCTCTCCAAGCACAAAGAAATGCTAGAATCAGAATTCCGTGAGCATCTGAATTTCTGTGCATATTTTAAAGGCTGCAATTAGAAAGCCCCTAACCAAAATTCCAGCCACATGCTAACAGACTGCGGTCAACATCCACAGGGGGGTCAGGAGCCGAGTCTCAGCGGGAGGGTCTCTGAACTGGGGGTCCCCAAGGGTATGCTGCCTAAGGGACTAGAGGCAGGCACCTGATTTCTCTGCCAAGTGCCTGCAATTACAGCAATTCTCTCAGTGCTGCAGACCCCCGGGAAAGAGTCATCTGGCGTGCGGTTAAACTGATTAGGAATCAGTTTCTGTTTCAGCGTCATCCCTGAATCTCAGCAGTGAATAGTGTTGCTGCCCAGGCTTTCCAATCGGCGTGGATCCTAAAGGCTCCGGGATCGTCCCAGATGCCCTTGGAAGTCCTGGGGATTTGGTTTCTGCCCCTTCCCCTCGCCGGGCTTGTTTGTGGCATATTACTTGGATAACGGTAACCCCCACTCCTTTCCATCCTCACCTTGGGGAGAGTCCAAAAATACAGTTCAGGAGCTTCTCCCCAATCCCATTAGGAGTATAGGGTCCCTCCGGAGTCTGGGTTAGCCTGGGCAGTGCTAGAAGGCGACCCGTGGGTGGCCACGCTTAGCCTGTGGGGACATGGGCGTCCTGCTCCCTGGCCTTAAATCTCTATGGCACCCAGGTCCCAGATACCTGCAGGGTGCCTTCCCCAGTCCCTTCCTGCCAGTTTCTCACTCTGTTGCTATATTAGTCCGTTATTTGTCACACAACAACCTCAAAACCCCACTGGTTTACCACAACACATATTTATTTTCAAATTCCTGGGTCTCCGGGTCCGACCTAAAGTTGGTTGCTCTACACTGAGTTCATGTGGCCCAGGCTGGACCCAGGCCTCAGGATGGGTTCGGGTCTCCTGGGCACATCATGTTCCGTGGCCCAGGCTGAAGGGGCAGCGGCCGCCTGGAGCGGGCTCCTTCCATAGCAGACCACGAGGGCACAAGGGTCCAAGGGAAACGGGGGCGGATCTTAGGATCTCGGAGCCAAATTAGCACAGGGTCACTACTATCCGCATCCCAGTGGCCAAAGCAAATGAGCTGACCCAGTTCACCGCCACCACACATACCACCCACTGTGGTGGCCAAACCTGCGAAGTCCCATGATAAAGCATGTGGATGTATAATTCTAACCCACAGATGGAGTGCAAACTCACAGCAGCCGAGACATTGCCCCTGGAGCTCTCCTTGGGGCACTCTATCATGAATGTCTCCAACAGGGTCACCGGACACATCCTAGAGGAGCACCGAGGCCAGACTCCGCAGCCATGCACACGCATGCACGTCTGGAGCTACCGCAGGAACGGGTCAGGGAGCACATGTGACCCCGCTGTGACCCCACGGTGACCCTGGGACCTCCCCGGAATCGTCGAAACAATAGGACAACTTGAGCATCTGGATTGCCAGGACCTGTATCTGTTCCCCAAGTACTTGGACTTGTACTGGAGAGTCCAGGCTTCTGGGAGGCAGGCCCGGGCCCACATCATCCAGAGCCAGTGTCCTTTGGCTCAAAAAGGCTTCACACAGTTCAGGGTCCCAAGATACTCCCAGCCCACCTCACCCCAGGGACCTGTCAGACACCCGAGAGTCTTGGTACAGAGACTCCCTACTGCAGGATGGGAACGGTATGAACAGGGCATCTCATAGGACCCCCTCGTCTGCAGATGGGGAAACCGAGGCCCAAGATCGGAAAGATGCCACAGACAATGGCAGGGCTCCCCATCTCCCACCTCAGTGCTTTGCTAACACCCCCAGAGACCCCGATGACCAGAAGGCCTCCCCCAGGCGCTCACGTCAGCCCACACTGACCTTGCCTCTGTCCTGTCTTGGGCTCTTCAAGAATCCTGGCAGAAGCTGCAGGCCAGCTCATCTGTTTCTACTTGAAAGGAATGGCATTTTCCCAGGGAGGATGAGCTGGTGATAGAAGCGGGGGCAGGAGCTCGTTCCGGAAAGCCGGGGTCCGGACAAGGCCGGGCTGGGCGGATGGAGGGGTGTCGGGGCTTCAGCATCCAATTAGCACCCTCTGCTCCTGGAGCTGCTGGCTGAGAGGGCGCTGAGCAGCTGGAAGGGAGCAGGCTCGCCGGTCAGCTGGCGAATGAGCACTAATTGGGTGTCAAGCACGCCGGGGCCCACCGGCTCCCCTCACTTCCCCACTAAACTCTCAGAGACCACCGCAGAGAGCCAAGGGGCGGAAAGCAGCTAATTGGTCCGGCCTGCATGGAGAGAGGCAATCCCTCTCTCCACATTCTGATGCCCTGTCACTCAGCTTCCTTTGTCTTCCATTTCAAGGGCTTGGGGAAAATTGCCCACATCTGCTGAGAAGTTTCCTGTAAACCTCGGGGTGGGAGGGGAGCTTATTTTAAAAAAGGCTCTAAGCCGGGACATTTTGGCACATTTCCCACGAGTAGCCCCAGTTGTCCTAACTGTGGAGGACTGTGGGGACAGCCCTCCTACACACTCCTTCACACTCCTGCTTGTCCGTATTTTTAGACCAGAGTTTCCAAGTCACCCGAAAGCTAATGAAATGCTTTTTGTTGCCTTGTGCCTGGCAGCATCACTGTTCATTTGGGGGTGGGGGGACTATTAATACGACTTCATAGTTTCCCACACTTGAACTAGAAGAAACCCTACTTACCTTAGAGGAGGCAGGTGTGGATGGGAACAAGTGTGTGGGCACAGACACACAGGTGTGTGGTGACCCTTGTTTTAAGTACACCGGACACACAAAATGTTGAACTTCCAGGCGTAGTGAGGTGAGGCTGGAATTTCTTTGACAGGTGTGGCTGGGATGATATTTTGAGATATGACTCTCTCCAATCTGGGCTTTTGCTCCCCTGTGTTTTCCTCGCTCACTCCCACCCCCAAGCCAGGCGTCAGCACTGTGCTCCCTGCCTTGGGAGAGAGGCAGCAGGGCAAAAACCAGAAATAGCTTGCAGATCTCTCTGCTTTTGTGTTCTACAGGGGAAGGGGACTTCTCAGGCCTGGAGAAGTGTCCAGAAGCAGGGGAAGAGCCGGGGTTCACTTTCTACCCACTCCCAGCCCAGCCCACCCCCCCGGGCTCGGGAGGAGAGAGACATAAGGGAGAATAGCAGAGAACCCATTCTCACCACCCTCTGGGAGGGTCACTCAGGCAGACAGAACTGAGAGTAGCCTTCAAGTCATTCCCCCACTTTGAGCAGGACTCAGAAGCAACGGAAGGCCACTAGGTCCTATAGGAAGCCATGGAAAGAGGGTGCTGTAGGGACCAATGACTCAGGCAAGAGGCCAATTCCCTTACTCTTCCTCCCAGTGTTTTAGCTTTGCCTAAGAGCCCAGAATTGCAACTCTTCCCTGTGAACGGGGATCCCTAAGGAAGATTGAGAGTGATTTCTATCCCTCAAGCTCTCTGAAATGAGGGTTCGGAGTCCAAAGGTCAATTTAGTAATAGGAAAAAAAAAAAGTTTAGGGTAAAATGCCTTATACACATGAATGGGTAGACAGGCTGTGGCCTAAGGGTATTTTTGTATCACCATCCTTTACTTTTTCTGAAACAGCCCTCCCTCTCCATGCAGCACCCCCTCCTCTTAACCCGCCTGTTCTCCATAGCATTCATCATTACCTGACATTACATTCGGTATGTAAGTGTTTAGTTATTGTCCCCACTCCTGGGGGCAGGGATGTTGTTTGGATGCCCCAATGAGGGCCTAGCTCAAAGGAGCCTCCACGAACTGGTGTAGAATGAATGAGCAGCGTGTGTGCTCAGTGGTGACACCGGTTGGCAGAGGGAATATTGCAGCCCAACTCTACTAAACAAGATCGCTGCTGGGCCCAAAGGAGGGAGCGTCTTTCGGGGTACTTACCATAAGTGATAGGACTGGGAAACTCCAGGCCAAGGAGAAATTTGTCTGGGCCTAAGATACAGATTTAAGAGGGAGACTGGGGATGGGAGTGAAGCATGAGTCTTACGAAGAAAAGGAAAGGTAAGGTGAGACCTAAGATTCACACAGTGTAAGCCACTAAGCCTCACGTTGTGCAGAGCCGTTATCTTCCTTCCATTTAGTTGTCCTGGTCTCCCTCTTTTTTTTTTTTAAAGATTTTATTTATTTATTTGACAGAGAGGAGAGAGATCACAAGTAGGCAGAGAGGTGGGCAGAGACAGAGGGGGAAGCAGGTTCCCTGCTGAGCAGAGAGCCCAGTGCGGGGCTCGATCCCAGGACCCCGAGATCATGACCTGAGCTGAAGGCAGCGGCTTTAACCCACTGAGCCACCCAGGTGCCCTTGGTCTCCCTCTTTTATCTCAATTCACTTCTCTCAAATTTTTATTGAATTGAAGCACTAGGCGAGGTGGAAGGTGAGGAGAAGAGACAGTTGCAATGGCAGTATAAGTTGCAATTTAAGCATCCAGAGCTTAAAACCATGCTAAGGAGATAGCACAGAATGAGTTTTCTTTTTTTTTTTAAGATTTTATTTATTTATTTGACAGAGAGATAGAGAGCACAGTAAGAAGAGCGGCAGGCAGAGGGAGAGAGGGAAGCAGGCTCCCCGCAGAGCAGGGAGCCCGGTGCAGGACTCCATCCCAGGACCCCGGGACCATGACCCAAGCTGAAGGCAGCCGCTTAACTGACCGAGCCACCTAGGTGCCCCAGAATGAGATTTCTTGACCTATAGCATCTACAGAGTACTTTGAGGCCTGCAAAGTGCTTCCCCATGTATTCCCCATGTATTTCTTTATTGGATCTTCCTCTGATCTCTCATGGTGGGCAGGACGGTCACAAGTTCTGTTTTATTGGTAAAGACGTGAACTTGATGAGGAAGGTGATTTGTCCAAAATCCCCCACAAAAAATCTTGGCAGGGCAGAGTCCTCGATGATTTTGTATTTTCTGATGTTTTTGTTTGGGGGTCTTAGTCATTATGAAGTAAAAGATCCCCCTGGGGAGATGAGGCACACACCTAGGGCACAAATGGTAGACCACAGCAGAAGACTGGAATTCTCAGGACTTGGGGATCCAGGGCTGGAAGAGCTCACCCCACCCTCTGTACAAGTTTTTACCAGAGTTACCTTCCCAAGAACAATATCACGTCAGGCCTGGAACTTTAATAAAGTGGGAACCTTGGGTTCTCCAGCAAGGGTCAGAAAGCCAGGTCCTCCCCATCAGGGCATCCACATTCTGGTCTTTGCAGGAGGAAACCATTGACTGCACCCCTGGGAATATTTGCCCTAATTCATTATCAAACTGCTTGCAATTATCAAACTGTGCTCCCTCGAGTTGACCTTTAGCTGGGGAACAGCTATATTTAGAGAAAACCAGCCCTTTGTAATTACCCCACTCAGATTACTTAAAGGTCGGCTGCAGATGTGACAGTCTGATCTGTGGGAAGGGCTGTTTCCAGGATCCCTCGATAATTATTCAAACCAGACAATAATTAGCAAATGTTTTCTACAAATGAATCCATCCCTGTTGTTCAGCCCCAGAAGGGAGCCCAGAAGGCTTCCCAGGCCAAAGTTGCCCCCTGTAGACACAGTAACAACAATCCCTTCACGCACATCACACATCCGTGCCTTTGCAGTTTACAAAGAGTTTCCTATCTCTCCTGGCTTACTCCTCACACTGGCCTAACAGGAAGCACCCATTTGTACTTCACAGGCGAGAACACTGAGGCTCAGAGAAGGTAAGTGGACTTGCTCTGTCACATGGTTGAACCAAGACTTAACTCCAGGTCTTCTGTCTCCAAATTTCTTCTTTTTTCCTAAGGAAATATCTTCTTCAGCAAATATTTGTTGAGTGTCTACTTTGAGCCTGGCCTTTCAGCGGGCTACAAGAAAGGTAAGAAGGCCCCAGCACTGGCCCCTGTGTTCAAAAACTCAGGATCAGTGGGGAGATGTGAAACATTAAAACACCAGGGGTAGCAGCATCTCTAGGGAGTGTCCATAAATTCCCTACAAGAACAACTTTGGATATCAGAAGTGAAGAGTCCATCTAAGGAGATTAAGGAAGGGTTTGGGTGCAAGTAAACCAAAGACAATGGATGAAGGTTTCAGATTGAGAGAAAGGAAAAGCATTAAAATGGAGTCCACTGACACCCTCACTTTGTACATTTATAGTAACTAACGAAATAACACCTATCATCTGACCCCAGTGTGAAGTGCGATTGATGATGTAGATGACATTACCTTGAGCATCATTGTCTTAGTTATAAGGATTATCCTAGAGTCCATGGCTTCCAAGAAACCCATGGAAGGACAGCTTGGGCAGGGAGGGTCTTTAAGCCCACTTTCCCTTCACCTACAGAAGCTCCATTTATATATGTTTTACAATTTGAGCTTCCATTAAAGAAGGAGTCCATGATTTTTAAAAACATAGAAACTATTGGTTTATAGAATTAATTATACGTGTGGTGGTTAAAGATATTTATAAAGTGCCCTGAGTACTGACTTCACAATTTCTTATTTAAAGTAAAAAAAAAAAAAAAAGGAAAGGAAAGAAAAAGTAGTCATCTAGTCATCAATAGTTTCTGTAAATAAACAGTCTCTACTCACTGGGCAATCATTTGAGTCTAACAAGATGAAATAATGATTAAAAATAATAATGCTGATGTTGATAACTATCATCTATTTAGAGCTTACTCCATGTTAGGGACTCTCCCAAGCACATGCATTAGTTCATTTGTGTGTCATGACAACTCTGTGATGTGGGGACCATGGATCCTAATATCACCGCCATTTTGTAGGTGAAAGAATGGAGGCACAGAGAGTTCACAGGAAGTGACACACTTGGGATCATGCACTTACACTGAGTGCACAACGGCAGAGAAACAGCAGCCAATGGAAAAGAAACAGGGGACTTCTGGAAGATTTCAGGTTCCTTCGCAGTGAGCAGAGGGACAAGGCTGCCAAATCAGCAGGAACTTGCACACTTCCTACATCAGGTCATGAGCTGAGTGAGACAAGCTTAGAACGGCGGGCTTCTAGGAATGGATGGAGTAGTTGCCGAGTGCCTTTCTAATTCAGAGATTCTGTAGTTTCTATGATGTGCACTTGGATATGGGGGGGGGTCTTTTGAACAACCCAGGCTTTGAGACAGAAAGCTCACAAGGGCACACGGAGGTAGGGGCAGAGGTGACCGTGGCTTCATTACATCACCAACTGAGCCTCTACTGTGAGAAATTCATACCTCGTGCAAATGCAAGTCTGAGGTTTGCTTATGCTCGGCTGAGGGGGAGAGAGAGAGAAAAAAAATGGTCAAGTCTTACTAAACCCTTAGGATAACCTCCACCATAACTCCACCATGTGTAGTGGGGCGCCTGGGTGGCTCAGTGGGTTAAAGCTTCTGCCTTCGGCTCAGGGTCCTGGGATTGAGCCCCACATCAGGCTCTCTGCTCAGTGGGGAGCCTGCTTCCCCCTCTCTCTCTGCCTGCCTCTCTCCCTGCTTGTGATCTCTCTCCTCTCTGTCAAATAAATAAAATCTAAAAAATCTAAAAAAATATATAAAAAATCTAAAAAAAAATATCTCTTTGGGGAGATATTTATCCAACACTTCAGAAGCACTCATTTATCTACAAATATGATTTATTTTTCCATTTATTATATCAAATTTCCATTATTCTCTCCATTCATGCAAATCCCCTAAGCCCTGCCCAGTCAGCTGACACTTCCCCAGGCATCCTCCCGGTGTCGGGCCAAGGCTAGGCTCTGGGGACACAATGCAGAAAGAAAAGCCCAGAACACAGGGGTCCAGATCCACTGCCGTTCCATCCTGCAGCCCCTAGCCACATGTGGCAATTTAAATCTCGATTAATTGCAAGTACTGCCAATGACAAAATTCAGTTGCTCAGCCCCAGTGGCCACGTGTCAGGTGTTTTTAACATGTGGCCTGCATTGTGACCTGCCAAACACAGTGCAGACATAGATCACTTTCATCATCACAGAATATTCTACTAGAAGCACAGGTAGATGAAATAATGCTTGTACTGGGGGCAGGAGGTAAGCCTATTTTAATTCCTAGCAACGCCGTGCCGTGGTGGTTGCCTATCTTCCTAAGTATTGGATAATTCTGGTTTTTAACCAATTCACATGGCTCAGCTCAGCTCGGGCTGAAGGAGTGAGGTAGAGCAGTTCTCAGCTACATTTGGACACCAGGAGCTCAGGAACAAGAGATTTTTCAGGGGGGCATAATGTATGGACACAACCAGACGGCAATTTGCGGCGCACCTGTTCGTCTCACTGTGCGCGTGTCCACGTGGACTCCCATATCCCAGGAGACACACATGCTCCTGCACAGATCTGCTCAGTTTGATACACAACCACACAGATATCAGGCTCACACAGTCAGTAACACACACACTCAGACATGCACAAGCTTGCACACGTGTGATTTTATATACAGTCACATCCAACTCTTGCACACACACACACACACACACACACACGAGTGTTTTACACAAAAGCGTCCTGCATTACTGCCAGGTTGTCACACATGATTGAGTTGGCTACAGTTAAGTTCTGTGGCTTTTTGCTATCCTGATATAATACAGAAACAGATGGCCCAATTTTTCTTGCATTTTCCAGATTCAAGATAAATGCTTGGGAGCTCCACGGTAACCCTGTCCTTGGGATCCATCCATTCATTCACCGTTCAGCAAACATTGATTGAGGGCCTTGAAATCGACAGACTCACAGGGAAGGTTGGTAACTAAACCACAAAAATTCCACTGTGTGTATCAGGCTCAGGGGAGGGAGAAGGCATCATTCTGTAGCACACAGGGCATCCAGGCTTTCCCCTGAGACCAAAACTGCAGCTGTGACCCTACAACTGCCCCCTCTCCGGCCCCCATGTCCCTGCCGAGGATACCAGGCTGTAATTTAATGGGCACAAGGAGAGGGGGCGTTAAATCTCAGGTAAGAGCAGATGGCGTGGATTAGAGGGGTTCAGAGGTAGAAACACCTGCCAGGCTCAGACAAATGTCCTCCTTTCTCTCACCTGCACCTTCAGGCTCTCCCTCACACCCAACACTTGCCATTGGCATGCACATGTGCTCAAGTTTTCCCATTTAAAAAAAGTCTCTCTTTATCCTAGAGCACCCTTCCTAACCTCTGACTGGTATCTACATTCTCTCAGTCACAGCAAACACCCCCCAAAGTAGTGTCTTAACCTTCATCCTGGTCCTTGAGCCCCCCACAGTGTGACTTGTGACTGGCCCCTCCACACCATGAAGCCGCTCTCCCCAAGTCACCAATGGCCACCACTCTTCCAGGTCTGATGGTCACCGCTCACGCCTCGTCCTGCCAGACCACTGTGCTGCACTTTACGTGTGGGTCAGTCCTTCCAGAGTCCCTTCCCGTTCTCAGACTCTGCCATGTGCCAAGCACCGTGGGGGACAGCAGTAACTGTGAGTCCAGATGGCTGCTCTGGTGAGACCCTGTTTGATGCCTTATGATGCCATAAACACCCTCGGTTTGGGGAGAAATCACGCGCTCCTGCAAGGAGGGATCCAGCATGCCACCTTCTCTGCAGCTGAACCCCAAAGCTTACCTTTGTTTTCTTGGCACACAGAACCCAGGGCAGTGGAACAATTAATTGCTGGGCTCGGGGAGGGTTAGATAGAACAGAGAGTCTTATAAGTCTGTTCTGGGTTAAATTGTGTCCCTGAAAAGATATGTTAAGGTCCTAGAATATCAATGCCTCCAAATGTAACTTTATTTGTCGAAAAGGTGGTTGCAGATGTGATTAGTTAAGATGAGGTCATCCTGCGGTATGGCAGGTCCTTAATCCGATAGGACTGATGTCCCTATAGGAAGGTGGTCATCTGACGAATGAAGCGATGCGTATATCGGCCAAGGAGCACCTGGGCCTCCCTGAAGCCAGAAGAGTGTTGGGTTTGCATGGTGGCCGAGCTTCTTCCACGACCCCCTCCTGCACACGCTCCCTCTCCTCCGTAGATGCTGATCCCAGAAACATCTTGCCATCAGCGTCTGCCCCTGGTGAACACAACCTACAGCAAGAAACTTCACCCCTGCCCCATCCATCCTACGGCGGCCTTGCCACCAAATGTTGGGGTCCAGGCAGAATGAGGCTGAGGATGACCCTCTAAAACACTTTCGTTTGGCCTAGAACCTCACAAAGTCTCCCTGGGATTTTGTCCCTTTCTGTCCAGGATTTCTTGTCCAGAATCTTACCAGGTGTCTCATGAAAAAAAAAAAAAGCATTCTGTTCCTTCCCATCCTTCTGCTGACCAAACTGCTCCAACCGGACCACATGAGAGGCCAGATGGGAAACAGCACACTGCATCCACTCCAACCTCGTCCTCAGAACACCCTCTCCCGCCCCCCCTGCTCAAAAATAAAAGCTGCCATGCAAATCAGCGGTTATGAACCAGACCCAGGGTGGGGGTGTGGGGGGGTGCAGTGGAGAGAATTGGGGGAGGAACAGGAGTAGGCTCTGTTCCGCATGTAAAACACCTAGCCCCGAGCCAGGTCCACAGCGAGTGTCCAATAAATGATAGCTATTATCATCATTATTATTATTATGAACCACGAAGCTCTCACCAGTAGTCGGTCTGCTGGCAGCAGGAGGCAATGCGGGCTGGGCTGCTCCCTGCTCCAGATCACTAACCCAGGCTAAGTGGTGGTAATTATGACTTTGAGGAATACTAGTAACCGTGCCAAGTTCCAGAACAGCTACAGCAATGAGTCAAGAGGCCTCTGGCTCAGCTCCGGGCTGCAAGGCTGAGCAGAGATTTGCACAGTTGGCCATGTGGGCACAGTCCAAGGACATTGTGGGAAGACCGGCTCTTCTGGCCCCCGGGAGAGGAGAGGCCCTCCTGGATGCATGGTGGGGAAGGAGCCCGGCACCGGTGTGCAGGAGGACCGCAGGGTTCCGAGCCTGCCGTAGTGATCCTGTCCCCTCAGAAGCCCTTCTGTGGCTCATTAAGGATCTCTGCCTGGGTCCTCCTTCACAGAGAGCCACGGACCTCATTCGATGCAGCCTGGCTGGGCCCGGGCCTGGGCTGCAATAAGCTGCCAATTATTTCACCATGAAACCACTGGGGCTGGGCATCGCGTCACGGGAACCGCTTGGGGTTGCCAGAAGCCGAGTTGTGCATGAAGCTTGACGCACAAGGAGTTAGCATCTTCCTTTCTAGACAAGTGATTTCTTCCCCCACCCTCCTTGAAAATCTGCCCCAGCCTTACCTTGAATAACCAATAGGCAAGCAGACAGGCTCAATGAAGTCTCAGCAGCTAAGAGGTCGCTGAAACTATTTCTTCCCCGAAACTCCCTCTGCCTCCCTTCCTCCCCACAGCCGACAGCGCCAAGGGCAGCAGGATAGGACAAGGTGAGCAGGGGTCTAGCAGTGAGCTCCAGGTAGCCCACTACCTGACCCCTATTTCCTGTTTGTTCATAGTACATCAGCTCCCTCCAACTGGGAAGTGAAGGGCTCTCCCCTAAATTCCTCCTGGCCAGGAGACTGAACTTCTGCAGAATGCTTTTGCTCAGAGTGTGGAATGAGTTTCTGTGATCAGTGCCTCTCCCCCAACTCCACATCCCTGAGATCCAGGTGCATGGACCCAGCATGTTCTCTCTGCCTCCAAGCTTCAGGCACATGCTGGTACTTTTTCCCTGGAAGGCCCATGTCTAACTGTGAATCCCAGTCATTGGTCAGTGCCCATCTCAAGCATCTGTTCCTCTTTGTAACTCTCCCTACCCTCTTCCCAATACCCACTGATTTAATAACCTCTCCCACTTCAGTACTCCCACTGCACCTTGAGCTTCCTTCTAACTTTGCAGAGCATTTGTCTGTCTCCCCCGTAAGTGGCTCCACATTTGGGGGACCCTGACTTCTTCATTTCTTTACCTCTAGCATCTGGCAATTGGGAGGCATTGCTTCACATTCATTGTAATGATGGAAAATGAACACAGGTGAAAGGAAAAGACAGATCAATGGGGAAAGAAAGGAAGGGACTCAGAAGACCCTGGAAAAAAGAGAGAGAAGGGAGAAGATAAGGAGAGAAGAAGGAAGGAAGAGGAAATGAGATAGAAGGAGAGTGACCTAGAGACTAGGGTAAATGGGGACAGGAGTGGTCACTCACAGACTGGGCCCTTGTGCCCCGTGCTGCTCCTGAAGGCTGGGAATGCTGGTCTTGGGGGACACCCAGATGCAGTAAGGGGCACAGGCAGGAGCTCTATATAAAGGATGTGCCTGAAAAGGTGTATTGGTGCCAAGTGGCCCCTATGCCTTTATGGCCCAAGGTCAACCACACCCCAGGTTCTAGCAGAATCCCTGGGTGGAACTGCACTTACTCCTTATGCCTTATTGTCCATCTTCCAGTCTGCCCTCGCTTTGGCCCTGACCCTGACCCTGGACCAAGCACTCCTCTGGCCTGCAGGAAGTGTCCTACCTTTCTTCCACCCTCGTACCTATGTTAAAACCATGCTGATCATTCTCTTTAGTTCTGGTCTCTTCCTTCCTCCCCACTCATGTCTGGCTGAAGATATTAACACTGTGAATTTGGTTGGCATATAAATGATTTCAAATCGATGCCTAAATAATTGTCCCCTATACTGTCTACCTGCACTAAAGTGAGACACATACCTTGCTTTCAGACAGCAGCATAGGAAAATGTGACCTGAGCCCGAATCTTCATTTATAAAACGGGAGCTAAGTGGAAAACTCAAGTGCTTTTTCATTTACTCATAAGTCATTAAGGCCATTTTCCTCCAGTGAATTGCCTACGTGTGCCAGGCTGCACGCAAACCTGCCCCTCCGTGCACAACTCCTGACCTCTAGTTGGATGCTAGGATCAGACCCCACACATTTTGGAAATCTGCAGGCATTTTCGGTTAGTAACTTGAGTCTGTATGTGTGGCAGGACCTCCTGGAAATGGATCCCATTCCCCTGTCCTGCACATAGACCAGACGGGGCCTCGCAAATGCCTACTGAATCAGTGAATGAATGAAAAAAATAGAGGCATGAACAAATGGAAGTGTGTACCAAAAAATCCACAAATGATAGTGTGAAGGAGTAAGTGAATCAGGAAATCGGGAGACCCACTGGGCACTAGAGGCTACTCTGGACATCCAGGAGGTATGATTGCAAGATCAGCCCCTGGGAAGCTGCATTATGGCCTTTGGAACACTTCCTTTTTCCATTATAAGTGTGACTGCCCTTTGGAAAGACATTCAGAGCACATTGTCCCTCTCTCTTTGTTGTTAACCAGCCAAGACTTCATAATCATTTTCTATCTCCAACCCTCAAGAACAACCTCAAATTTGAAATCTGGGACCATTTGGGGCCCAGGTGTTCAATGAAGACACAGGGTCCTGCAAGAGTAGTGAGCTCCCCATTGATGGGGTTTATAAGCAGACACTGGACAAGACGATCCTCTCCTTTGATAGACATGGTTCCTCCCAAGTCTGAGTTTCTCTGTGCTCCATGTAAGCAGAAAATCATCACCCAGATCCTTCCCCTAGATTTTCCCTTTGGATGACTCTCAGTACTGGGTAGAAAGAAAGCGTTCGATAAGCAGTAACTATACGCCATTCATCTGTGAAATGTCAGGCTGGATTCCCAAGCATAAAAATTCTATAGCACCCCCTACTGGCACTTATCACAGTTGCAGCTTAACGTGTATTGATTATCAAGTCTGGTTCTCCTACTAGATTAATATTTCTCAACTTATTTCTGGAAGCAGTGTATTGTGGTGGTTAAGAGCATGAGCTGAATTCATACTGTGTCTCTTCTCCCTTTACAGAATGACCTTGAGTAAATTACTTACCTCTCTGTGCCTCAATTTCCTCGTCTGTAAAAAGGATGATAGTGGCCACCTTATGGGGTTGCCATGAGTGTTGAATGAAATAATTCGACCAACATGCTTTGAACAGTGCTTGTCACACAGTAATCACGGCTGTTGTTATTTTAATAGTTTATTTTATAGGAGAAACTAGAGTCACAATTATTTAGCCCCAAATTTTATAAGTATTTTCCATCACAGTTGAGTATAATTTGAAGACAAATCAGTCAACAATCCAGTCCTCTTGTTGGTTTCTCTGTCTGATACTAGTGATATCTGTCTGATAATCTCTAAAGTTTTGAATTTCCTTCAGTGCTCCTTCCCAACCCTTGTTGGATATTGTTATTTGAAGATGTATTTATTTTTTTCAAATCTCTTCTTTGATTACAGCTTCACTTCTAGAAAGCTCTCTGCTTCTGGGACTTCCATTAAATGGACAGTGAATTCCTTGGATCTAGCTCTCCATGCCTATTTTTACTTATATTCCCCATTTGTTCTAAAGTTCTTTTCCTTTTCCTTTTCGTTTAACACTTCTGTTCTACCTCTTTAAGTCTTCATCTGAGTTTTGGGAGAGTTTCTCAAGCTACTTTTCTAATTCGTCAGGCTGTTCTTTGACATGTCCATTTGGCTAGGCACAGCCTTGATGGGGTAGAAATCAATGGAAACCATACCTTCCCTTCTAAGAACTCTTTATTATTTTCAGATTGATCTTTTAAAGTCAACATAACAGTATCTCACACAATTAAAAGGGCTTTTTGAAATAGTGTTCCTGCCAAAAGCACTGTTTGTGCTCAATGTTCGGACTGGTCTTCCAGTTCCTCTCTTTGAATCACTAAGTCTTTTCACAAACCCAGCATCTTTTCACCATTTCCTCATACTTGTTGATGAGAGTTATAGATGATTCACTTTGGATAATCTGCTGATAATTACTAAGTCACTATACCTTTCCCAAAAGTGACCAAGGGCAATGAGCAATCAGGGTTCATAAATCTGAGTTCGTTTCAGCTGCAAGTGATAAAAAACAACAGTGGCTTAAGCAAGATAGAAGTTTATTTCTCTCTCAAGAAACAGAAATCCAGAAGCTGTCTGTCTAGCTTTGATTTCATGTTCCACAGTGTCAGGGTTTGGGCTCATCCAGTCTTATTGCTCCACTCCTCTCAAGGTAGGGTCTTATTTCAGAGTCTAAAGTGGATGCATCAGCTCCAGCCCCCTTAAGTCCAGAATCCAGCCAGGTGTAGGAAGGTGGGGAAAACTCATACACCCTCCCTTCAAGAACACTTCCTAGAGGGACACCTGGATGTCTCAGTCAGTGAAGCATCTGACTCTTGATTTCAGCTCAGGTCATGATTTCTGGTCATGGGATCAAGCCCTGCAATGAGCCCCGTATCTGGTTCCATGCTGGGCATGCAGCCTGATTGGGTTTCTCTCCCTCCCTCTGTCCTTTCCCACTCCCCAACACCTCCCCACCCAGCCCTGCCTCTCTCTCTCTCAAAAAAAAAAAAAAAAAAAAAAAAAAACCACTTCCTAGAGATGATCATTACCATTTCTACTTAGATTCCAGAGGCTAAGCCTCAATCATATAAACATACCTAACTATAAAGGAGGCTAGGAAATGTAATTTTTATTCCCAGTGGTCACTTGACCAACTAAAAATTCTACTGCTATAAAAGAAGGGGAGAATAGATATTAGGATACAACCAAGTTGTTTGTTTTGCCATCGTGGGGATGGGTATAAGAAGACTAAGTCTTACCGCTTCTTCTGCCACCAGAAGTTTCAAACATAGAATGTTTCCCTTATTTCCATCTGTACCACTCTGATGCAAGAAGAACTAAGGAATGGGACAGAGTGAAATTGTTTCATTCATTCCACCAGCCGATGGACAGCAGAGTGAACAGCCTGTACCTGCCTTTTCCTGTACTCTCCGCTTCCTGTTTTATTTTGTTTTGTTTTGCTAGTACTCTTAGAGGTTTTGGAGAAGTGGCTAAGATCTCTTTGTGGCTGTCAGAAATTGTGTAGAATTTCCCTGTTTCTTTGGTTGCATCACTTCAGCAGGAACGAGGAGAAGAAATCAAATTCAAGATCTTCATTCCATCTTGGTTCGAGAACCTAAAACACAGATTGGAGCCTATGAGCCCACAGTGGGAAATCCTGCCCCCAGGAAGTACACAAAGAGATATCCTTTATCCTTAGGAAAACACAAATCATATCACCATGAGATGCTACTAGACACCCACCAGAATGGCTCCAATTTCATAAATGTAGAGCTCCTGGAATGTTCGTACATTACTGGAAGGTGGGCGAAATGTTACCACTTTGGAAAACAGTGTGGTAGAAGTCAAACGTATGCTGCTCATTTGACCCAACAACCCCACCCCTAGATATTTACCCAAAATATCTAGATATTTATCTAGATATTAACTCTAAAAAAAATTTACAAAGTCTTCCATGATCTGTCTCCTCCCTCCTTCTCCAGGCTTCAGATATTCACATGATCACTGTGACCTGCTTCTGCTCAAATCTCCCAACCAGCTCTGTCTTCCATGAAGAGAGTACGGAGGGCGGGGCAACCCATTATCGCTTAGTAAATGCAGAATTCCTGGCAGATACTGTCTTTCAGGTCCCGGGATGTAGAGAAATCATTAAAGAAGACATAACTGGCCAGGGGGCTAGGGACTGTTGAGAAGATGCTCTCTTAGTCCTTTGGCACTTGGACATTTGTCCATCGGTCCTCACCAGAGCTTAGCACCTGTAGCTGTATGCGCCTAAGAAAGTAGTTTTGCTAGGACAGCTCTGTTATTTTTCTGCTTAAGAACAAATTTAAAATTTTGAAGAGGAAAAAAAATCCTCAGATAGTTTGAGTCACTCACTGCATACCCCCCATAATTTGTCACTCTGTCTTGAAACCTTCCCCTGCGTGGTTTGGCTTTAATGGGTTCGGCATTTAGTGAGCTAGGCAGTGGATTATGTGCGAAATGCATTAACCTCTCACATGATTGTAAAAATTGCCTTAATAAAATAGAGCTAAATCCTACTTAATAGCAATAAAACAGAAGCCACTATGTTCCAGGGATGCTAATGACCTGTGAGTCATTCCTTTTGATTTTAGAAGGTTGAACATTTGGAATTTGTCCTCTTTTATGAAACTTTTAAGCTTGGATAACTGCTGGAAAATCATACAAGGTAAGATAAGTTTCCTGCTCACAGACACCAGAGAGCCAAGAAACTTCTATCATCTTCTTAAAACTTATCATCCTGAGACAGCCTGACCCTTTGAGGGCACAGATGCAAATGACAAGAAGGAAAACACCAATTGATTAGAATAAGGAATATTTGCCTAGTGTTTTCTAGCTCATAGAGCTCTTCTTGTTGCAATTGAGTCAGCTCACCAAATGGATTTTGGAAGTAGGTACTGTTACCTCCTTTTTATAGGGAAAGAAATTGAGATTCAGGGAGGCACAGTAATTTGTCCAAATTCTCATAGCTAATAGGATGAAGAACTAGTACTTGGATCCAGGTCCTCTGAATTCAAGTCCCGCACCATCCCTAAATGCTATCTTCATGTTTATCCTTTTTTTTTTTTTAAGATTTATTTATTTATTTTGGAGAGAGAGAGCACTAGTGGAGGGAGAGGCTAGTGGTGGGGAGGGACAGAGAGAAAGAATCTCAAGCAGAATCCCCACTGAGCTCAGAGCCTGATGTGGGGCTTCACTTCACAACCTCATCATGACCTGAGCCAGGATCAAGAGTCGGACACTTAACAGACTGAGCCACCCAGACACCTCTCATATTTATCCTTAACAATAGTCACCTCCTTATGAAACAGAAGAAAGGTAATATGTATTCAGTAACCTGAGAAATGGCCATGCTCTGGCCTCCTCCCTGTCCCCATGAAGTGAGACTACATCCCACCAGCATCTGTTATCTCTTATCAGGACCATGGATTTTCCTGCCAGTCCTTGTAGTAACTACAATAATAGGAACAATTATTATGTAATAACAGTAACAAAAACAGTAACAATAGTAATTGCTGACCTTAGTAATCGCTGCCACTGCTACCGTTACTGAGCACCATGCCAGGCATTGCTAAGTGTTTTGGATGTTCCATCTCATTTAATCCTCACCACAGTGTGGTATTATTACTGTTCTCCATTTTCCAGATGTGGAAACTAGGGAGAAACTAGGGAATCAAGGAACTAAGAAACTTGACTGTTATGGACTCAAATAATGGGGTAGATTAACTATACAATTGTCCCTAATTTTCCACCCCTGCCTGTATCATGGTGACTTCATAGATCCTCTCATAAAGAAGCAGGGACATTTCCATACCCCCTTGATTCTAGTCTCCAATTTGCTTTGGCCAAGAGGATGTGTCAAAAGTGATGACACACCAGTTCTGAGCTGGTACACTCCTACTCTCTCTCTCTCAGAACCTGCCATGGCCACGAATACACACCTAGGGTTACCCACTGGACGATAAGAGACTACATGAAACAAAGCTGATTTGTCCCAGTTCACACCATCCCAGGCCAGCCAGCCCCTGGTTGACCCAGGAGGTGACAACAGACACGAGCAAACCTAGCCAAGGTCAATCAGGTCAGGTCTAGATTAACAGGAACCCTACCACCACCAACCCACAGACAAATGAGACAAATTATAAATTGTTGTTTTAAACCACTAGGTTATGGGGAGCTTTGTTACACAGCAATAGTTAACTGCTAGAAAGTGGAAGCAGAATTTAGACTGAGGTCTTAGAGGCTCCATAGTCTGGACTTTTTTTTAAACTTGGTATGGATAGGTAATGTCCTTCTAAACAACCCCAGCCAGCAGGGTTGGGAGAAATGTCAATATCATCTTATTGGAAAAGGATAGGTTATCTTGTACAGAGAGATTTGGACCATTGTCTATATAGGAGAGAAAGTGGAAAGACTCAGATGACCTGGGTCCTTAACCCAGCTCTGCCACAAGATCAGTATAACTTTAAACACGTCACACGACTCCTAGGCTTTGGTTATCTTACCCATAACCCTGAAGAGGTCAGGATGTCTTTGTTCAAGAACTAGTATTTGCCAACAGGTGCTGTGTTAAGTAATGTGATACATGCCAACGATACAAAATGTATACAATTCTCATCCTCAAGAAGCTCACAGTCTGATGGAGACAAAGACACTGGGACAAACAAAAAAGACAACATATAGGCAGAATAATGGTCCCCCAAAGAAGTCCACATCTTAGTCCTGTGTCTGGGAATTTGTGATTATGTTACCTTACACAGCAGAGAGCACTTTGCAGGTGTGACTTTAGTTAAGGATCATGGGATGGAGAGACAATCCTCGATCATCTGGGCTAATCACAACTAATCACAAGGGTCCTTAAAAGAGAACGGCAGGAGGGTCAGAGTCAAAGAGAAAGATGTGAAAATGCTACCTAGCTGGCTTAGAAGATGAAGCCATTCTAAGATAGCTTAGAAGAGGGATATTAGCCAAAGAATGCAGACAGCCTCCAGGAGCTCAGAAAGGCAGGGAAACTGATTCCCCTGGAAAGCCTGCAAAAGGAATGCAGCCCTGCCGATACCTTGATTTTAAACAAATAAAACCCATTCTGGACTTTTGACTTCCAGAACAGGAAGAGAATACATTTGTGTCATTTTAAGCCCCTAAATGTATGGTCGTTCCTTACAGCAGCGATAGGAACCCGATACACTGCCTGGCTCATTCCCTGACTCTGAAGACATCCTCGGGCACGCAAAGGGTGCCTTCAAATAATTCCCTGGTGATGCTGCCAGCGTCAAGTGCAGGGGAGCTTCTCAGGAAGATCAGTCCTCAGGCCCGTGGCTTTTTTTGGATAGACCTGGGGGAAGGATGTGAGGAGACGTCTTTGGCTGGCCACCAAATTCTACCTCCTCTTGGCTTCCGCAGCTCCTACCTCAGCCACATGTTTGTTTCAGGCTGAGGCAGAAGGACACAGAGAGGACCAACCTCAGCCTCAGGCCCCCTGCAAACAGGCCTGCTAGACACAGGTGTACAGTTTCCAGGAAGGCACTTGGCCAACAGAGCAGGGAGATGAGAGACATCAGCCTCTCGTAGCTTGCCAAGCCAGGCACCCTCCAGGCTGCTTCCTTCCAGAAGGGATGCCTTTCTCTAGTTCTTACTCAGCTGCCTGTGTAAGAACCATAGTCCGTTAATACTTCCTCCAACGCCTGCTAATCTCATTTCTCCATTGCATTGTGTGGAGGACACGTTCTGAGTTGTGTCCCGGCACAGACATCAGAGGCTGTCACGGAGGTATCAAACCAAGGCTCACGGCTTCAAGCACGGAGCTCAATCCCACCCCTCCCCTTTAATTAATTCTCTCATCCCCTTTGTGTTTAACATAGACTGAGCCTCTTCCTCAAATTACTTCATTTGTCTCTGCAAGCGAGGTTTCTCAGAGATGCGTATTTTAAATAAGTCTTCACTTTTGTCAGGGTAACATTGTGATTACAGCTTTCCACTTGAGCTCTGTTATAATACCAAGTGGTCCTTGTCCCTCAAAACTGGCCTCAGGAATGACAAATGACCTCCAGCTGAGTTCTAGGAAGCAGATCGACCCTGCACAGGGTGAGACCATCTTACCCTTCCTGCCCTTAGAAGCAGGTGGCTTACTGCCCTAACAGCAAGACCAGCTCCACTGACTCAAAGCCCAGAGCTCCTGCTTTCTAAAAGCAATCTCTTAGCTCTGCCACAAAAATGTTGTTCTTACAAAAGCTATACATACAGTATCACAACCATGGACAACCTCAGAGAGACTGTGGGTTTTTAATGCGGACCAAAAGGGGCACCAAAATGAGTGTCCATGTTGCTCCAGACCAAGGACCCTTGTCACACACGTCCAGCCCTGCTGCCTGCCCCACTCTGCCCCCTCCCATCCTCCTTACCTGGTTCTTGTTCTGGGGTTGGGTGCAGCTTGCTTTCCATCTCAACTTCTCCACTTACCAGTCGTGGCACCTCAGTCACATAGCTCAACTTCCCTCTGCCTCCATTTCCTAATCTGTAAATTGGAGGTAAAAATAGTTCTTTCCTTGTGGGATTAGGAAGAGTACGAAGTGCTTGACAAGGCGCCTAACTCAGACTAATCGGAGCCCAGCTTCACACTTCCCAGTCTTTGCACCCAGGCCTGTTCCCTCTGCCCAAAGTTCCCTGAGCTGAGAGAATTCCTACTTTTTTTTTCAAGGTTCACACTCGATGCTGGCTCTTCTAGGAACTGCTCCCCATCCCCTCAGGGCTGAGTCCTCCACTGACTCCTCCCTCCGTGCTCCTGCACAATGGTGCCCCTCCTCCTTGACACCACCGGCCACGCCAGAATACTATTTTCTTTGCACACTTTTCTCTTCCCGGTTATGAAGTCCTGAGGGCAGGAATTATGTCATTCATCTTTGGCCCTCCAAATTATGGTTTTAGGCCTGGTGTAAAGCAGATACTCCATAAAGGTTGGCTGACTTTATGGAAGTAATGAATTCGTTAAGCTTGTTAATAAGGGAGAAGCAAGGAAAACACACAGAAGAGTCTGACAGCCACGTGAGATATAGCGGAATCAAGCATTCCTTTGAGCAATGTAAGTAATAAACTCTACAGCTGTGATCCTCTACCCTACAGACTTAATTGATCTGAGGTGGGACCTGAGAATTCAATTTTTTTTAAGCTTCCCAGGTGACCCTAATGTGCAGCCAGATTGAGAACTACTACTCTACCCTCCTGCTCTTACGTCTTGTCCTGTGAGTTCAAAAGAGGGGCTGTTCTTTGGGCTTCCTATATTCCACACAGCCCAGCCACATCCCCCCAGGGGGTGATGCCTCCCTAAGGGGATGGCCCCTTGGGCCCTAATCTGGCCGCTGAGTGCCACGTGAAGGGTAGGCAATGGAATAAAGGGGCCTGGCTAGACAGGTGGGGTGCACAGGACAGGTGAGAAGGGTGTGACCTGAGGAATGGGTCCTAGATCAATCCAAACCCATCACCTTTCAAGACCCAAACAGACGGTCACTTCTGGAAAGCCTCTGCTCAGGCACCTCCAAGCCCAGAGCTCTCTGTAGACAGCCCCTGCTTGGCTCTGCCCAAGGCACCACTCTCCTGTGAGCACCCTCCCTGAATCTTGGGGATCCTTACACAATTGGTTAAAAAAAAAAAAGGAAAGGGGCGCCTGGGGGGTTCAGTCCGTTAAGCTTCTGCCTTCAGCTCAAGTCGTTATCCCAGGGTCCAGGGATCAAGTCCTGCATCGGGCTCCCGGCTCCTCAGGGAGACTGCTTCTCCCTCAGCCTGCCGTTCTCCCCGCTTCTGCTCTCTCTCTCTCTCTCTGTCAAATAGATGAATAATCTTTTTATTAAAAAAAAAACAAGGTAAAGAGAAAAGTCCAAATTACAGAGTATTTTTAAAGAAAAGGACCATAACTGCCTTCAAATGTAAAAAATTCTCCCCCCAGAAGCTAATGGAGTAGACCAAGCTCAGCACAGAGAAAGGAGTCATTTGCAATTAGCACACTGTTGATATGTAAACAGCAGCCTCAAAGTAGTTGAAAATAGTTTGTTTGCTTGTGTGAATTAACATTCCCTTGCAATATTATGATAACAATGGCCTACCTTAGTTTCCCTGCACTCGCCCCCTAATCTTGTTTACACTCTTATTAATAGTGAAAAGGAAGCCTGGTTTTACTGGCTTCCAATCATCCCAGCCTGCAAACCACTGAAGTCTGAATTAATGAGCTTGAACTGCCCGCATTTGCATCCTGAACCCGTCTCAGCTCCCCTGCACAGCATTTCCTTCCAGGACCGGCTCTCAGATGACAGAGCCTCTGTCCTCCCAGAAAATTCTATTACTGATCCTGTTTACAGACGGGAGAGTGGAGGTGCAGAAAGCTGATGCAAAAGGCCTCAGCTGCATAGCATCTCGGCCCCGGGAATCGGCCCAAGCACCCGTGTTCTTCATCATAAAAATCACAGTCCTGGGAGAAGATTCAGAACCCAGCCTGGACAAGAACTATGTCCTCCTCCGCCCGGAGGGCACGCCGGCCCTATGGCCGGTGCTTCCTCTTCTGACCCTGCACAGCGATGGCCCCTCCTCCTGGGAACTGTGAATAACAAACTATCTCTTCAGTGGCAACTGTTTCGGGATCTATTGGTCTCACCACACCCGAACCTACTGCCTCATCGGTCCAATGAGAACAATAGCACTGACTTCTCGGGGCTGTCCTGGGGACGAAACCAGGTGATGCGTGTAGCATCTACAATACAGTGAGACCCTCATAATGGCAGTATTGTCACTGCCCTCATTCCTGATGTTATAGTCTCTTTGCTCCTAACTCCCACGGTTGTATAGGTGAGGAATTCAAGACCCAGAGACGTGTGACGTAAGGCGTCCTGCCAAGGGTCACGTGGGAGGCTGAGCATACACATGCATACACACCCCACTTCTGTTTTCTCCCTCTAAGAAAGTCTTGTTTTTGAGGTACTCAAGCTGATGAAATCATTGAGGGTTTCCTCTTGCTTTGCTCCCTAGTATATCCGACAGGGTTTTCAACCTGTGACACAAGTAACAGAAGATGGTGTGATATGCGAGGCTGCCCCTTTAAATTCCACCATCAAAATCATTCAGGGGACCAGAGGGGGCTCCAGCTAAGCTAGCTTTTCTCTAGCTCTTTAGCTCTCTTCTGATTCTTCGAGGGTGGTAAGGAGGGGTGGGGGTCACCTCCACTTCTCCCACCTCCCCAAAATATCCTCAGCAGCAGCTGCCAGGGACCCTCCTCCCGCACAAAGCACAGATGGAGTGGAGGCCTCCATAACCAAGAGCCCTATCCCTCCTCCTCCCTCACCAAACTCCATCTCCTCACTGACAGGCTCTTTCTGGGGGCAGGACCAGCCGGTACCCAAGTCCTTCTGAAATCAGAATGCCTTGGATATGATCTGAGCAACAAATAAGTAAAACAGTATTGGATTATAACCTAAAGTATAAAATAAGTGTATATGAATCCAAACAGAGAAAAATAAATAAGTGAACCATCAATAAATGGGAGAGAAGAGACAAATCTTTGATGCAAAAGCATTCCAAGTAATTTATGTACATCCTCTCTACTCAAGGAGGTGGAACATAATTCCCCACCTTTGGATCACAGCAGTGTCCCTGTGTCCTGAAGAGTACGGAGTAGAGAAAGGGGGGATAGAGAGTAACTTCTCAGCGGAGAAACCAACAGACATACCTCAGCCCGCAGATCAAGCAGTGACAAGTCACTCACATGGGACATACCCCCTGATAACGATGTGATGAGAATGGCATTCCCCCCTGAGGTTTCCCTCCAAAAACTGTAACCCCAGGCTAATCATGAGAAACATACCAGATAAATCCCTATTGTGGGACATTCTACAAAATACCTTCCCAGTACTCCCCAAACTCTCAAGGTCACCCCCAAAAGGAAAATCTAAGAAACTATCCCAGCCACAGGAGCCTGAGGAGCCACAATGAGTAAATAGAATGTAGTATCCTAGACAGCATCTAGTATCCTAGACAGACAGGGAATAGGGGAAGGTCATTAGGGAGAAACTAGGGAAATCTTCATGAAGTATGGACTTCAGTTAATAACAATATCGGCTCTTGAGTTGTGATAGACATACCAAGCTGACATAACAGGTTAATAACAAGGAAAATATAATGGGTTATATGGCAACTCTCTGTACTCTCCTCACACCTTTTCTCTCAGCCCAAAATCTATTTTAAGATAAAAATTTGTTTATTAAAAAAAAAAAAACAAGAAACTCTCCTTGGGGTGTCCAGGACACACTGGCTTATGTTGTATTACCTCGGAATCATGAATAATGCTGGAGGGCCCTTGTTCCCACCCTTGGTACTCTTGAGGTGGGGAAGTCAGGGAAGGAGGGCAGAGACTGAGCCCATGGGCAGAGCCTGCCTCCCCCTTCCCCATCAGCTCCCTTGCATCTGCTTTTACCCTCACTTTCTTTTTTCTTCCTTCCTTCCTTCCTTCCTTCCTTCCTTCCTTCCTTCCTTCCTTCCTTCCTTCCTTTCAAGATTTACTGACTTATTTTAGAGAGAGAGCAGGGGGAAGAGAGAGAGGGAGAGAGAGAAACCCAAGCAGACTCTGGCTGAGCATAGAAGCCAAGGTGGGGCTCGATCTCATGATCCTGAGATCAAGACCTGAGCCAAAACTGAGAATCGGATGCTTCACCAACTGTGCCACCCAGACTCCCCTAACCCTCACTTCCCACATGGGATTTTTACTAGAACAAAGAATCCCTCTGCTCAGAAGAGAGAACACCACTTACCTAGTCCAACCCCATCATAAGAGTTCCAGAAAGAGGAAGGGGCTTCCCCAGGGGACTCACCAAGGAAGGGACAGAGCTGGACCTGGAGCCACGACACAGGGTGGATACCTGAGACCATGCCCCAGGTCCTGTCCAGGTTCTCACCTGTGGGCCTGGAGCTCCTTGAGGCCAGGACGGTGCCTGGATCATCTGTGTCTGTAGGACCCAGGAGAGAACTTGAGACAGGGAGGGGGTCAGTGAGTCCTGCGGAAAGAATGAAGGACATCGTTCCCATCACGGGACTCTTCCAAAATGCCAGTGCGATCCAAATCTAGAAAATTCAGCTAACATTGCAGATAACTGCAAGGGAGAGTAGTTTCCCTGGTCTGTGCCCATATACGGGCTCGATTTTATTAAAACGGATTCTTTTATATCTTTTTAGTGAGCCTGTGTACCAGAGACTGGCTTTGGAGAGACATGCATGTATCCATTCATTCATTTTAAAAGCTTTACTGAGTGCCTCCTACACATCATTAACAACAGGAACAATAACAGTCATACATTAAGCATTCAGTGAGCACCTGCCTGGTGTCAGGCTCAGTCCCAGGAGTGACAGATGCAGCTCCAAATGAGACGAACGCATTCACGCCCTCCGAGAGCTTACATTCCAGTGCCCTATCAGGGTCCTTCTTTGTCACTTGATACTTCCTGAGTGCCAGGCATTGTGCTCAGAATCTCTCATTCAATCTTCACAACAGGGGCACCTGGGTGGCTCAGTCGGTTAGGCATCTGCCTTTGGCTCAGGTCATGATCTCGGGGTCCTGAGGTCGAACCCCACATTGGGCTCCTTGCTCCGTGGGGAGTCTGCTTCTCCCTCTCCCTCCGCCCCCCCCCCCCGCTTATACTCGCTCGCTCTCTCTTTCTCTCTCAAATAAACAAATAAAATCTTTTTAAAAATAAAATAAAAATAATCTTTACAAAAGCCTTAAGAGGTGAACACTACTGATGTCCCCGTTTTTTAGGTAAGGAAATGCAGGCCTCATCCCTTGTCCACAGTCAGCAAGGAGTGAGCGAGGATTTGAACCCAGGAACTCTGAATTGAGAACGATTATTTCAGTAAACCCGTGAGGGGGTCGGTGGGGGCCATGGAGGTCTGCCTGGTGAAGCACATGCACCAGACCCCATAGTCAAATTAGAAAACAAAGCTGCCTTTTATCCTGGCCCCTGGCCATGGGTCCAATGTCTTCTCCTGTGGAAAAAGCTGAGACAGGAAGCAAAGCTTTGCCAGGAGGCTGGAACCTCCAACGGTAAGGTTGGTGAGACCCTCAGAGCAGACCCTCTGTGACTCACCTCTCGGGCTGAAGCGCAGAAGCTGCCTCAGAGGGGAGGTGGCACGACCGTGTGCCTGGTTGCGTGAACAGGCCAAAGGGGGCAGAGCCTCTGTCCCTGCCTTTAAGACACAGACTTGCCGCCAATGAGTGCAATTTGTTCCAGAGAATGTCCTCACTCTGACTAGTCAGAATTTCAACATCTCCTCTGGTGGGAGGGCGCCATTAGAAAGGGGTTGGAACAGGGGCCCTTCCAGGCACGAAGGGAGGCAGAAGGGCTTTCCTGTCTAGGAGCAGAGAGAAAACATGGGGAGAAAAGAAAAAAAAAAAATGTCCCCTCATCGCACTGTGGGTCGGATCTCGCACTGGTCACAGGTGACACGAGAGGATAAGACGGGCTTCCTGTCCTCTCTTAACTCACAAGGGAGTGACACAGATGACAAACTTCACAGCCCTAATACACCCAGCAGGACTGGACCCGCTGTTTGGGGGCGGAGGAGGGAAGGCCTTGGTTCCTTCATCCAAGTTGGGTTTTGAAGGGTGTGTTGGAGTTCTCCACAGAGAAGGGAAAAGACAAACCCAGCACTAAGCCCCCAGACTCAGAGCATGGAAGCTGGAGGGGAGGGGAGGGTGGCGGTCAGGAGATTCTGAGGTGTGGACTATGCCTGGGGCCAGCAGGGTCGGGCAGGCGTGTGAGGACACGGGGCTGGGAAGGTGATCTGGGAGTCAGAGCACCGGGGCCCCTGTGTGTGCTCATTGTTTCAGTGAGCCCTCGGACAAGTTTGAGTCCCTTGGTTTTGTCAGGGAAAGAGAAAGTTGTGGGTTGGAGGTTTATGGGATTAGACTTGGGATTTAGAAATTTATTCTGAGGAACTCATTGTCATTCGAGTAATTATTTGGCACCTACCTTGTCCCTGATACTCCACAAGGGGCTGGAGATACAACGGCCAACTGAGTAAACGTGATCTTAGCCCTCACTGAGCTTATAGCCTGGTAGAGGCGTTAGACATGAGATCAGTGTTTAATTCTAATTGTGACAAGTCCATAGACGAAAAGCCCGGGGGATGCCAAGTACATTTATCTAGGAAAATATAACCTCCCCGGGGTATCAGAAACCTCCCTAAACAAGTGACATTTAGGGTAAAACCTGAAAACTGAGAAGTGTCCACTTGGGGGGCAAGAGGGAAGAACTCCAAGTGAGGGGACAGCTTGGGCAGTGGCTGCAAGGGGGAAGGAACAGGGCACACAAAGATGGCCAGTGCGCCTGGCCAAGGAGGTGGGAGATGAGGTTGAAAAGGGGGACAGGAGCCAGACAGGACAGGGTCTCAAAAGCCATGGTAAGGATTCGAGACTTTCTCTTAACATCAGGGTCAAACCACTAAAGGGATTGAAGAAAAATCCTAACAAGATCCCATCAGCATTTTAGAAAGATTTTTCTCCCTGGTCCATGGAAAAGAAGACTCAGTGGGCGGGGGACGGGGGGGTGTATTGTGGGGTTAGAATCTGGAGATTTGGTGACAGTCTCTTCTGAGGTCAGAGGTAAGGGAGAACGTGATTCTGAGGATCTGAGCCTAGAGGGAGGGCCCAGGGTAACCTAGGACCAAGAGGGGTCACAAGGAAGGAGCATGGCTGGCAGGGACCAGGAATTATCCATGCAAGAATCTCTACAACCCTCATTTTTCAAGAATAAGGAGCAAAGGTGAAGTCCAAATCGACGGGAGGAGGAGAGACCGTGAGAAGCAGTAGGTGGAAGTCACCCTGACCCTCTACAATCCACGGCTTGTTCCTCCCAGAGAAGCTGGCTGGGAGGGCCAGGAGCCTCCTGAGCTGCTGTCCTGACCCTACGGGGACACAAACTTACCTCCAGCTGGCTCAGGAAAGCAGAGCCAAAGGCACAAAAGTTCCCCACTGGCTGACATTTTGGGGAGCTCACAGAAGGGTGAGTTTCTCATAATCCAATCCCAGCACCAATGAGGAGCTGAAACATATTGTACCCATTAGAGAAGAAATGCAAATCAGAAAGTCAAGCATTTGTGTCCATGACAACAGGGGGAACGCATTTTGGCAAATCTGAGTTCATTTATATTCAAATAAATATTTCAGTCTATGACTCTGGCACTTTTTTGCATGAGATATTTCAGAACCATATTGAATGTTGCTCTCACGCTAAGAACTTGAGAATTAAAATGAGGGCCAATTTCAAAGTCTATCAGGCTCCAAGATTTAGGGTTGGTTTTACCTCAAGGAATGATGAACTGGAGGGTGATTCAGCACATTTGAGTACAGACTTTTTGAACTGGAAAGGCCAGCTCAGTGTCATCCCACGCAGCCCCTGTTGGTGCAAATGAGAAAACAGGCCCCAGCGAAGCTCCAGTTCACCCAGCAACTCAGTCCTGAAGTCAGGGCTCCTGATTCGCAGCCCAATGGTGTCTCCAGCTCATCAAACCAAATGCTAGAGTCAGAACAGCAAGGACAAGAAGGCTTAGGTTCATCATCAATTTTTTCAAGGCAGACTCTTTTTTTCCCCAATTATAGAAGCCAACTATGCCCTTTGTGGCAAATATGTATATTACCCAAACCCCCGAGATACTGTCCCTAATAAACCCTATCATTCCTATAAAATCGCCACAAGCATATTAACATATTCCATTTCGGGGTTTTTTGCTGTGCATATGTCTTTACTGAGCGGCAGTCTTCGTCGACATATAATTTTGCATGATAAGCTTTTCCCAAGTCATGAAAAACTTTTCACATTCAAAAAAGGTTAATGGATGAGTAACATTCTATGCTATAAATAGCCAATAAATTTACAACATCTTTTATTTAATTCATTTTTGGATATTTAGGTTGTCTCCAAATTTTTTATTATTTATTTTTTAAGAGATATTTATCTATTTGAGAGAGAGAGAGCACGAAAAGAGGAAGAGGGAGAGAGAGAGAACCCCAAGCAGACTACCCGCTGAGGGCAGAGCCCAACGTGGGGCTCCATCTCCCAACTCTGAGATCATGACCTGAGCCAAAATCAGGAGTCGGACACTAAATCAACTGAGCCACTCAGATGCCCCAAATTTTTTAGTATTTAAATAGCCCTGCCTTGGATATCTTTGTACCTAAATCTTTATTTACATGTCAGCCTGTTTCTTTAGAACAGATTCCTATATGTGGAATTACTGGGCTAAAGAGCACAAGGTATTTGGAAGCCCCCTGTCATGTCACACTGTTCGCTCCTGGAATGTGTGATGCTAATCTCACTATGATCTCACCAACACATTCCACGCCACTCCCAGCACGGAGCAGCATACAGCCCAAGAGGAGAGATAGGAAAGGTCTAGATGAACAATCTGCTACCAGAATTTAGAGCTGTGCCTGCCTTCACAGTGGGGAAACATCCTCAGCCAGGTGCTGGCTCGGCTCTCTGGGAGAATCTTCCACATTCATGATTTCTTGGGGCTCCTGTCTCTGTTAAAACAGCTCCTTGTGAGCTGTTTTCAGGCAACTCAGCCAAATCCCTCTTGAGTTCATCTCTTTCTTATAGTCCATTGCCAGAAGCAGAGAGGAAAACCCAGCATGTTATCTGACTCTTTCCAACTGAGTGCCCTAGAGCTACAGGCCCAGTAGGCACATAGCCGGGCTTCCAACTTATCACAGGTAACAATTGTACCAAAGGTTTTGCACCTATACATCATGGGTTTTCCAGCCTCCAAGATCAGTTTCCTCACTGCATGCCACCTGCCCACCAAGGCAATATCTTATATTGTAGGTTTTTGTAACAGCAGCACCTCACATCTGGTATTGTGTACCCCACTGATGTATCAGTTAAGGTAACGCTAGCTGCTGGAGAAAATTACCTCCCCCCCTAATCTTAGTGGACTAATAGAACAGAGGTTGTTTTTTTTAATTCTCTTAAGATCCAGAAAGGAGGAGCGCCTGGGTGGCTCAGTGGTTAAGCCTCTGCCTTAGGCTCAGGTCATGATCTCAGGGTCCTGGGATGGAGCTCTGCATCGGGCTCTCTGCTCAGCGGGGAGCCTGCTTCCCCCTCTCTCTCTGCCTGCCTCTCTGCCTGCTTGTGATCTCTCTCTTTCTCTCTCTCTCTCTCTCTGTGTCAAATGAATAAATAAAATCTTTAAAAAAAAAAAAAAAAGATCCATAAAGAAGGTCTTGATCTTACCGGTGGGCTGCTTTCTCCTCCACTACTGACCCCACTTCCTGGGTGATTTTTCTCTGGTGACTCTGCCATGTTCAATCATCGGCTTTTGAGGTCCCTGTGCTCGTGGGTATCAAGCTGGAAAAGCATGAAGAATTGAATGTTCGAGTACTCTGTGGCCAGGTCTGGAGTGACTCACATCAATTGCACTGACTTTGCATGAGAACTTAGTCACCACACCTAACCACAAAGGAGAATGAAACATGTAGTCATCGATCAGTCAAGGAGGAAGACAAATGGCTTCTGGTGAACTCATAGTGTCCTCCATCCTTGGACCGTCCACCCAAGGTCAGCCCCACACTCACCCAATCAGTCCCAAGCACCTCCCTCAAATCCTGGCCCCATCAACAGAGCCCATTTTTAAGTAAAAGGCTAAAATCTTATCACATATTTTTTTGCATTAATTTTTACTTTTTTAAGTGTTGTATTGAAACGCTATATATCTCAATGGCGAGTTTTTCAGCACCTCCTTACATTTTGCATCTAGGTGAATGTCCACTCATCTCACCCAAGTCCTGGCTTTACTCGTGTTGCAGAACCAAGAAGAGGAACCCCACTTGGGACTGATTTTTCCCCCAATCTGAGAGTAATTTTCCACTTTCTTCTTTTTTTTTTTTTTT
>CM053606.1:25011631-25050323 GCA_028646535.1 Procyon lotor
TTTTTTTTTTTTTTAAAGATTTTATTTATTTGACAGAGAGAAACACAGCAAGAGAGGGAACGCAAGCAGAGGGAATGGTAGCAGGAGAAGCAGGCTTCCCGCAGAGCAGGGAGCCCGATGTGGGGCTCGATCCCAGGCCCCTGGGATCATGACCTGAGCTGAAGGCAGACGCTTAACGACTGAGCCACCCAGGCGCCCCTCCACTTTCTTCTTTTTGAGAGAAGAGCTTACCCATGAGGCTTGTCATAGTTCATTTCCCCACATGTTATGGCAGAAACAGAACTAGACTGAGAGTCAAGTCCTAGCTCAGCCACTGACCAGCTAGCTGTGCAATACATCGCAAGTTGCTTGACCTCTCAATTGGGGACCTCAAGTCCTGAGTCACAGGGTTTCTGGGCTAAATGATAGAGCATATGAGAATATCCTCAGGTCCAGGCTCACAGAGGCATGTAATAAATATTAGCAGAATCTGAACCCTTAATGTTTACTGAAAAGGCCAGACTGGCCTAAGTTGTACATGAAATACAAAAATTTCAGTCCTTGTAGATTTTTCACTTTAATCAGGAGTGAAATGGAATAATGTGTGCAAAGAGCCTTGAGAAGGAATCCAACCCTCTGGGCATCTACAACCACAGACAGGTAGGTTGTGACCTCAGTGCCCTCCTATGTTTGCATTTTTTGTAAAGATTCTGTTTATTTATTTGACAGAGAGAGCACAAGTAGGCAGAGCAGCAGGCAGAAGAGGGAGAAGCAGGCTCCCTGCCGAGAAGAGAGCCTGATGCAGGGCTCCATCTCAGGACCCTGGGATCATGCCCTGAGCTGAAGGCAGCCGTTAACCCACTGAGCCACCCAGGTGTCCCCATATTTGAATTTTAAAAAAGGCTGCTTAGTGGAACAGAAGAGGGGAGAGGAGCAGGGGAGCCTAGCGTTGGGGCAGGTGGTGACTATTTCATCTTGGGTAGTGTTTCACCTAGCAACACCCTTCAACTTGAAACTCCACCATGCCTCTTACAAAATACCTGCCTGGAGCTCTTTTCCAGAAGGGTCCGAAGCCCTTGCCATCAAACATTTTTAGCACATTTAAGCCCGAATTTTGAGCATTGATTTAAAGTGGTCCTGTGACATCATGCACAGAATATATAGAAACCTTCCATGAGCAGAATGTTTCATTTAGCCTTGTTGTCAACTGCACATCTGTCTGGAGCAGCTGCAGGGAGGGACCAGGCACTATTCTGGGCACTGGGGGCAGAAGCAGAGTGAGGGGCATGGTCTCTGCCCCTGAGGGGTTCACAGTCAAGGCAGAAGGCAGGATAGAAACATGGAACAAAGTAACACCTTCGTTACTCAGAACTCCTTGGGCTTCAAGTGACAGATACACTACTTATGCAAGGAGGGTATTAGTTATGAGAATGTTGGTGTGTCTCTCAGAACCTGCAGAATAACCAGAACCAAGGACTTCAATGCTGCCAGACCTTGCTCCTTCCTTCATCTCTCCCTCTCATGTGTGTCAGCTCCTTGTGGCCTGGCTCTCTCCTTCCATGCAATGGACCACGCGGCTGGGCTGCCAAGAGCTTCTGAGCTTGAGACGTGAGGGCCTTAACTGCCCTCAGAGAGAGACAAATTTGACACTCCTGAGTCTAAAACACCTAGGGAAGCCATCCATGGTTCATCTCAGAACCCAGGGAACAACCAACTGTATCCAGGAGATAGACTTACCCCAGGAGATAGAGCACCAACATGGCTCCCATGATAATCGCATGGGTGGAGGAGGAGCAGTTCCTAGAAAAGGAGCGAGGGAGAGAGCTCCTGTAAACTATCTAGGGTCCAGCACAATCAAAACCAAGAGAGGGACACTAACAGGAGGTCAGAAGAAGAAGCAAAAGATCTCAGCCTGGCGCTGTGTTAGTCAGGGCTTCCTGGAGAAGTGGGTCCTTCATGAAGCTGTGTTAAAGGGTGGCATCAAGGGGCCCTAAAGGAAAGAAGACCAATGCACTCAGGGGCAAGGATGAAGGACCAGAGAGATGAAGCCCAACTAGGGTGCCAGGTACTGTGGTAAGACTACATGTATTACCTTGACCAACCCCACCAAATAAAAGACTGTGAGGGGAAAAGTGAGTATCCCATTTTACAGATGAGGAAACAGAGAGTAGCAGAGATCAAGTAACTTGCCCCAGTTTCCACAGCCGAAAGCGGAAGAGCCAAGCTTCGAACCAGGAGCGCATGTGCTGCCACACCACAGGGCTGCGCTAGGGGCTGTGCTAGCGCCCCTGACAGCGCTGACGATTTCTGGATAAAAAGGTGCTTCAAGAAACATCTAATCACTTCCTCTGGAACACTCTTGGGAAGGTGTGTTAGTCTGGATCCTCTGGGATTAGGTCTGCAAAAATTCATTAGGGGAAAAAGCTGCGGAAGAAAGCAGGAAGTCGGGCGCCTGGGTGGCTCAGTCGTTAAGCGTCTGTCTTCGCTCCAGGTCAGATCCCAGGGGCCTGGGATCGAGCCCCGCATCGGGCTCTCTGCATCGGGCTCTCTGCTCTGTAGGAAGCCTGCTTCTCCCGCTACCATTCCCTCTGCTTGTGTTCCTTCTCTCGCTGTGTTTCTCTCTGTCAAATAAATAAAAACTAAAAAAAAAAAAAAAAAAAAAGAAAGCAGGAAGTCACCCAGCAGAAGGGCCCCGAGTCCCCTTAGTACCCCCGACATGCTCCGTCCTTGGCGGGAGACAGGCAGAGGAAGCCTGGCTTTCGGGCGAGCACACGGGATTTCAGAGCTCAGCAACGGGGTCGCTGATCAGTTACACTCCCAGTCTTTGGAAATCTGAGTGGTGCCTCATCACTTCCACCACTAATGCCCACAGTTAACCTTATCTGCAAGCTATGAATGTTTTCTTCCCATTGGAGGGAATCAATAAACTATCTCAAATCAAATGATAATTCTTTGGTGCCTCTCCCCCCAACCCCCGCCCCCCCCAATCTTTTTTGCCTTTGCCCTCCTAATTATGTTCCTACTCAATAATGTTATTTCCTTCTATTTTTCTTGGGTGCTGGGGCCCTTCTATATGTGTTTCCTTCCTGCATCTGTATATGCTTGCAAATTTGATCTCCAGATGATGGAAACTCAAACTGGTAAGGCTTTAGAAACTGTGTCTGCCATGGACATCCAAAGAACCTGGGACTTCCTCCATCATAACAATCCTCACACATCACCATAATTACTTGCAAACATTCCACGCAATAAACTGCAAACTGCATGAGAGCAAGAGCTGTGACGACTATATTGTTGTATGCCCAGCTCCTTAGCATGGTGCCTGGCTCAGCAAATAATTCTTGAGTTAATAATCAACCAATCTAGTCTCTTACATTTTCCATCAAACTCATTTGATGACTGATTGGTTTTTTTTTCTCAATGACAATCTAATGATATATCAACATTCCAACTAATCAGTTTCACTTAACAACCTGCTTGATTTTCCCCACTGCAAGTAAACTAAACTATATCTGTACTTTGTGGCTGAGGGCCCCAGGAGCACTGGAGACAAGTGTGTTCTCTGCCACCATGACCCCCCACCATGACGACCACAATGACGCTTGTGGACTGAATAGAGGGAACTCGTCTTCTATCCCTTTGGAAAGCCTTGAGAGCTTTGCACATGACAGGTTTGTGACAATAGGTATGACATGATCAGATTTGAAATTCAATAGGCTACCTCTAAGTCGGTGGGCAGGAGGGATAGCAGAGGAAGCAAAAGGGGGTCTAGAGGCAGGAGATTAGTTATGAGACCATGCCATCAAACAGGTAAGAAGCATAAAGTCTTACCATCATCTAAATCACAGAAGAATTGAAGGAATTTAAATGTCCTGTCTCATATAATAATTAAACCCTTAAGCTTGATTTAAAATTGAGGTTTTTTTCCATTCTGCCCACCCCAGACTACTTACAGGTGGGATGCCTGCAGTCAGAGAAGAGAGGCATGGTAGATCTCTTCTTTTTCTTCACCTACGCTTCTACTCCTCCTCTCCCATTTGCCATCCACCTTTCTGACATCTCCAGGGATGGAAGGCAAAGAGGAGGAAAAGGTAAGGGGAGCCTGAACGTTCTGTTTTGACTGGTACGTGGAGCTCTAGCATGGCTGTTCTCTGAACTTAGCAGACGCCTACAGCTAACTTCTTCTTTTCTCTCTTGGGTCCTTTGGAGACGTTGCACTCTCTCAGCTGCAGTCCTCTTGAAGAGGGCAAAGATATCCCTGCGGAGGACAGTCACTTGCCCTGCCTCAGTCCCAAGGCCTTTGGTGACACCTGTAACTTCTCTCTGCTGAGGCCTGATAGTCAATGTCCTGACCAGGACCTCACACTGGCTTTCTCTCTCACACATTCTCAGCTACACCCTTGCACTCTTGATCCCAATAGATGGGAGGTCAGTGCCTCCAAATGCAGTGACTTTTACTAGGCTGCCTTCAGGCCACCTGACTCAGCCTCCTGACCTTTAGGTTTCTTAGGTGTAAATCATAAACCAGTTAACTGTATCACAGCGCCATCCCCTTTCCAAAGCTCTCGTCCCCACATCCTCCTCCCCCCTCCTGGTCCCTCTCAGCTGGTTTAGGATTAAGAAGTAGCAGATCCTGGGGTGCCTGGGCACCTCAGTTGTTTAAGCAACTGCTTTTAGTTCAGGTTATGATCCTGGAGTCCCGGGATCGAGTCCCACATCGGGCTCCCTGCTCAATGGGGAGTCTGCTTTTCCCTCTGCCCCTCTCCCCTCTCTTGTTCTCTCTCATCCTCTCTCTTTCAAATGAAGAAACAAAATCTTTAAAAAAAAAAAAAAAAAAGAACAACAACAACAAGTAGCAGATCCCAACCCACTCCGGGGAAGGAAGCCAGAACACACAGCACAGCTTTCCCTGAAAATGTCCTCCCCAAAGACCATCTCCAAATCTTTGATCCCTCTCCTTTTTGTACCCACAGTGTGGGTGAGGGGTTCAAAAGTGGTCAACCATCACCTTTGAAAACTTGTGACGTGGTCTGGCTCAACACTCTCCAATGCAGTAGCCACTAACCTACATGTCTATTGAGCACTTAAAATGTGGACAGTGAGATGGAGATGGCTTGTAAGTATGAACGCACAATGGATTTTGAAGACTAAGTATAAAAATAATGTGAAATATCTCCTTGATTTTTAAAATGATTACGTGTTGAAATTATAGCATTTTGGAAATACTGGGTTAAATAAAATACCTTATTACAATTAATTTTGCCTATTTCCTCTGACTTTTCTTTAAAAGGCTACTAAAAAATTTAAAATACATGGAGCTCTTAGAAATGATACCAAAGCACAATTCATACAAGAAAAAATTGATAAATTGGAACTTCATAAATATTTTAAACTTTTGCTCTACCAAAGACACTGACAGGAGAATTAAAAGGCAAGCTACAGGCTGGGAAGAAATATTTTCCAACCACGTATCTGACATAGGGTTTGTATCCAGAATACATAAAGAATTCTCAAAATGCAATAATAAGAAACAGCCAAAGGACTTAAGCAGACACTTCACCAAAGAGGATATAAAGAGGTCAGATAAGCTCATACCAAGATGTTCAACATCACTAGTTATTAGGGAACTGCAAATTAAAACCATAATAGGCACCACTTACCACCCCTTAGAGTAGCTAAAATTAAAAATATTGACAACACCAAGTGTTGGTGAGAAAGAGGAACAACTCAAACACTCATTGCTCTTGGGAATACAAAACGGTACAGACACTCTGGGAAAGATTTGGCAGTTTGTTTCCAAGTTAACTATATACTTACCATCTATACCCCAAAAATCCTAGTCCTGGATGTTTATCCTAGAGAAAGGAAAATGTGCCTTTACATAAAATCCTATGCAAGTGTTCACGGCAGCTGTTATGGAGTGACTGTTTGTTCCTCCATCCTGAACATTCGATATTGAAATCTAATTCCCAATGTGATATTAGGAGGTGGGACCTTTGAGAGGTGAGTCACTCGTGTGAGTGGAGCCCTCATGAATGGGATTAGTGCCCTTACAAAAGGGACCCTACAGAGCTCTCCCTCTCTTTCTGCCAGGTGAGGATACAAATAGAACTTGGCAATCTGCAGTTGAAAAGAGGACCTTCACCAAAACCTGATGGTACCAACACTCTTATCTTGGACTGGTCTTGGACTTCCAGCCTCCAGAACTGTGAGAAATAATTTTCTGTTGCTTATAAGCCACCCAGTCCGTGGCAGCCTGCACAAACTAAGACAGCAGCTTTGTCTGTGATAGCCAACGCTAGGAAGCAACTCAAATCTCCTTCACTCAGTGAATGAGTGAAATGAATGAGAGAGGGAATAAATAGAATACATGCTTGAGCTTTTAGAGAACTAAGAGGAAATATGACATGTTTTTTTTTAAACTCCTTCCTTCCTCTGACTATCACAGGCTTCTGGCCTTGGCCCAGGACCTCTAGGAGATGAGACCAGGGGTGGAAGAGGGCTTGAACAGTCTTCAGCTTTGGGACCCAGAAGGAAAAGCATCGCTACCCAAAACTAGGCCAGGGCAGCCAGAAAGCTCACCAAGGAGGCAGGAGGAAGTGAAAAGGGGATCTAGATCCCAGGGTGAGCTAGAGAGAAGAGATGGGACAGTTGGACGGGTCTAGGAAGCAGGGACGGAGGATTGTCAGTCCACATCACCAATGCACATTCCCAACTCCATGGCTTGTTATTCTTCTGAGGGTTGATATTCCAAAGTAAATGGGAGGAAATATGATGCACGCTGTCACAGATACAAAGTGGCCATGTTTTCAGCCTGGTGCACTTTCCAAAGCAAATGAAAATTGTTATGAAAACAATTTATACCCAGCAGACATGGATGATTGCCTGTGACGACCTTTTGCCAGAGAAAATGGGTCTGATAAAGAAAAAATGTGGGCTCATTAGGACAAATTAGAAAAAGCAAATGATTGTTCTTAAATTATGGAAACTCCAAGACGGGTGAATCTCTCTGTCCTTTTAGGACATAAAAACAATAAAACACAAAAAAGAAATTGTTTATCCAGAGAAAAAGCGTTGCAATTTGTGTGAATAGATGTAGTTTTGTTTCTTAGGCGGTTTTAGAATGGAGATTTTTTGTAAACCAAATGAAATTTAATTGACTTATTAACTCTGCTCTATGAATTCTCTTTCCATAAATCTAGCAACAACTCAAAGAAGAGAAAAAAAGCATTGAGAGCGAGCAAAATTAACCTTAACTTTCTATAAATGCTATCCAAGGAGTATTTCAAGCAGTGCGACATGAAAGTACTGGGGTTCAACGTTGGTGCTTCCACTGAAAGAATGTGGGTGCCCAGAATGGCAGAGGAGAAGAGAACAATCACACTGAAGCATCGCTCAGCCACATGTCAACATCCTCCTACCTCCCTGATCATCACCCACAGGCATATTGAGCTTTACAGTTTATAAAGTGCTTTCATATACATTATCTCATCAAACCCTCACAGCAACTCTCCTTATTCATACAAGCCCATTTCACAAGTGAGGGAACCGAGATTAGACAAAATTAAATGATTTATCACCTAATAGAAGCTACAGGCAGGATGAGAATCCAAGACTATCCTTGCTCTCTCCCAAGTAATCCCTTGCTTTCTCTCTTGCTCTCTCTCTCTCTCTCTCTCTCTCTCTATTTTATGCATCAGAACCTTTTATGCATCAGAACCACAAGTTACTGGATTCATATATCTCTCTATAAGGAAGAGCAGAAGGAGTGCCAGGCAAGGTGGTGGAGGAAAGAAGTCTTTTCCATACAAATCCAAGCAGGACTCCAAAAACAAGACTCTGAGAAGAAATAGGTAGCAACAAGGATAAGCTAATTCCTACATCAGATAACCCCCAAATCTTAGTGACTAGACATAGAGAGATTTATTTCCTGTTCAAGTCATAGTTCAGTGCAGGCCAGTAGGCAGAGCTCTGTTCCATTCAGTCATTCAGGAACTCAACCTTCCATGTATTTACTCTGTCATCTCTTAGGGACTCAGCATCCTCCACCAGACCACCACAAAAGCCAGAAAACAGGCAAGAAAGAGAATGTGGAAGGTCTCATGAAGCGTCAAGCCTGGAAGGGGTATAATTACTTCTGCCCATGTTCCATTGGCCAAAATGAGTCACCATGGCCCCTCCTCTTCCATGTGCCCTGGAAGGAAGAGAAAACACAAATATTGGTAAAACATTAGTGGTCTCTGCCACACTTTTTTAAAAGTGTTTCTTTCAGTATAAAATATTTTCTCTGGTGCTTATGGAAGACCTTTTCTATGAGCCAGATCCTCACACCTCTGAGTGATTCCCCAAGTGTGACCACATCACTACACAGGGCCAGACATAGGACTCTTATTTTTTTCAGGTTGGAGGAAGTGGACTTTTCAGGCTTATACAGCAAAATCTCTCTATATATTTTCTTCCAACATAGCTGAGTGAAAGGGCAAACAGAAATTTGAAAGCAATGATTGCTTCCTTTGTGGGGGAGAAGGATACCCACTGAGTTGGGAACATATATGAATTCTGATTTGCAATCATTTCCACTATTTATGAGGTCACTGGACTTACTCCTGCTGAGTCCAATTTACAAAGAGCTTTGGTTGGATCAGGGAAAGGAATATTAGAATCCCGTTGACTTGGTGATGGCCAGAGGATGATGGATACCAAATGCAAGGAATGTATCAATGAACTGCAAGGAAGCAGAATCCTCCACATCGGCTCCAACATGATACATCCAAATGTATGGGAAGATACATCTCTCCAGGGAAACTATCAGTGCTGGGTGCACTGACATTGCAATTTGACTACATACCCCAAAAACAAACAGGAGAATTTTCTAAGTAAAAAATTTGTAAGAAAAGATCAAGGATGCCTAAGATAAACAAAATAATTTGCCTTACTCCATCACTACATCCCATTCCCAGGGCAGCTATAAGATGCTGTCTGAACACTGGTCTCTTTGGTTCTGCCCCTCTATGGTGTTCTCCTGCCAATAACCACCATTCCCCTCGATGTGCCAAAGGCATGTCTGTTTCTGCATATTCCAGTCTGAACTCGTTTCTCCATCCCAGTCTAGCCCCCATACCAGCTCCACCACCTCCATCACCATCTCAATACATGGTGCCAGTGCCACCAACACAGTCACCCAAACCAATGACTTAAGAATGAAGGATGCCCCCCTCTGCTTCACCCACTGCTCCACTCTATCAGGAAGCTCAGCCTCAAACAGCTCTCAGATCTGTTCTCTCTCCTCCATCTGCACTGCCGCTGTTTTCCTGGATTAGAGCAACTGTCTCCCAACTGTAGTTTTCTGACAGCGAAAATTGCCACTCCACTCCACCTACTTACCCCACTGCCACCATAAGAAAACAGCCCAGCTGCAACACTCCCCTGCTTAAACCCATTCATGGAATTCTCTCACTTATTATTAAGGATCTTCCTCAGCCCATCCCCTGAAGGCCTCTCTGGTGTGATCCCTGATCATTCTGTCCACATCCCTCTCACCTGTGCCTTTTTGCCACACCAGGTGAGATGCAGTTCTCCTAAGTTTCCTACTGACATTGATACGTGCTATTGTCTCTGCTTCACATGCTTCCCACCTCCCCACCTCCCCACCCACTGACTACGTAGCTAACACCCACCTGTCCTTCAACACCACAACCAACCAATCAGGAAGCCTTGATAAAACCCCATTCTGATACACATGCAGCTTTTCTGGAGTCTTGTCATTGGTGAACTTACCTCTGTGACAGCCCTCACAATGCTGAGGGGTCCTCAGTGACCTTCTTCCCTCCCACTTCCGTCTCCAAGCCCCGCTCTGCAAGCTCCTTGAAGCAGAGGTGTGTCCGTGGGTCTCTTTTCCTCAGCACAATGTCTAGTAAAGAATAGGAGCTCAGCAAATGCTCAGTTGCTGAATGAGCACCTGGGTTAGTAAATAAATCATATGGGAAGTGTAAAACCCTGTTCAAATGGATTCATCCATCAAGGGGGATAGAGAAGGAGTGGTGAGAACCTGCGTCGGGGGCATAGACTGCTCAGATTAAAAAAAAAACAACAACAACAACCAGAGAGTTCATTCACTATGTGCCCAAGAGATGTGGCGCTTCTCAGAGAAATAAAACATATTCATTCATTCAGCCTAAAAAAGCAGATACTCATGTTTCAAGTGCATGCTTTGAAAAAAAGAGTCTGTAAAAACAAAAAGCAGATGTTGTCACTGATACCACAGTCAAAGAGGATAAACCCAGAGGGGAAAACAAAATCCTCTGTGAAAACTTCTGTTGCAGATGCAATTACTTCGTGCCAAGGATCAGAAACTCATGCAAACCAGCATGAACAAGAGGATGGTTCAGGGTTTTTGTTTGTTTCGTGTTATTGCTTTGAGTGATCTCCAAGTGAGGTGGTGTAGAGATGAGAAGCCCAGCTCTGGATAGAGAAGGCGTGGATCCCAATCCAGTTCAGCCACTTTCCAGCTGTGAGACCAGGTCAGGCGAGTCACTATTCTGAGCCTGTGTTCTCACTCTAAAATGGAGTGAGAATAGAACGCGCCAAAAGGTTGTCATGAAGGTGATGTGAGATCACGTATGCAAAGACTAAGCAAAGCACCTGGCAAATAAATGTTATTTTTATTCAGGAGAATGTTCCAGAACCCTCCTGAAGGAAGGAGAGTAAAAGCATCACAGGGGCTGGTGGCCCCATCTCACCTTCTCAGCTAATCTGCCCCATTTATCTCCATCATCAAACTGTCTGCTCCTCTATACCTCAGTTTGCCCAAGGCTTGGCCTGTCAGGGCTCTGACCCTTGGGTTTCCTAGTTCTGCAGCTCCAGGCGGATTCAGTCTCCCTGAAAATCAAGACTTCATTCCTGAGAGGAAGACAATACTTGGAACAGCTGGAGATCAGATATACATACCGGAACCAAACAGCTGGCTACAGCTGGAAGTGGGTACAGAGGGAAGGAAGGGGAAGAGAAAGGGCAGGGTCACCTCTCACCACTACAAATTGTAGAAATCCCAGCTCTACCACTTACTGCTTGAGGGTGGGCACATGACTTAATGTCTTTGAGTTTCTAATACCTTATTGTTAAGTAAAGATTATCCTGGGGGTTTTTTTTCCCCCACATTTTAGCATTCTGAAATTGGGCTGTGCCTTATAATTGCCTTAGGCATAAAAAAATTGCCTTAGGCATTTAATGTAATAATGTTCCCCAACCCCCAAAAAAGTAAATAGATGGAGGATGTCTCTTAAAATCAAAGAATTATAGAATCAAGACCTATCGCACAAGATGGTGGTAGAGATTGTATGGGCCCACGCAAGTAAGCACCGAACAAAGTGTCTGGTATATACAGAAATTCCAGCAAAGAGCCACCATTTTATAAACAGGGCACTTAAATTCTCTCCCTCTGAGCAGGAACCTGAGTAGAAGAGACTACTTCGGAGGGCCATATGTCTGAAAAAGTCATGACTGACATGTCCAACAGTTGCAACCAGGTAGAAAGCTGCCAGTTTGAGAATTAACTGAGAAATAACCACTAGTTCAAGTGTAAAGTCTTATCTGAACCAGGGCTGGATAAGAATAGAGGAGCAAGGCAGTGCAGTGCAAAGAAGCTGGTCTACAGAGTAAGAAATCTGAGTTCCAGTCCCTTCCCTACCACTGCCTCAGGGTATGACCTCCAATACGTGCTTTGGTTAGCTTCTCCCAGAAGCAGACCCAGAGAAAGGTGTCTGAGTACAGGTGGTTTCTTTGGAAGGTGAAGAAGATGCTGGCAGGTGTGTGGGGGAGTGAAACAGGGTAAGGAAGGCAAACAATAGCAGGTGCATTATGGTGTCAGTTGTCGCAATGGGCCATGGAGCTTCACCCTGCTAAGGAAACTGGAGGTCAGAGTAGACATACATCCGGTTCTCCCATCCCCAGGGGGGAAGGAGACCAGAGGGGTATTTAGGTAACAACTCCTGGCAGTCATTGGTTAAGGGCAAGAGTACATAATTCCCCTGGCACAGTTGCCTGCTGCAGAAGTGGGGAAAGTGAGCACTGACAGGTAGAGAAAGCCATTGGGCTAAGAAATGCTGGTTCTGGCAGACATAGGTGCACCAAAATGGTAAAGGGGCAAAGACAAATAGGCAGGGTACTGCCAGCATCTGCTGCCGAAAGTGTATCCCCTTTTAGTCTCAGTTCCCCATCTATGAAATGGGAATAATCAAATCTGATGTGAGATTTTGTACCTTATGCTTGGATGTAACCATATCTCTTCAACCTGGATGAATTTGTTTGGGTCCAATCCAGAGAGAGAAAGCACACAGTAATTTGAACAGGGAAAGTTTAATGTAAGAATTAGAACTATAATGGGAATACAAGGCTTTATCAGGTTCTCAAACAGACATTAGCACTCCAGTGTTTACTGCAACACCGCTCATAATAGCAGAGACACGGAAACAATGAAAGTGTCCACAGACAAAAGATGAGGGGAAAAAATGGGGCATATACATACCATGGAATACTACCCAGCCTTTAAAAAGAAACACTGCAACATGCAACACATGGATGGACCTTGAGGATATGATGCCAAGAGAAATAAGCCAGTCACAGAAACACAAATATTGCGTGATTTTATTTATAGGCATTCTCTACAATAGCCAAACTCCTAAAATCAAAGACTGAATGGCGGTTACCAGGGAGAGAAATGGGAGTTATTAATCAATAGGCATCAAGTTTCCCTTATGTAGGATGAGGAAAGTCTAGAGACCGCTGAACAACATCGTACCTGGAGTCAACAATAATGTATCATACACTTAAAACTTAAAAGCATAGATCTCCTGTTTACCTTTCTTAGCACAATTAAGTTTGTTTAATGCATATACACACTCAGAGTTTATTACAGGAGTAACAAAGGGTTAAATTCCTAAAGAATATAGGAATAGCAGCAGTAAGGAGCAGCCATCAGTACCCCCAAGGGCTGAAACAGAGCCCCCAACCCCTGACACCCTGTGCTGAGGTCCAGAACTGTGGAGAGGGGGTGGAGTTTGCGTGGGTTCCATTCACACACAAAAGGAATCCTCTTTCCGACTCTGTGCCACGTCTTGAACCTAAATCCTCAAAGTGTGTAACAAGAATTAAAATGCCATTCATGATTATCTTACCTTGAAAAATAAAAAAAGAAAAGCAATCACAGGGCACGCTCGTGTTCTTCAAGGGCTGTAGTAAGAAAACAGAAGTAACTTTATGTCCTCTGGCAAATGCAGATGCAAAAATGTATTTGTTTCAGGTATTACTACATTTTGATATACGATGAAAGCTAGAAGCGGCTGGACCAATGAGCACTAAGCCTTCACACCGGCCGTGACAACATTGGGCGTGAGTCAGCCAATAGGAAGTCAGTCTCCCCTTTAACGTAGGCGGAGATGGACCAATGAGGAGCCAGTGCCCACCCCTGACTTCAGAGCAGGAACAGACTCTTAATGGAATGAGAGCCAAACACCCGGTCAGGGTGGCTGAATAAGTGTCCTGCTGGTTTAGGTGACATTTTGAGACCCCACTCAATTTGCCAATATTGACAGTAGGTCTCTCTTTGCTTCCTATGCAACTCAGCTCATAAAGGGGCCTACCTCTAGCAACACTCCAGCTCCTCTCAACATCCTTGCACTTGCTTCTCTTGATGGACAAGAATGACCAATCTAATTGGCCAGGCCTAGACATTCGCTGAGCCACATTTTATCAGGGGTCAAAGTTTCCATGGTTGATGGTAAGAAGTAGGAGACTCCCTTCTGCTTGCACATGGGCCCTTTTCTGCCTTGTGGGTAGGTCTACGTATACTACTCGTGACTAAGGGAATGGGGCAGAGCACCCATTCTCCCCGCCAGTTGCTACAGTGGAGAGGGGGTTCGGCTTTAAGCCCCACCACGTGGTCTGTTTGTTTCTGAGACCCAGCCTCATCCCTCCTTTGGATTTCATGAAACACACCAGCACCCTTCTATTAAGCCACCATTTTTTGTGTCACCTCCAGCTGAGTTCATGGCACTTGCAATCATCTGTCCTCCTCTTATAGACAAATTTAAAAACAGCAACCCTGGAAGAGATGGACCCCTGATGAGCAGATCCTGGCTCTGACCAAAGGCAAAAGGGAGAAGGACAAAAGACAGAGTCCCAGCCACAACCTGAGACAACGCATCATACTTGTGTGGCGAACACTGAGACCTGGATGAATTTCTTGGCTTAACAAGCTCCTCAAGCCAGGTGCCAACAAGTAATTTAGCCATGGTCCAAAAGCAGCCACCTGCGTCTCAGGGGAAGGAAGCCATATCCTGGAAGAAGCTCCCCTGCGCTGAGGAAGGGAAATTGGAAGGGCAGGGTATTAGTCCTGTCTTCCCATTTCACCCCAAATAAATAGGTCTCTGCCTAAGATGGTGTTAGAATGTTAAATTCCATCAGCTCATTTGGGTAGGCTGGGACAGGCTGTTTCTCCAACTGCCCTTATGTGTCTTGCTAACTCTGGAGATGTCAGCAAACATAAGGTCTCCTGTGAAAACAATGTGTCGTTACCTCTCTCTAACCTTCTCGCCCTAGAGGTTTATACCCTCCTCCTGCACTGTCCTGCTTTCCCTCTGTCCTATATCCACCTTCCTGGGTGTAAAAATGAAATTCCCAGGTTGGTGAATGCACTCTCCACCTTCATCTCAAATGTCACATCCTAATGAAGCTCTCCCTGAAGCCCCCAACCTAGATGGGCCCTCCAACACATGTTATCCTAGCTCCCCATACATCTCCCTTCTACAACGTTACTGCTATTTGTGGTTTTATATGTGGACGAGTGCCTGCCTTCCCACTGGATCGTTAGCTCCATAAACAGAGCTCCAAAACAGAGACTATGTCTGTTTTGCTTGTTACTTATTTCACTGACTTGAATATAGCAGGCATGTAATAAATAGTTGAATGTGTGGAGAGTGGTCAATGTTCTAAAGTCAGATTGGCTGGGTTTGAATCCCAGATCCAGGGGAATAATGTGGAATGATAACAGTATCCTTAGGGGCTGTATAGGAAGGACTAAGTAAAAGTGCTTACAATGGTGCCTGACACACAGTAGGTGCTCGATAGATGTTTATTAATATTAGTATAGTTGCCATTAGTCTGTTATGAAGAAATTGGACTTGCAAACTGGACCTTTGGCTGATGACTGACACATCTGATATTTGGGTTTCAATGTTGTCACCTAATGAGAGACTGAAGGAAAATACACAGTCCTGATTGGAAATATGTCCTCATCACTTAGTTTCTTGTCCCATGGGGAAGGCCTACATATTGCAAAAAGGCACCCCAGGGCCCAGGAAGTCATGAGCACATGCATACAAATGGAAAGAAAGAGCCACAGCAAAAGAAGGTTAAGGGTTATCCATTAATGCTTCAGAAAAGGACACCAGCCTGAGAACCGCCGTCTACATCTTTGCTTACTTATTACTCTGGGCAAGTCACTTTCCACCTCTGAGCTTGTTGCTGTCTTTGTTTTTCACTACAAACTATATCATAGAAAAGAGGATTTAAAACACATACATACTCTTTGAATAATGATAATGAAATGAAAATCCATGTACACACAACCCTGTGTATCTTAGAAGCCCCTATTCCAATGTTGTTTTAACCATTCCTTCAGTTTTCTCTATAATTTTATCCCTATGTATGAATCCCTAAACAAAATATTATTTTATTTATCTTTTTATGAATTTTCTGTAAATGGTATCATACTATAGATGTTCTTTATGATTTTCTTTTTTCACCCAACATTGAATTGTAAGTTCACTCTAGTTAATGTAAATAGTAATAATATGTTCATTTTTATTTCAGAATGCTATAGTCCATTTTATAAGTTTAACAGGATTTCTTTACCCATTATATGATAAGTGGACCTTTTGGTTAAGTCCATTATCTTTGCTATTACAGAAAATGATGTGATGAACATTTTTGTATATGTCTTCTGGTAAATATATATGAGAGTTTCTTTAGGGTATACCCTGGGAATGGATTTGTTGGATCATAACATATGCATGTGTTCAACTTTGCTAGATAATTTCAAAATTTTTGCAAAGTGGTTGCACAAATTTACCCCAGCTGCAGTTGATGAGAGTTTCAGTTACTCCTTATCCCCACAAAAACTTGGTACTGCTACTCTTTTTAATTTTTGGCAATCTGATATAATGGTATCTCACTGTTGTTTTAATTTGCAATTTCCTAATTATCAGTGAGGTTAAGCATCTTTTCATATGTTTATTGCCCATTCATATTTCCTCTTGTGGGAAATACCAGTTTATGTCTTTTGCCTATTAGTCTGCTATAAATGTATTGTTCTTACACATTTGCAGTCATACTTTATATACTCTAGATATTAATCCTTTTTTGGTTATGTGCCTTACAAATATCTTCTCCCAGGGTATGGCTTCTCTTTTCACTCTTTGGTATCTTGTGGTGAGTAAGTTCTTCACTCTAATATAGTCAAATTTATTGTTCTTTGCCTTTACAACATGTACATTTCATGACCTCAAGGTTATGAAGATTTTCTCCTATCTATTACTCTAAACATTTTCTAGTTTTTCTCTTCATTTCTAATGATTTGATCCACATAGATTATCTTTGTGTAGCTCATAAGTAAGAACCAAAATCTTTTTTTTTTCAGTAAGGATTACCGATTTTCCCAGCACTTTGAATTGAATATTCTACTCTTTCCCCTCTAATCTGCAATGCCCACACCAAGTGTCAAGTTTTCATGTATGCATGATTTGTTTCTGGGCTCTTTCTTCTGTTCCATTATCCTATTTCTCTACCACTGTCTTGATTACTATAGCTTTATGATAAGTATTGCTAATTTGGTACAGAAATATCCCCCCAGCTTTTTCTTCTTTAGATGGATTTTGGCCCTTTGCTATACTCTATAAGTGTAAGAATTAGTTTATCAAGTTCCCACTTCACTGTAAATCTAATTGGGATTGCACTGAATTGAAAGAGCAGTTTGGAAAATTTATGTATTTATCATGTTGGGCATTTTGTCCAATAACATGATTATTTATTTAGCTCTTAATTTAACATAATTCAAATAATTTTTATAATTTTTTCCATAAAAAATTTCACATTTTTGTTGTATTTACTCATAGGTACTTTTGTATTTTTGTTGCTAATGTGAATGGCTTCTTTTGTTTGCCAACTGATTGCTATTCATGTATAAAAATTCAACTGATTTTTGTATATTGATTTTGTATCCAGCAACCCTGCTAAAGTTTCATTTTGATTCTAATAATTTGTCTATGGTTTCTTTTGTGTTTTGTACACAGTCAGTAGTAGATCTACATATAATAACTATTTTTTTAAAGATTTTATTTATTTATTTGAGAGAGAGAAAGTGAGAGGATGAGAGGAGCGAAGGTCAGAGAGAGAAGCAGACTCCCCGTGGAGCTGGGAGCCCGATGTGGGACTCGATCCCGGGACTCCAGGATGATGACCTGGGCTGAAGGCAGCTGCTTAACCAACTGAGCCACCCAGGTGCCCCAATAACTATTTTTTTAAAGATTTTATTTTTAAGCAATCTCTACACCCAACATGGGGCTTGAATCCACAATCCCAAGATCAAGAGTCACATGCTCCAGCAGATGAAGCAGCCAGGCACCCCTGCGAATAAAAGCTATTATTTCTTCTCTCCTAATCTTTATACTTTGTATTTAATTTTATATATATATATATATATATATATATATATATATATATATATATATATATATCTTGGCATGAAACTGGGAAATGAGATAAGCATTACCATTATTCCTATTTTTATAAATAAGGAAACCAAGCCTCAGAAAAATTAAATAACTTGCCTAAAGTTTCAAAGCTAGAAATAGACAGTCAGAGATTCAAACCCCTGTCTAGCCATTCCAAAATCCATGTTCTTATTTTATGCCATGGATTTCTCTTTCCCATTACGCATTTGAGATTTGTAAAATAACTGATCTGCCACTACGGAGAAGGATTTTTATTTCTTTGTGTCTTTTGAAGAAAAAAGAAAGATTATTTTGAACTGATCTGCACCACCTCCAAGCCAGAAAAAACAAACAAAATGAAAGAAGAAGGGGCCTAACATACTGTTTTGCATGTGTCTGCTCATCCCATCCCAAGTCAAGTGTTAGTGTCCCAATTCTGCAGCTGAGGAAACTGAGTCTCCGGAAGATTAATATAAAAAAGTAATGACAAAAAAAGGAGCTTCCCATGGCAAGCCAAATAGCAAAATGTGTATGTTGCATTAGAAAAAATTTTTGGAATACTCTCCAATTATAATTAGCAACTTAGTTTTACAGCCCCAGGTAAATACAAAAGGATGAAACCTTGGGAAGATTCCTTGTGTGTTCCCTGTAGGTCGATAGAGACAAAGAACCACATAGAGTTCTTCTCCGGGGCTGGGAAAGAAAAGAACTAGGAAGTCATCTGTCCATTTTCATTCATTCGCTCATTCATTTAACAAATACAGTATTTATGAAGGGCCATCTATCTAGTCACCGGTTGAGAATACCGGTGGGAACAAGTCGGGCACGATTCCTGCCCTCATCAAGCTTTCAATCCAACAAGAGAGTCCAGCATTAAACAGTTGTCATTGGTCTGCAGCCATCGTGCCCGACTCCAGGACTAACGGTCTGGCAGACAGAAATCCCTTGTGAAGCTGGAGCAGACAGTGCTGTGCTCCTGACCATCCTCAGGTCTCTCTGTGTCTGCCACAGCCCCTCCCGCAGGCTGGTGAGCCCCCCTCTCTTTCCCCCTTGGTTTCCTGCAGCCTGGATGTTGCTGGGAGCCTGTCCATCAGAGTGCCAATCGCAGGGGAAATTGAATCCAGGGGCTCTTTCTAGTCGTGTTTGCTCACTTTTTTCTTAGCATGATCTTTGGTTTCATTATATTTAGGTATTTCTTTTATTTATCCATGCACTAGGAAAAAAAAAAAAAAAAAAGGAAGGTGCCTCTTTAAACCAAGCGTGAAATGTATTAGGAACCTAAAGTTGAGAATAATGGGCTTTTTTTTTCCCCTCCTGGAAAGCTAGCCTACAGGAGGGGAAAAAAATCCATTCAAATAATTTCGTTTAGTCCTAAGTATAAAATAACCGAAGTCAAGGTGTCTCTGCTGTTATTATTTTTTCTGATGTTTTTGACACCCGCGTGTGGAGTTCTCCGGCGCTCACAGCTTCCAGAACTGTGAGCTCCCACTTGGTATATTCGTAATACTCCTTAATATTTTCATTTTGATGTAATTTGCGGCCCCAGCTTTTTAAATATCCGCTCTGTAATAATGTTTAATTTCAGGGGTCACTCCGCCAAGGAGTATATTAAAGCTTATAAAACTCATTTCCAAAGCTCAAATATCAAGCTGTGATCAGGTTAGGAGGGCAGCATCTGTGAATATTTCATCTTTTATCATGCTGATAATAAGGAGATGACAGAGGCACATTATTACAATGAGAGAATTGCTCATTTCAGGCCTGGTGCTGGAAGCTGGGGTCTGCAGTGTGTATTACTCAATAAGAGCAATTCTGATATGAAAAGCAAGTTTACTGAGGCACCACTGTGTCTTATTTGATTGGAATGAATAATATATATGGAGCTGCCATTCGGGCGGCTGCTGGCCGGGGGAGGGGAGGCTTGCATGGAGAAGTGCACTTGGGGATAGACGGCGAAATAATTTATCAAAGGATATGTTTTATGGTCTGAAAATAAAGTTAAGATAACCACTGTTTATTAGAATCATTATTTCGGAAATCTGTATTCTGGAAATCTTAAACATGTGCCGGCTTACGCAGAAGAATCTTGATCCCTTCAACTGGTAGAGATGCCTCGTAATTATCTATTTGCACATAGGAGCTGAGTGAATTTGACACCCGGGCTGATTCCTGCCACATTCTCCATTGGCGACTTTCATTATTGCTTTGCGTCAAGCCAACCTCATCAAGCGGGAACCTTAAAACTCTGGTTTTTCTGGTAGTGAGATGATGAAACACCATCAAGAGGGAGTGCATCTTTTGCCTCCTGGAGAAAATCAAGCATGAACCACCTCTAATTATTGCCCTCCCCCACCCTAAAGCTGCCTCTGTGCTCACACTCATCCTCTCTTCCTGCTCTCATAGTGGAAGAGGGCTGCCTCCTTGGTCAAGGACTAATCCTCTAAGTGCCATGGATCTTGTCCCTTCCCACTCGTTCTGGCCCCCGTGAGGTGCCACTCTCCCCACCTCCGGGTCCTTCATGTCCTCCCTTGCAGCTGGCTCCTTCCCTTCAGCCTCTGAACCTGCTCACATCTCTCCCATCCTAAGAAAAAGTATGTGAGATCTTGACCTTCCTTCTCCCACAGCTTTCACTGTAGGCCTTGTCTTGCCTTTTCATCCAAGCGTCTCATAAGAACTGAATACACTTACTGCCCCCAATTCACATGGCATTCACCCCTCACTTCATTTCATTTTGACTTCCGTTCCCACCATTCCACAGACCACTCCCACCAAGGTCATGGATGCCCTGCTAAGGACTAGATCCACTGGGCACTTTTCCTTCTGCACCTAGCTTGACCTCTCAGCTGCATTTATTATTATGTGTTATTTATTACTGTCCCATTATTTCAGGATGCTACTTGCTGCTTCTCCTCCTTCCTAATCCCTGTTCTTCCTCTGATTCCCTTCCTGGAAACTCTTCCTGCCCTCCCTGGATATGTTGGTGCTCTAAAGAACTACCCCCTTGCCTTCTCCTCATTCTGCTCTCTCAGCTGGACAACAGCTTCATGGCTGTCACTGCAACAACCACACAATGACTGCCGAGTCATAACTTAGGATCAACAGTAATTGGTTTATAATCCAACCTCTTTCCTGGAGCTCCAGACCCATATATCCAACTGGGTGTCCCACCAGCACTCCAAACACAATAGACGGAAAATTTAAAGACCAACACATACATACACACACACCCTGTGCCTTCTCCTTCTCTTCCTTCTGAGAGACCTATCTCCAACAAAAAGTGAATCTTAAAGGCAGTTACTTGAGCCAAAATACAAGTCAGCATCCTCAACAACCCCACTTACAATCAGTCAAGTCTTATTGATTCTGTTACTTTCTAGAAAATAGATCTATTATAATTTCTTATTATGAAAATAACACCCCTTTATTGAAATTTTTTTCATAGTATACAGAAATAGAGAGAAGAACATAAAAATCACCTAACACCCTCCACCTATAGATATTCATCATTAACATTTGATATACATACATCTAGCCTTTTATTTTTGATTTGGACCTTAGCTAGTCAACATTTATTGAGTGCCTACTATGTGCCATTCATTGTATTGGGCATATATACACTTCCTTTTTTTTAACACAAAAAAATAGGATCTTGGGACGCCTAGGTGGCTCAGTCGGTTAAGCAGCTGCCTTTGGCTCAGGTCATGATCCCAAGGTCCTGGGATCGAGCCCCACGTAGGGATCGCTGCTCAGCAGAGAGCCTGCTTCTCCCTCTCCCTCTGCCTGCTGCTCTGCTTACTTGGACTCTGCATCGCTGTGTCAAATAAATAAAACCTTAAAAAAAATAGGATCTTAATATACACATGCAATCTTTAATTTAACAAGGGACATCCCTCCATTTCAATAAATATAAATCCATCTAATTCCTTTAAAAAGTTACGTAGTATTCCACTGAATGACTATAGCATAATTCACTTACTTAATCAAGTCCCTGTTGACAGAATTTAGGTTATACCCAAAATTTTATGTTAACGATGACTTATAATAAACATTCTTATATACAAATCTCTTTTCACTTGCTTGATTATTGCTTTGGAATAAATTCCTGGACATGGAATTGTAGAATTCAAGAATATGCACATTTTTAAGATTTTTTGATAAATATTAGTGCATGTCCTCCAATGATATAACAGTTTGCTTCCTCACCACTAAGATGAAAGTTTCCTTATACTCTCTTGACACTGAAAATTATCAATCTGTTTACCTCTGCCAATCTGCCAAATAACATTTGCATAATATTGCATATGTTATTGCATAAATTTGCAATAACATTGCTTAATTTGGATTTATTTTACTACTGTTGTTGAGATTGAGCATCTTTCCATACTTTTGTTGGTATTTACATTTCTTTTGTAAATTGTTTGTTTGTGCCCTTTGCCCATTTATTTATGAGATTGTTCTAATTTTTACTTTTGATGTATATGGACTCTTTATATATTAGAAACAACAATCATTTATCTATCCTATATGTTGTGTACATTTTTAACCAGGTGGTAATTAGCCTATTTGTGTTTATAGTACCTTTAGAACAGCAACTTGCAATTTCATGTAGCCTGATCTAATACCCTTTTTATGGTTTTTGTTTTTGGAGTCATGCTTAGAAAAGACCTCCATGCCACTAAATTATAAAAGATATAATGATGTTTTCTCATGTTTCCTTTTAGTTATCCTTAAGCTTTAATTTTTACTTTTTAATAATTTTTGTTTTAAAATTTCTCCTGGTATAATTAATTTTAAATTAAGGAAAATACTGGGGCGCCTGGTTGACTCAGTCGTCAAGCATCTGCCTTCGGTTCAAGTCATGATCCCAGGGTCCTGGGATCGAGCCCTGCATGGGGCTCCCTGCTCACCGGGAAGCCTGCTTCTCCCTCTTCTACTCCCCCTGCTTGTGTTCCCTCTCTCACTGTGTCTATCAAATAAATAAATAAAATCTTTTAAAAAAAGATATTTATTTGATACAGAGAGAGAGAGAGAGAGAGAGATCACAAGTAGGCAGAGGGGCAGGCAGAGAGAGGGGGAGGAAGCAGGCTCCCTGCTGAGCAGAGAGCCCAATGCAGGGCTCGATCCCAGGACCCTGAGATCATGACCTGAGCCTAAGGCAGAGGCTTTAACCCACTGAGCCACCCATGTGCCCCTAAATAAAATCTTTTTTAAAAGTTAAGAAAAATACTTAAATCAGTACAAATGGGGGTTATTTGGCAAAAACTCATGACCAAAAAGGAAACTCTCAGCCAAATAAAAAAAAAAGAAATTCCTCAACTTCATAAAGGGCATTTATGAAAAAAACACTGAAAACTATAAAATATTACTGGGGGATATTAAACAAGTTCTAAATAAATCAAGAGATATAGCATAGTCACACATTAGAAGACTCTACATTGTAAAGTTGTCCCCCAACATTCTCCCCAGATTGATCTATAAATTCAACATAATCCCAGTCAAAATCCTAGTGAGATTTTCTTGTACAAATTGACAAACTGATTCTAAAACTAAGTGGAAATACAAAGGATCTGGAATAGCTCAAGCAAAATAGGGGAAAAAAGAATAAAGTTGGGGGATTTACACTATCTGACTTTAAGATTTATACTATAAAGCTACAGTTATCAAGATAGAATGATATTGGTATATGGGTAAACATATAGATCAAGTGAACAGTCTAGAGAATCCAGAAATTGGCTGACATATGGCCAATTGATTTTCAACAACATAGGCAACAACATAACTCAATGAGAAAAAGCTAGTGTTTTAAACAAACGGTGTCAGGACAACTAAATACTCATAAAAAAGAAAAGGAAATTCAACCTCTACCTGATACCATACACAAATGTTATTTTGAAATGGATCAGAGACATAAACATAAAACACAAAACTATAAAACTTCTAGAAGAAATCAAAGGAGAAAATCTTTGCAGTTTGGGGTTAGATAATGATATCTGAGACAGGAAAAACAAAACAATAGTTGTAAAAGGGAAAAAAGATAAATTATACTCCTTCAAAATAAAACACTGTAAAAAAATTAAAAAATAATAATAAAACACTGTGCTCTTTAAAAGACACTATTGAGAAAAAGCAAGTCACAAACTGGGAGAAAATATTTGTATCACACATATTTGTCAAGGGGCTTATATCCAGAATACTTAAAAAAACTCTTATGGATCAATAATAAAAAGACAAACTACTCTTTTTAATGGGCACAATTTTAATAGATTCTTCACAAAAAGACAAACAAAGGACCCATAAATTCATGAAAAGATATTCAACATCATTAGTCATCAGAGAAGTGTAAATTGAAATCACAATGAGAGACCACTTCACACCCACTGGAATGGCTAAAATTTGAAAGCCAGACAATTCCAAGATCAGATGATGAAGATGTGGAGGAACTAGAGTATTCATACATAGCTGATGAGAATATGTAATGGTTTAGCCACTTTGGAAAACAGTTTGGTGGTTTCCTACAAAGCTAAATGTATAAGTATACCATCCAGCAATTCCACTCCTACATATTTACCCAAGAGAAATTATATATAACATATGTAATACATATATAATTTAGGTATGTAACGTAATACAATATGTATCTATTTATACATCAATGTTCATAACATTTATATTCATAATAACATTTGTATTCATAATAGCCCCAAACTAGAAGCAACTGAAAATGTCTTTCAATAGGTAAATGGATAAACGACATGAATGAATCACAAAGTACTTATGCTGAGTAAAAGCCGCCAGATAAAAAGGGGTATGTATTGTAGGATTTATGGGCCTCTGATTATACCATATACTAGAACAGGCAAAACTAATCAACAGTGCTAGAAATCAGAACAGTGGTTGCCCGGCAGCAGAAAACTTTCTGGGTAGATGGAAATGTTCTACGTCTTAACTGGGTGGTAGTTACATAGGTATCTACGTTTAACAAAAGTTATCAACCTATATGCTTAAAACATGTGCATTTTCTTCTATTTAAATTGCATCTCAATAAAGTTAACTTAAAAAAAACCACACACACACACACATTGGAACATGATTTGGACAGCTTCCCAAGGCCAGTATCTTTTCCTTATGCTCCTAGTTCTTTTCTGGCTTTCCCACCCTCCCGTGTTGTTTAGTAAGAAGCATTGGGCGATACACAGCAGACAAGGTTAATCAAGATTCTTTTGGTTTTAAGCAACAGAACTACAATCCAAACCAGCTTCAGAACAAAAGCTAGGCTGACCAGAATGAGTATCTTGGGTAGAACTAGCAATGGTGCTGCTCTACGGGACTCTAGTGAATTCCATCCCAAGAGCACTGAAGCACTGGGCCTTCTGGTGCCCCTGTAAGGACGGTGGTCATTGTTAAGGAAGGGTGGTGCATAGCTGTAAGCTGGACGCCCGGTAACAAAGCTTGCTGGGAGTACCTCTATTCAATGTATTCCTTCCATTAACCTTTTCAGACAATGGTATCCATGAAAGAAATGGAGAAGAATGGGAAGTGCTTCCCCTAATGATGAGAGTCCCAACACCGCTCCTTCCCAAAGGGGGAAACCAGGGAGAAGAAACATGATTCTTCTTTGCCCATTAGAGTTCTTAGAGGAGATAACGTATATTTTTGTCACCTAAATTCATCTAGGGAGATACTGCAACGTGCAAGATAATATGTCCTTCAAAGCCCATGGGTTGTTGGTTTGACCAGGTTTTCATTCTTCGGCATGTGGGCACCCCAGGGGGCCAGCATGTCTGAATCCAGGTGAGAAGGAATCAGGCATTCATATGGACACCCAAATACTAAGATACTATGTGTGCTCAATACAGGGCGAGCCCTTGATGGGGCTAGGAAGAAAGACAGGAAGGAAGAAAAGAACAGAGGGTAGGAAGACGGAGAAAAGGAGGAAGGGAGGGAACAGCTAACTCTTGAAGTCACAGAGTTATTCTCCAGACAAACTGAATGACTCATTGGTGTTACACACCTCCTGCTCCACCTCTGTGCCACACTTGCTAAGCCTTGGAAAACCCACTCCTGTTTCCTCCATCCTTCCCACTATCTCTACTTATCCAAATATCACCCATCCTTCAAGGCACCGCCACAGGACACAGGCTGAGGCCACCCCGCATCGTACTCTCCAGGAGCTCCACCCATGCACTTGGCCACTCCATTAAAAGACCAGTCTAGCCTTATTAGCAAGTCTATAGCCTCAGAAGCAGAAAAAATGCTACTCATCCCATTTATTGGGCATATTATTCTCGTCAGCGGCTTTTAGAGGATTTTGCTAATGGCTTAGGGACTGTATGCACCATCACAATTAAGACATCGCTAATAAATTAAGTTTTATGGACATAAATCAGCAGGTATGCTTATTCAGCTGTTACACCTCACTTAGGAGTGTGGGCTTCACACCTTAAGAGAAAGCATATTTCTATTCAGGAGTTGTAATGGCCTTGTTAATGGAATATTAATTACCTCACTTGTTGGACAGCAAGATGTCTGCTCCTGCTCTCTTGCCACAAGTGTTCTTGGAGAAGCATGCTTTTCCAACTTTGTGTCACTGCAGCTAATGGATCTCAGCTAAGCTCACTCCATCGTCCTCGGCAGAAGGACAGAATGAGGTTCACCCTCCTGCGATGAGCTAGGTAAACAAAGGCTTCAGCAGTCACAGAGAGAGTGTACAGCCTACCTTGGCCCCCGGGAGATGCTGTGAGGCAGAAGGATGGCTGGGCTGAGAGGCTGGAGGCCTGGCTTCTTACCTTCCACCTTAGTCAATTCATGCTGGCATCAATAGCTCAAGCAAACGTTCACTTCTAACAGTTCTTGAATCTGAAAAGGCCAAGATCAAGGTGCTGGAAGATTTGGGTTTGGTATGAGCCCACCTTCTCATGGTGTGCACATGCGGTCTACACTTTGGCATGTGTTCATGGAGGGATCAAGAGCTCATGTCCTTTCCTATTCTCCTAAGGACACTAATGCCATCATGAAGGCAACGACCTCAGGACCTCATCTAAACCTGATTACCCACCGTCTTCCTAATACCATCACATTAGGGGTTAGGATTTCCTCACATGAATTCTGAGGGGACACAAATACTCAACTCATAACACCTCCACGCCAACAGTAACCAGCAATGTGACCTTAGGCAAGTCACTGACACCTTCTGCCCTCAGCTTCCCACTTAACACATGAGTATAATAAAGTGGTCATGAATAAAACTAAGTGGAAAGCCCAACTCTTAGAACATACCAACATTGGAACATTTTGTGATTATCTTGCCAAGACCATGGGAGAAACACCAAGGATGGAAATGGATTTCACCTGAAAGAAGGTGAATATTCTCATTGTCAATCATCTTATAATGTCATTAACCTGGAAGAAAGAAACAATCTAGTGTTGTGGGTAGAGAAAGGGGGGCTCCTTTCTCTCTGCCAATGTACAAGGATGTCTTTGACTCCAACCTCTGTAGAATGGAAGGACTGGAGAAGAGTGGGCTGCCCTAACCACACAAGGTGGGCCAGAGACACAATGCAGCAAGCCCCCACATTTTATCCCCAGCACCAGGGACCACAATGGCCCAAACACCAGCCTTGCAGGGAGGCAGCCCTGTTCAGTTAGCTTCACAGGCAACAGGTACATAGACCCACCACCAACAGTGCAAACATGGGAGTGACACTTTAGATCCAAGAGAGCAGGGCCAAATCATGAGAATACCTTGAAGAAGAATATTTTCCAGCAAGAAGATAACTGAAAATTGAACCATGTGAGGGTGGTGACTCAACCCTGTTCTTGAAGTAGGTTGGTTCTGAAAACCCACTTGGCAAAGGAAGAGCTCAATCAGGACCTCACGCCCTACCATGCCTCTAATCACTGTGGAATCTTAGACAAGTCCCCACCCGCTCTGGCCCTAGTTTCTTTCTCTTAACCTGATGATCTCAAGGTCAAACAGCCTCTTTCTCTGAGAAATACCAGTGAAAATGACTTCAGAACACGCATCACCTTTCTTTTCTTCATCTAGGAGAAAATTCTCAGACCCAGGCACCTGCTGGAAGAATTTCTTTCTTTGCATCCGTTTAGCATATCAATTCTCACATTTTCTGCTTGAACTTCAGAGTAAAGGACTTGGAAAGCTGAGCCTTTGCTTTTTAATGCAGAGTTTTGCATATTCTCCTGGACTCTTCAGGGTCCTCTTTGCCCTTCAGTTTCCCACCATAGAGCAGCCCTGTGCCCTGGCTGAGGCTCAGGCCCATTCCCTCCACAGCTAATTGGGGTAACTGACCTTCCTTACATTCCCTCCTCCTAATGCAGCAAGAGAATAAAAGTCCAGCTCAAAGTGGGATACAGAGAAGGGGAAGAGAACGGGAACAGACACTGAGAACCCTAGGAGATGGGGTGCAGGTACAAGGTGGTTGTGATTGGGGAAACCATCGTTTGAAGACTAAGGAAATAAAACTGAAATCACTGATCTTCTGCACTGAGCTGCTGGGCTGCAGGAGGCCATGAGCCATGTCTGGGCTGAGCGGCACTTGCACAGGCTGTTGCATATATCAATGTCAGTAGGATCCAAGAGCCTTTAGGCACCTCCCAGAGGTAGAAAAGGAAGGCAAGGCCAGGTTGTGACAAGGTTTTTACTACCCTGTAGCACATTGTCCTTTTCTCACTCCACAATGGAACTGCAGCTCCAGAGAGAGAAATCTAGTTTTCACCAGAAATTGCCTTCAGAGGTGTCTTGGTCAACTATTGCTGCATAACAAATAATCTCAGTCACTTACCACAATAAGCAACTATTTAGCTCAGGCATCGACAGGTCAACTAGGGCTCAGCTGGGCAGCAATAAGTTGCAAGTTAGGTCTGAGTCTGCTCCTCATTTCCCTCATTGTCATTAGACCAGTAGGCTAGCTGGGACATGTTCTTCTCATGACAATGACAGAGGAACAAGACAGCAAGTGGAAACACTTGATGCCTCATGAGGACTAGCCCAAGCTGGCACCCTATGGCTTCTGTCCCTTTCCATTGGACAAACCAAGCCATCTGTCCAAGTCTAAAATTAAGGGTCTGGGAAATATACTTCATCTTATGGAAAGGTCTGCAAAGTCATATGACAAAGGGTATAGAGATGCAGAGAAAGGTAAAGAATTGGGACCAATAATGCAATCTATAAAAGGAATGAGTCCCACAATGCTTCACAGTTGATGAGACATTTTTCATACTCCCCTTAATCTATTCTTCATAACAACCCTAAGAGACAGTGATTATGTTTCCATTTTATAGGTGAAGAAATTGAAACTTAGGAAGAAGAAAGGACAAGCCTGAAATCACACAATCATTAAGCATAAGAGTGTGAACATCAATCTCTTCATTCAATTTTTAATCCAGAATATTTGCCATAACTCCAATGCTGGCTTTCCTTACAGAACTCCTATAATACCTGGGAGTTGTGGAACAGCCCCCTATTACTTATATAAGCATCTCACATTGGTTTTGTTTAGGGTTCTTTTTGGATCACAAAATTGTATGGATTGCAAAAAGAATCAGGATACTTTTAACCATAAATTAAAGGATTTGAATGAACTCAGGACCAGCAAATATCTGGCATGCCTCCTGCCACATCCATTCTCACATCCTTAGCAGACATTACTAATCAATGATGGCACCCTTTCCTCATGAGTCTCAGAATCTTTCTCTACATAACACACCACTACTACTCAGTTGGAGAGGACATAGAAGGTCAAAAATATTTTTTAAATCCTGTATAAACCGGGGCACCTGGGTAACTCAGTTGGTTAAGCATCTGCCTTCAGCTCAGGTCGTGATTCCAGAGTCCTGGGACGGAGTCCTGCATCCGGCCCTGCATCAGGCTCCCTTCTCAGTGGGGAGCCTGCTTCTCCCTCTGCCTGCTGCTCCCCTTACTTGTGCATGCTCCCTCTCTCAAATAAACAAATTACATTTTTTTAAAAATCCTGTATAAACCTTCTCTGAGGCCCATTCAGCCCCAAAAGGCTGTGATTCTGAAACCAATACTGTATGAAGCATTGTATCATGGAAAGGCCACCTGGTTGGGATCAGAACTGATTCTAGTTCCAACACTACTCACTCTATATAGAAAAGACAATTATAGATAGCTCACTCTGTATAGAAAAGACAATTAAAATTAAACTTCTCTGAGCATTTGTTGCATCAGTTTTGTGACCTTTAAAACCATTTTTTATTTAAAAAAAATTTTATTTAAATTCCATAAACATTAATTGTGTATCCACTGTGTGCCAAGCATTGCCATCAAAGGAATAAAGAAATGAATGTGACATGTCCCTAACCTGGAAGGAAGGCAGGGAGATGGGGAATGCTTTGATTTCTGAGGTCCAGTCCAATGCTAATATTCTGCTAACATGACACTAAAAGCACAAGACATTGTCATGGGACTCATAAATCCTACAGGCTCCCCAGGCTTGAAGACCTCCTCCCAGGCAGGAGCATGGGGTTATGGATGAGGGGATCTGACCTCAGAGTGGGGTTTACATACTCCACTTATCCAGGCTCCCAGATTTGAAGGCAAGTGCTACTTCTGGGTCAAAACTTTCCAGGCTCCACTTCCAAATTTTAGGGTAAAACAGACCTGAGTGTGAATCTCAGCTCTGCCACTTATTAGCTTGGTGACCTTGGACATCATCCACTCACTCACTGAGCAAATGGTTTCCTTATCTGAAAAATAAAGAGAAAAGAATCATCGCTGCTGCATGTGGGTCTGTATCTATTAAAAAGGAAACAGGCAAATGCTTGCAACACAGATGCCCTGAATGAATTAATACCCCTTGACTTACTCTCCTCCACCAGCCCCATGCCCCAGCTCAGCGCTTCTCCACCCCAGTTACCACAAAGGAGTCCCTGGACAGCTTTTAAAAAATAGAGATGCCCAGACCAACTGGATTAAAACCTCTGGGGATGGGCCCACGAAGCCATACTCTTTGTACCCTCCTAGGTGCTACTAATGGGCAGTCACAGTTGAAAGCCACCACCCTGCCTATATGAGTCAGGATTTTCAAGAGAAATAGAACCAATAGGACATAGATATAGATAGATATAGATGTATAGATATAAATATAGAGCTAGAGATATAGAGATATAAATGATATAGAAATAGATATATAGATGATATAGATGAATATAGATGATGTATATATAGACATAAAGAGATTTTTTATAAGGAATTGGCTTATGTGATTATGGAAGCTGAAAAGTCCCAAGATCTGCAATCAGCAAGTTGGAGACCCAGGAGAGCCAATGGTGTACGTTCTTCTGCCAGAAGATTCAGCCCTGCCAGGCCACAGGGACATGGAGAATTTGCATCACCACCTCCACCAGACACGCTACCCTGGGATGCACGTCCATCTGAAGCACCCACTGCTCCTCTGTCAGTGGAGCAGTGTTCCCCCTGCTCCCCTGTCAGATCGGAGGGCCTGCCCAGTGGGGTCGCTGTTTTGGGGGGAGCTGGTGTGTGTGTATATGCAAGGGGTGTGTATGTATGTTTGAGGACAGCTGCCTACTCTGACGGTGGACTTCCACCCAGCCCCTTCCCACAGCCGAATCCTGGTGAGCATTTGTTCATCTATCCGTGCACGGACTGAGAATCTGCTGGGCGTTTTTCTATATGCTGGGGACGCGATGACCGTCACAGTTAGGCTGTAGGTGCCTGGACATTTCAGTATCACATACCAGCTTTAAGTATCAAAATATTAATATTTTGATTGGTGCAATACCATTGTTTCAGTATCTTTTAAAATCTGAAGCCTGAATTACTTACATCTGGAGAGATACCCAGGAATTTTTTTGCTACATCAAAATTTCTAACTGGCCTAAGAAGTGATCATTTAGAAATCCATCTGTCTATATTTCTCTCCTGCTACTAAAATCCCATGACTTGGATCATTCGGTAGTTGGCCATTGTTTGCTTTTCCCTTCAGGGTCGAGTGCTATTAGTAATTTATACTGCTCCCAAAGCTAGTCTGGGTTCTGCTGTTCTTCTGAGGACCTAGTGGAGTCTTCTTCAAACAGGGATAAGGGGACTCTAAGGTAAATAAGAGGAGGATACGGCAGCAGGATTGAGGGGTAGGAAAGGGACAAGGAAAGAATAAGGTCCCCAGATGTTTCAAGCTTCTTTTCTCCAGGGCTAGATTTACTCTGCTCCCCTCCCAGAAAAGGGCTGAATCCCTTGACGGTGCCTGATTCCTCCTCCTCTGGATACTTTATCTTGACTCATTCTCCTGGAAGAAGAAAACTGCCTCAGTGCTATCTTGGATTTCCCTCAGGAAGAACTTATACAAAGTGTAGAAGATTTTGGTGGCCACATCACACCTTTTTTAATGAAATGCCAATATTTTGGTCTTCCTTAAAATACCATATTGTCATACTTCCATTTTGATCCAATGACATAGCTATGACCACTACAATACAGTGATGAGTGAACCTCCCTACCCTCGAGGAATTTATATTTTAGTGGAGGAGACACAACATAGAAATGAGCATACATATAAGATCATTTCAAACAATGGCATGAGTTAGATCAGTTAGTTTTTGTTGCATAACCAACCATACTATATATTTTATGATTTTTTTTAGGTGATCATTTACTCTTAGTCATGACACTACAGGTCAGCTCAGCAGTGCTACTGGTCTTGTCTGGGCTCCTTCATACATTTGCAATTGGCTTCAGGTCAGCCAGATGGCTCTGTTTCCAGGGAAGGCTAATTATTGACTAGAGTGCCTTGGTTTACCTCCATGTGTTCTCTCGTCCTCCACCAACGTAGCTCAGGCCTCCTCACACAGTAGTTGCTGGGGTCCAAGAGGAACAATGGAAGACTGCAAGGATTAGAGTTGGCCCACCTTTATTTCTAAAACATTCTATTAGCCAAAGTAAGCCATAACTCCTGTCCAGATTCAATGAGTGAGGAAATCGATGAACGTGTTGCAAAGTCACATCGCAAAGAGACATCAGTAGACAGAAAGATGGAAACTTGTGGCTATTTTTGCAATTAGCAACATAGATTGTGGAATAAGTGGAATAAGAAAGTGACAAGGATGAGAAGCTTCCTTATATGGTATGTTACATGAGAACTGAGTGATATGAAAGAGCAACTCTACATCAAAAATTAGGTAGATGAGCACAAGCAGTGAGAACAGCATATGCAAAAAAAATCTTAAAATCTTCATTGTGTTCAGGATTCAGAAAGGAGTGGGCCTGAGTGGAGTAGGTAGATGGACGAGGGTGGTGGGGGGTGGGGGGGACAGATATGCTAGGAGATTCACCGGGACATGTTTGGCCTTATAGATTATGGTAGGATATTTGGATTTTATTTTGGTTTTGCTTTACAATACCATTGACTATATTCCCTATGCTCTACCTTTCATCCTCATGATGCGTTTCATTTCCAATATAATAAGACGTTTCAAACAGTGAAGTGGGCTGCAGGAGCAGAGTAGGGACATCGTGCCAGAGACCACTATAACAGCCCAGGCAAGCGACAACATGATGCAGACTGAAATGGTAGCAGTGACCGTGCTAAGAGGTGGGTGCTCTGTAAAAGGACTTACTAATGCGTTAGGTGCTAGTGGGAAAGAAAGGGAAAATGACTCCAAAGCTTTTGTCTTGAATCTCTAGGTGAATGATGAGTTACTGAATGAACCACATCCCTAGGATAGAAAGATGGTGAGATGAATGAGTTGGGGAGAGAGGAGTAAATCAAGAGTTTCACTGAGGGCATGTTAAATACAGACAAATATCTCTCATGAACATGATACAAGTTTGTCTTTAACAAGCAGGAGGGGTGCCAACTGTGTGGGATTCTGCTGCAACATGAGGAACTGAGGATAGAGACCTCACCGTTGGGTTCAGCAACATGGAGTGCCACTGCTTCTACCTTCCAGAATCTCTGTCCCCTGGACATTCCTGTGGTCCCAAAGCAACTTCTCAGGCCACATCCCTGCTTACCAATTGCAGTCAGTTGGCCGCCCCACCCAGCTACCACCCACCACAACTGTCATTGAGGTCACTGTCAGTCTGTCCCCAAGGCTGGGACAGACTTTGACCAGTGTTTCCCTCCAAACCGAACTGTAGACATTCTTGAAAATTGGCATGGTGGTTTGGAGAATGAGGTGGTGTATTCTCAGGGTATGTACGTGCCTCAGGGACACAAAAGTCAAGGCCTTCTGGAAGCTAGAACTGGCAGATTGTCCCTGAGAATCCTTCCTGAGGTCCAATGATCCCTAAAGAGCATATAGGCAACCACTTTGTTATCAATGACTGACACAGTTCTTGGTGATAATAGCATAGGAAGGGAAGCCCAGCAAAAGAGGCCAAAGCAAGACCTGGCTTCTCATTTCTGTCCCTGGGCACAACAGGTTTATCCCAAGTGCAGTCTGGTTGGAAGAGTCCTAGAGTCTCTCACTCACTGAGTCCCAGTCAAACCTGGGTCCTGGCTAGAAACCTCAGGGGACACCCTCGTGATGCCAAGAGCATCATATCCCCTAGATCCTCAGTTCTAGAAATCACCTTAAGTGTAGGTATGATTCATAAATACATTTTTCTTTGCTTCTCTCTTGGCATGTGTGTCAGCCCAGGTCTCCGGGAAGCAGAGGCTAGGACAAAATTAGAAGTACCAGATATTTATAGTGGGGAAATGCTTATGAAGGATAAAGAGGAGAAGAAGCAGTAGTGAGCAAGGAAAACCTTTCATATACTGATCTGACACCTATGACTGGGGAAGTGGACAAGAGGAAGATTGGGCAGGAAGAGTCACAAAGTGCAGTACAGCTCTGAGAATGTTGTGGCCAGGCCACGACAAACTCCAGGGAGTTTGGAGCAAAGATGGCCATGACAGGAGTCCTGCATTTCAAGGCAGAAATGGCCCAGCTCTATAATCCCTGCAGTGCTCAGTCATTGGCCAGGAGCAGCCTTGGAAGGATGTGACCTCAGCTGAACGTCACAGCAGATCCAAAGGAGCAGCATATGGAGCTCATCAGCCAACTCTACTCACATGGCTCTTTTGAAGGGAAAGCTGAGTGGCCTGCCGCCAACGGCCACCATCAAATGGCTGATGTCATCATAAAGATGCTTTGTTCTCAGAGGATTTGTATAAAGGTGGCAAAGAGATTGAAGAGGCAAAGGGATGATGAGTATCAAAGAGCAGTGAACAAACTAAGAGAATATAGGTCAAAGCAAAGTTATTGCAACTCACATGAGAGTTAAAAACTTCTCATTTTCTTCTGACATTGTTGGGTTTTATCAATTTATGGTTGATTAGAGTGAGGTTGGATAAAAAGTACAACATAGGGATTGTAGTCAATAATATTATGGTAACTTTGTATGGTGACAGATGATGACCACACTTACCATGGTGAGCATTTCATAATGTATAGAATTGTACATACATTGCCTATGTTGTACACCTGAAACTAATATAACATATGTCAGTTATACTTCATTTATAAAGTTAAAATTTTTCTTAGAAAAAAGCGAGGCAACTTTTTCCCATTTACACACAATGGTTTATGAGGAATACTATTGAGGTAATCTCCTGAAGTGGATTGTTTGATTGAAGGTGCCGATGCAAATTTGGGCCCAGGACCCAACTTGGTCTGAGGACATTGGCTGAAGTCAAAAGGGAGGGAAACTTGAGCCCATCATAATTCATGGCAATGATGCTTTGCTCCAGGCTTCTATAAACTCATCATAAGTCTTGAGAAATTGAGTTTATGGTTAAAAGCCAGTCAACAAAAAAAAGCAGCAGTAGCAGATTCTTGAGGAAATAAAACACACAAGACTATATGACTCTAAAGTTGAAATCTGGAGTCAATAAGAAATATGAAGGCGGGACGCCTGTGTGGCTCAGTGGGTTAAGTCTCTGCCTTCAGCTCAGATCATGATCCCAGGGTTCTGGGATCGAGCCCCACATTGGGCTCTCTGCTCAGCGGGAAGCCTGCTTCCCCCTCGCTCTCTGCCTGACTCTCTGCCTACTTGTGATCTCTCTCTGTCAAATAAATAAATAAAATCTTAAAAAAAAAAAAAAGAAATATGAAGGTGAGCAAGGAGTGGCAGTCCCTTGAAGAAGGCATCTGTCTGGTGTAGAAGGACATGGTCTAAGTCCTATTTGAATTTCTATCCACTAGAAGGTCCATAAGTGTTTGTTGAATGAGCTAGTGAATGTGCAGGAGGGAAACCTCCCCCACTTAAGTGGGGACTTTGAAAGAACAAAAGAGCAGTCACCCCCAGTCAGGAGTGACCAAGGACAACCTCCAAAGACCCAAAACTTGTGTTGAAGGCAGGAGGTCAACACTAAACAGGAAGCCACTCAATAGGCTCACAGAAACAACAGGAGGAAGTCTTGGAGTCTCCCTGGAATAACAGACACTGTCAACAACATGAGGTACCCCAGCAATCCAGCCATCCTGACAGAACATGAGGGGATGGATTAGAAATGAATCTGTGGTGGGGTCTGAGTCCAGAAGACATATTTTGTTATTATTCCAGAGGTTTCTCTTACCCCCAGGCCAGTGGGACCAGAAGAATCTTGGCTTAGTACAGATTGATGCATTATCCTCACAACAGCAGTGAGACATAGTAATTATGAAGTGAATGGGCAGGTGTACTGTGGAAGGCACAAGAAGGAGAACTTCCAGAAGGAGGGGAGTGGTCTGCGAGGACACAGTAGGGGAGGGCCAATAACTAACTCTCGAGGATCCAAAGCCTGAAAGGTATGGTAGAAGACCAGATAAAGAAGGCTCAGAGCCTGTTTTTTTCCTGGGAGGGGAAGTGAAAGAAGGGGAAGGATTCAGAATTTTTATCAGAAGGTCCAGATTCAAATTCTAGGACCCCCACTTCCGAGCTGCGTGTGCAAACCACTTAAACCGTCTGGGTCTCAGTTTTCTTATCTGCAAAATGGGGCACGTATATAACCTCTACCTCAAAAGCAGTTAGTTGATGTCAAATGAGATGTTGTTGGTGCAGAACTTAATAGGCGCACCCCAGTGCTTGCTCCAGAGCCAATTATTGCCCATGTAGGACTGAGTGCACCTGTCGTGCTCAAACTGTGTTGCCTGGCAAGGCCTTGTGAGTTAACAGGTCCCCAGGGTTGGGCCTCAGAAGGGAGCTGATTTGAGGTCTATGCTCTCATACACTGGCTAAGGCAGAAGCCAAAATCAGCATCTCTCATGAACACATTTTCTCCTCAGGGGCATCTTGGTCCCTTTTGGTGCAAAACAAGCAAACAGACCGTGTGTTCCCCCACGCCAACTGCAAGACTGGCAAAGCGGGCGTGAGATTAATGGCTTTCCTGTACAACAAAGGCCTTCCTGCAAAGAGGCAGAATTCAATATGCAAACCCCACCACCCAGGCCTCGGACCCCACCCTCCCGGCTCAGTGGACAGCGGCAGCTCGAACCCCATAATGTATGCGCACTCCGGCTGCTGGGCCCAAGTTATTATTCATTACGGTTTTCTATTACCCGGTGATAAATGACGCCCCCAGGCTGGCGTTGCCCCCAGAATGCTTATTACGGCTCACTTAAGTAGGCGTTGATTTAGCTTAAATCGGTTGTTCTGCTCAGCCCAGACATGGGCCTGCCCCAGCTCTGCCTCGAAGACTCCCTTCACCAGGGTTTAATTGAATTCTAACTACTCATGGCCTCCTATTAAGGAGGGGTGGGGTAGGAGGACCAAGCCCTGGTGGTCTCTCCAGCCCTATGTAATCCTAATTTGATAAGGGTCTTCCCTTTGACTCTAGACAATAAATTTTGACAAGTGACTCCAATTAGGCCAGAAAGAACTTCCTAGATGGACTTAGCTCCCAGGGAAATGATGAAATCTCAGGTAGAAGCAGCCCTTAGGGTGTCCATGTGACTGTCCCTAAGAACTGCCCTTGGATCTGGCCATTCAGGCCATCATGTCTACGGGCTGCCCTGGTCCATCCATCATATTGCTTGTCAAAGTAACAGAGCCAGCCCTGGCCCTTCATAAAGATCCAACCCAGCTGAGTGTTCCTGGAGAGAAAATGAACTCACCAGAGACATTGTGGCTATAGGACCAACCAGGACCACTGCCATTCATTCATGCCCCAGAGATTCACTGAGTGCACAGGTGGGCCAGATAGTAGGATGAACAAACAGTACTTTCTCCCACTGTGGAGTTCACAGTATAGAGTTTTATTTATTTTTTGTCGATTATGTGCCAAATATTATTTTAAGGGCTACACCCATACTACCACATGTGTCATCACAACCCCATACTAGTTTCCCTGTTTTAAGAGAAAAAAACAGAGGCTTGAAAACATTGAACAATACGCCCAAGGTCACTTAATAAAAGCTCACTAAGGAATGGCCTAGAATTTGAACACAAGCCTATAACCACAGTGCTGTACTTCCTCCTATATATGTTGTTATACGTTATTATGCCATTGTATTTGCCTAGCCTGTCAGAGGTTACAATACACTTTTCACTATCATCAATAATCCCCAGCACAACCTCCTGGACAGTCGGTATTAATGTCACCATCTATAGCTGCAGTGTTAAGAGTTTATGATCAGAGAGGCCTAGGTTAGAACCTTGCTCTGCCTCTTACTCAAAGGGTTATGGCCTTGGGCGGTTATTTATCCTTTCTGAGCCTCCATTTCCTTGGCTCTGAAATGGGTGATAATAATAGTACAACTTCAAAGGTTGTGAGAATTAAATTAGAAATTGTATGTATAGACCTTAGCACAGGACCTTGCATAGGACATGTGGTGGTCTTGAGTCCTTAGCAGGAAGGAGGAAATGCTCAGGAGATCAACCGATCTTAGTGGGAACCAAAAAGCTCTCTTCAGGGCGTCTGGGTGGCTCAGTTGTTAAGCGTCTGTCTTCGACTCAGGTCATGATCCCAGAGTCCTGGGGTCGAGTC
>CM053606.1:25050423-25064933 GCA_028646535.1 Procyon lotor
AGGCTCAGAAACGTTCAAGGGCACAGGAAGTCTTCTGGTTATTTTCTATCTCCTGCTCCCACAATCTTTTGTTTCTCTCATAGTAAAGTTCTGTTTGAAAAACCCCCCATATTTGGGGCCTCTGGGTGACTCAGTCAGTTAAGCATCTGATTCTTGGTTTCAGCTCAGGTCATGATCTCAGTGTCCTGGGATTGAGCCCCACGTCGTCGGCTCCTTACTCAGTGCAGAGTCTGTTGTCCTGCTCCCTCTCCCTCTGCTCCTCCCTCCACCTCCATCCAGCATGCTCGCTCATGCATGCACTCTCCCTCTCAGATAAATAAATAAAATCTTTAAAAAGAAAAGAAAAAGCCACATAGCTCAGCAGAGGAACCAAGGAAGGGATGGTCATTAAGTAGTAGTAATAAAAAAATTTTTTTTAGTTAAATTAATTTTTTTTAAAGATTTTATTTATTTGACAGAGAGAAACACAGTGAGAGAGGGAACACAAGCAGAGGGAATGGTAGTGGGAGAAGCAGGCTTCCCGCCGAGCAGGGAGCCCAATGCGGGGCTCAATCCTAGGACCCTGACCATGACCTGAGCCGAAGGCGGACGCCTAATGACTGAGCCACCCAGGCGCCCCTTTAGTTAAATTAATTTTTTAAATAAATAAATAGTAGTAATAACCATAATAAGGACTGGAACTTCTCATCCATGAAGAATACACCTCAACTCAGTTTACCTCGCCCCAACCCTCTGAGGCAAGCACCATCCATTACAGGTAAGGAAAACGAGGCTCCGAACGATGAAGGAATTTCCCAAATAATTGAGCCATGATTAGTAAGCAACTACAACAGAGCTCAAACCTGGCTTTGGCTTCTTCCCTACCCCGTCAACTTCTCTCCAAAGGGGCGCGCAGTCCCTGCCCCCTGAGGAGGACTTTAACAGTCTACACCAGATGAAAATCTAACACCATTTTTATAAGCCCTCTTCCTTCACCTTGTTTTTAACTTGTCAAAGAGCCCTGTGAGCTGAGGAAGAATTGAGAGTGGCCAGAAGTCAGAAACAACATGGCCCAAACTGCCTCATAGCTGGTTAGAAACCACAGGGCACTCTTCGATGAACTGGGCGGATCATAAAACTACTGCAAACCATCAATCACATCCTCAGTCTCTCAGCATTCATTTTTATCGTCGGTTTTTTCTTTTAATTAAAAATACAGATGCTGCATCCAGATTTTTCCTCCCTGAGCTTCAGAACTTGCTACTCGGCTCTGGGCTACAGCCAATGGGGAGGCGCACAGTGTGTCCAATCAAGTACATCGCCGAGGGAAAAGGGAAACCTGGGGTGCTTGTCTCACCCAGAAAGCTAGGCAACCCTCCTGGTGTGCAGCACCTCCAGGGCCCTGGGCTCAGTCCCTCACTGGCAGTGTTCCAGTACAATGGGACACATACACACACACACACACACACACACACACGTCTACCACCCCAATCCCTGGGGCATCTGCCACATGCTCCCCGGCCCTCTCTGCCTCCATCCAAGGCCTGGAGAACGTCTTCCTCAGACAAGGTCACCTTTGGGCTGCTAATAAAGCTCAGCTATGGAATTATTCATCAGCTTTAAAAAAAAAACACATCATTTTCATCATAAAAAAATAATATAACTATGTTACAGAAGAAGTGAAAAATAGAAGAAACAAAAGAAACAAAAATAAGCCATAACTCATTCACCCTGACACAAGCACTATTAGCATTCTTGGTAGGTTTCCTCTCTCCTCAGCTCTAGGTTTTACCTTGTGGTAACTGCAGTACTCTCACAACTATGTACCCTATGTACCCAATGTTTCGCGACCTCATACTACACCCTAAACACTTTGGTATCTTAGACAATATTCACAACAGTCATTTTAATGACTGCCTAGTACTCTATGGAGTGGTACCATTATTCCCTTGGCCATTCTACTGATGAGCACATCACTATCCTTAGCAATGATGCAATGAACACCTTTGTATTTAATGTTTTCCTCCTCAGTCTTTGGAATTATTTCCTTAAGATGAGTTTTCTTTTTTTTATGTGTATAATTTTTTTCAAGTAGACTCCAAACCCAGCATGGAGCCCAACATGGGGCTTGACCTCACGATCCTGAGATCAAGACATGGACTCAGATCAAGAGTCAGATATTCAACCAACTGAGCCACCCAGGTGCTCCTTAAGATAACTTTTCCACAGAAATACAATATGCGGGCCAAAGGGAATGACCCATGTTTGGACTCAGCATTAATGTCACAAGCATGGGAGACTATTGCATTCACTGTAACACTGTCCACCTAGATGGTGGTGATGATATCTTTTTATCATCACTTAACAGGTTATTAAAAATGGTGCTCCTTTGTTGTTTTAATTAGCTTTGGGGACAGGACTGTCCTATAAAAGGATGGCGGCATCTTGTCGTTTTCAAGAGTTAAGAGCTTTGGCCACAAATAGTCTGGGGCTGGAAATATAATTCTGCCATTTCACTAGCTGTATGCCCTGCCTTACTTAATTCTCTCCAGTCCCATCTGCTCTTCTCATCTGCAAAGTGGTGATGATGGTGCCACCTACCTACAGGATTGGCATCAGGATGACATGAAATGATTGATCTCAGTCCTTATTTCTGGCATATGACTAGCGCCACATGTTTCTGGTTGTAGTTTATCAATAACTTTAAAGCACTAAAAAGTCTGATTATGCAGTCAATAAACATTTATGGAGGTTCTGGAGATGCAAGAATGAATAAACCATAGGTCTTGTCCTTGAAGGGGTCCCACTCTGGTGGGAGTCAGACGAAGAAGAAAATAACTGTGTAGTGTTATGCCTAAGCTCAGAATATGCTCTGACGATGCTGCATCAGAGGTACAAATTGAGGGAGCACAGGGAAGAGCCATACCTCATCTGGGAAGATGGAGAGTGAAGAGAACATTATGGAAAAGGCACAAAGGGAGATGGGCATTGAGGAATGTGTAGGGCTCCTATGGGTGGCCGTGGGTGGGGGGCACACAGGGAGGGACTGTCCAAGTAGAATCCAGGGAAGAGCACAAGCAAAGGCCTGCAAGGGAGGAATTTCACCCAAAGTGGATGTGGGGAACGGCAACTAGTCCCACTCTGTTCATGGGCTGTAGATCTGACCCCCCACAGAACAGCTCATCTGATTCCAGGAGGAGCCTGCCTCATGGAGCTCCCTACTGGCTCCCTCAGCCTTTTCGGTGAGGTTAATATCCAACATGGCTGGTGTGGGGAAAGGGGATACTTAAATTATAAATCTTCTCTCTTAGAGCCACCTTCTAACACTCCTTGAGATCAAAGGATGCTAATAAATAAGCCCATCCTGTCCAGAACCCCAGAGCCCTGAGTGGTAGCTTGCAGATTGGAAAACCCTGATATACTGGGAAGGGAACTTTACTATGAGAGTTGTTTTCTTGTGGTCTAGCTGCATCTTCTGTCCATAGCCCCAGTGGGCGATGATGGCTGGAAGAAGTAGCCATAGCTCAGCTTCACAAAGGAAGTTTTGGAAAAATCCATTCCCCAAGACCTAAAGACCTAAAGACACTGTCACCTTCTCCGTGAAGCCCTCTGCCATCCTGCTTGCTTTCTCCTCAGTGCTAGGGCATCCCTTCTTCGTCCTCTCTGATAGCCCCAATCCATACTGGTTTTCTAGTTCACTACAACCATGTCCTATCTCCTGTCCTCACCTTGTCCGTCCAGGCTGCTATAACAAAAATACCATAGATTGTATGGTTGAGGCAACAAACTTCTCACAGTTCTAAAGGCTGAGAAAAGCCAAGATCAAGGCACTAGCACATTCCTAGTTAGATGACCATCTTCTGGCTGTGTCTTCACATAGAGGACTGGAAGAAGAGGCAAGGAAGCTCTGTGGGGCCTCTTTCATAAGGGCACTAATCCCATACAAAAAGGTTCTACCCAGGATCTAATCCTCTCCCAAAGACCCCACCTTTAATAGCATCACACTTGGAATTGCGTCTCAACATACGAATCTGGGGGGACACAAACACTCTATATCAATGACAAATTCCTCGAGGGCAGGAATGTGACCTGCTTGTCTTTGCCTTTGTTTCTCTCATTCCCATTCAGATACTCACTCCAAAGTAATGGAAACAAAAAGCAATCAAGCAAATGGGGACTGACCTGGACACAGGGTGAACACTGACCATCACTAGCAAGTCTGGGACTAGGGACCCAAGCGCTTAAGCATCTTTAAACTTCTCTCCTCTTCCCTCTGCCCTTCCACCTCTCCTTCCTGCCCTTCACCCTCCCCTCCCTCCTATTCCTCCTCACCTCTGTCTTCTTCTCATTTCCCTTCTTCTCGTTCTTCCTTTCTCAGATGCATCAGTCACTTATCTCCTTTCCAGATATCCATTTCTTCTTTTCTTCTCGGTAGACCAGTTTCTCCTCACTCAAAGCCTAGGACAGCCTGACTTCGTCTCAGTTCAAGACATCAGCTTTGAGTGACCCAGACTTAACTCCAGTCTTGATTCTAAACTTCAAAAAGAGAAGAGAGAATCAGATTGACCCAGCTTGCATCAAATACCCAACCCTGATCCAACAGTACTCACATTATCTAACATGTATGGGGCACTCCTTAAGTACCACATACCACTCTAAAGGCTTACACGTATTAACTCATTTGGTCCTTACAACAAGCCTTTGAGGTAGGTGCTACTGTTAGCTCATTCTACAGATAAGTACCAAAACAAAAATCTGATTGGCATGACCGAAGTCACATAACTGGCAAATTATGGAGCCAGGACATGAACCCAGGGAGTCTGACTCTAGAACCCAGGCTTTTAACATTATACTGCATTGGTCTTGGACATCGTGGACAATGGACAGAGCCTAGCAGAGAAACAAGGCTGTAGTAGCCCATCCTCAGAAGTGGGCAGTTGTCAAAGAAATGTCATCCTTAAAAACTATTTACTCCTGCTCGAAAGCAGCAGACAGATTGGTGGAGGAGTAGATAGGTGAAAAATGGACAGGGCCATCTCTTGCTTGCTCAGCCCATTCTATAGCAAAGGAGTCTATCAGCTAAACCACGACTCTAACAGTTTAAGTTTAAAAGAAAGGTTGTGTTGCAAGAAATGTTAGGGTTTTATGTTCCCTTACCCTTACCTGCAGGACTTTGGTGTTAAAGGGACAAAAGCTGAAATTCCTAGGTAGAGAAAGACAGCCTACTCCTGCCTTCGACCACTGAATTATCTCAGACTGGGAAGGGCAGAGGAGAATGCTTAGAATATAAGGAACGGAAGTGGTTAGGCCATTAGGAGAAGGAAGAAGAGAAAGGATAGTTTTCTCAGAGGTTTCCCAGTGGGACACAGACCAATGGGTATAGGACCCCCAGGCTGGAGAGTTGCTGTGACAAGGAGGTGTGGCAGAGGAGAAAGAGGTGAAGTAACTGAACACTAAGATCTGTGGCCTTTGGACCCACATGAAAAGACCCCCGTGACCAAGTGTACCAGAAAGGCTCAGGAGCACCCCACCTTCTAAACACAGAGCAGGCTTGAACAGAAAGCTAATCCACCATGACCAGAGGGGACTGAGGACCAGAGTGGACTAGATGAGACCCCCTGTGACATTTGTACTACTCAGCAGTGGCAGCAAGGAAAGGAACAGAAACCCAGCGAAAGGCTTGATCTTGCCAACCTAGAGGGATAAGCGCTCAGAAGAGGTTAATTCTGATTTACAGAATTGAGACAAGTCTGCTAGCTCCTAAATTCTAAAGCTATCATTTCAGTGCTCTATTGAGGCACCTCCTGATGCCCACTAAGCCAGGACCTGTCCCTGGGTGGGGACACCCCTGTGTGTGCATCCTCTCCGGCGCCAGCTTCCCCATGACCCAGCTGCCTTGCAAGTTGCAGCTGCTTTCCTCCCACTGGCCTCACATACAGAATATATTCATCCTAACCTCTTCAGTGCCTCTCTGTGGTCCTCAGAAGAACATCTAAACCCTTCAGCCCACCTGGATTCACAAGATGTCCCAGCTGATCCCCCGCTTCATCTTCCCCCAGCCTCCTCCCCCAAAGTCACATCGACCTTCTTTCAGCTTCTTCAGCAAGCCCCTTGTCTCAAGGGCTTTGGGCTTGTACTCTCTCTGCCTGAATGCTTTCTCCCAAATGTCCCCCACTGCTCAGAAATACCAGACACACACGCATAAACACATTCACATGTGCATGGGTACATACACGCCCACACCCACCCATGCACACACTCACACAAGCAACAATCGTCTCTTACTATCCTTTAGATCTCCATCCCTCTAGAATGCTTTCGACACTGGGTCTTCAAATCAATACGCACATTGAAAGTGGTTGTATTTATGCCCCTAATGCCTCCAAAAAGGGTTCTTATTAAGTCAAAAGTACATTTTCTAATCAATGGTGTGTGGTAGGTTCCTAAAACTAGAACATCTGTTGAATGAATGAAACACACGCCCTCTGCTCCTTCCTGTATACCCTACTCTTCTCTGCTTCTGAGACCAGTCCCCTCACTCCCCTGTCCCTGGAGGTAGCCACTCCTTGTTCTGGCTTCTACTGCAGTCACCTGACCATGCTCAGAAAGCTTCAGACAGGAATGCCTTCTTTATGAAGGAGAGGGGTGGCCTGGTGCACGCACCTCAGACCTCTTAGCTTCAAAGGGCCCAACGCCCTGACCCAGGTGAGAGCATCTGACCGCTAACATCTGGGCAGCTGAGCACATCGGTGGAGTTTGCCGCAGGAGAACCAAGTTTTTTCAGTGTTCTGGACTGAGCCATTCATCAGCTCTGACACCACAGGCAGCTTCCTGGGCAAATAGCTTTATTGCTGCATGAGATTAACCCGGACTGTAGTAATTTGTAACAAAGATAAGAAAATTGCACTGGTCTCTTAGAAATAAATCTGAATTCCAGAGTGGACAAAGGGGACTTCAACGTGAAATCTGCTATTTCAAATATAATCATATTTATAACAGCCCCGAAGAGTATAAAAAGCCAAGTGCGGTTTCTTGTTATAGGCGTCGTTTCAGGACCCGCCATTAGGAAACCAATTTAGCTAGAATTCCTAACGAGCCCAAATGCCACCTGACTTTAATGGGAGATGATTTGGCCTGTTTGAGAATCATTCCCTTGTCCATCTGACTTCATGCTACAGGGTGTCAGGGGGCGGCCAATGGAGCGAGAGGGGATGTGAGGTCAAGGGACCGGCCTCTTACCAGCTGCGGGATCTTGATGAAGCAGAGCTGGTAACAGAGGCCCCTCCCAGAACTGTTGTGATTAAATGAGATAAGAATGCGAGAGCAGCATACAGATGTCAGTGATTAACAAGCACCTGTTCACCTAATGGGAGCCGCAGGTTGGGCTCTTACAACTGCACTAAGCAGGGACTGAACTTCACCAGCGTGCCCTCATTTCATTCTCACAAAGAGGCCATGGTAAGTATCTCCATTTAAAAACGAAGAAACTGAAGGCCAGAGAAGTCACGGAACTTAACCAAGGTCACACAGCAGGTAAGAGGTATGGCATGGATTTGAGCACCTGCTCTTGCCTGTTTTCCACCACGTTTGCAGTCTCTGCAAGCTATAGGCAGCAGTCTCTGGGAGCCACAGAGATGTAAAAGTAACAGCCTTGTGATGCCCAAGCAGGCAGAGCATATGGCCCGGCTGTAGCACACACCCATGACTAAGCACCTTTATTGCACGAATAATAAGTAATGCTCATTAAATACTCGCACAGGCCAGACCCTGTTCCAGGAGCTTTCTACAAATCTCATCTGGCACTCACACAACCAGAGAGGGAGGTGGACACTATTAGGTCCCCACTGTAGGGATAAGGAAGCAGGCTCCGTGACATTAAGGGACTAACCTGAGAGCATCCATTGGCACATGGTGGAGACAGGCATTTAACCCAGGCTACATCCTTACTTTTCTATTGCAAGAGGAGATGCTGCACAACAGAAATTCTAGAAGACCCATGGGAATCCGGGTTTGAAACGGGGCTGAAGAGTCTCCCCAGAAGAGGTAACCCTTGAGTTGGTTGTTGAAAGAGAAGTGGGAATTAGTCCAGCAAATAAAGGAGAACACCAAGCAAAATCCCAGATCGCCCCGGGATCCTGAAGGACCCAACCTGTGTCATCCTGGGCGCCATTGCCATTGTCCAGCCCTGTGACATCATGCGGCATCCGGTCAGCTGCACTGAGCAGGCTGTTGAGAACATTCATCTAGAATTCAGGGACCCTATGTTACCCTTTTCTGCATACCCCAGGCCTGGCCCAGATTAGGCACTCAGTACCTTTGTGGACCAGAACCGAGTCCATAGAAACTTGGACCTAACCAAACCCTTAAAGACTTGGTCAGCCAAGGTCCTCACTTTCCAGGTAGCAAACTGAGACCCAAAGGGGAAAAAAAATGGAGACTTTCCAAATGCCATGTGTACATGGGCCCAGAGGACAAGGGGGCAGGAAGGAAGTAGAACAGAGTCAGGGGACCTAGCCTTTAGTGTGCCCCGGGTCCCAGTGGGAGGCCTGAGTTAAGGTGATGACAAGGGACAGAAACTAACAGAAGGAGGCTGCTTAACATGGAAGTTGTTGGCAGATGGATCCCAGATGGATTTGAGGCTCTGCTTCCCACTGGCTGCTTGCACAAATTAACCTCCACGAGCCTCAGTGCCCACACATGGAAAATGGGGATAATAGGGCCCATCACGGGCTATCGTGAAGATTAAGGGAAATGATGCAAAGACCTTGACCCTCAGTGCCAGGTACACAGTACGTGCTCAATAAACACTGATTCCGAGGGTCGCAATGACACTTCTTTTGCCAACTTCAGTCAGTAGCCTGTTAAGCTGATTCTCCTTCACCCACTTCTTCCTAAGTGGAGGCCAGAGCCTCCTGCAGGAACTCAGAAATTCTGCAAAATTGGTGAGACTCAGGGGTGACAGCCCCAGTAAAACAGCCTACAATCTCTTAAAGAAGAGAACAGGGAGACGGGGATTGATCTGGATTTGTGAAAGAGTTTGCTCTCACCAACAGGTGTGGGCAGAAGACACGGCCCAGAGCGCCCCTCCTCCCCTGCACCCAAGCCCTGCTCTGGGCCTCCAGGTGAAAAGGCTCAGAGGGGACAGGTTGGTTCTCAGGCATCAAGTTCCCCCTCTCTAATGTCTTCATCACCCACAGGGTCTCTGAAAAACAAGAATGCAAGTTCAAGGATTCTGCCATGGAAGGCAGAGATGCTTCCTGTTGAGGTTTATTAAGAGCAGGACTGGGCGGGGGAGGAGGGGGGTTCACTTTAGAAACTTACAGAGGAAGAGTTCCCGAGAATGCCCGCAAGACACAGGTGAGCACCCAGCTGGTCACTCCTCCAGCGACTCCCCGCACTCCGTCGTTCTCCCCAAAACCATGCCTCCTCCAGGGTCCGTCAAAACGTCTCTTTCGTACTTTGCCCGGAAAGAAAGTAAATATTTTTCAATGAAATTCAGCGATCAATTAAACACCGTCTCTCTTTAATACGAACGTTGAACCAACAGCGGCTGCACATTCCAACAAGAATATTTAAAGCAATTAAACTTTAGCTACTTTTAAAACAAATTCTTTTAAATGCTAATGACCATTGTTTTCGCACTTGATAAGTAAAATTTTGTGTCGAGCAAGGTTAGATGATTGCAATGATTTAATTGTACTTCTCAAAGAAAGGAAAATGTTAAGAAGAAAGCTAAGATGGACCTCTTACCACGTTCCTACCACAAAATGTCCTGTAACAATAGAGCCGTGATTTGCTGAAATTAAAATGCTATTATGGTGAAATTAGGGCTTCAATATTTTTAGCAGCTTTAATAGGCCTTGCATTTTAAGGGACATCTGATAATAGATAATTACATTTCATCTTAAAGAAACGGAGTTGTTTTCTTAAGGAAAATACTTTTCTTTCTTCCAGAGAGGTTAAAGCGGAGCCATCATTAGAAGCGGCACCCAGTTGCAGGTTCCTGCTTCAGCTTGGGAAATAGAGATTAGCATATAAATAGCCTTCGGTGCCTGCTTGATTCCAGCTATTTTGCGTTTCAATGTGGCATCAGAATGCACTTAGCAAGAAATGTTCGAGAGGAGAAAGAGGTTTGTAATATGTCGCTTTTATAGAGGGGGGAACTTTAAGTATAAAAGATCATCCACTCCTCTGTGGGCTTTTTTTTTTTTTGTATCCTTTCAATGCCCCAATTACAGACTCCAAGGAGCCAACAGGCCCCCTAGTACAGAGCCTTAGTTTACACGGCAGCTCTTTCTTTGGACCGAGAAAATAAGTCAAAATGGTGCACAGGAAATAAGACAAATACGCAGCTTCCTCCCGGATTCGGTGGGAGCCCTCAGGGGGCACAGCCTGGCCCCTTCTCGTTGCCCCCACACCAACCATCAGAAGCAGGGACGAGGGATGGACGGCTCCTCCAGGACCCATTTGCTGGAGCGATGAGGGACACTCCTGGCTCTCTGCCTGGACGCCAGCTTCCCTCCTGGGAAATCTCAGGGATTGGGCATGCAGCCCGGGGTTATTTCTGCCCTGGCCTGCCCACCCATGCACATGCGCTCGTGAGCGCGTGCACACACACACACACACACACGCACACACATTCGGGTTGACTGTGGGCCAGGCTGAGTCTTGGGCTATTCCAAGAGGCTTCTTACAAATCCACACTTTCTCTCCTTTGGCACAGGGCAAGAGGCAGTTCTGGGAAGACTCACAGCTCACAACTGTATAGGGAACACAGATTTTCCTGGACATGCAGCAGCAGAGGAGCTCAGTCAAGCAAGTGGTGGCCTCTAGTGCGGTTCCTGGGGTGACTTGGACCAGCCCAGAGCCTTGGTTCTGTCCTGGTTCCCCTGTGGTCTTGACCCATCGTGCCAGCTCTAAGCCTGAGTTCCTTCATCTGTGAAAAGGGGAATTGCAAAGCCTGCCCTGTCCACTCATGAGGCTAACATAGGAAAGAAATCAGAAAATGGAGGTGAACAAACTTTGTAAGCTCCTCTCCCATGTTAGCATTATGTGATTTGGGTGTTGCTGAGGTTTTGTCCTGGATGGTCTGTGATGTAGGAATGATGTTAAGGTTCAAAGCCAACGGCCAAGAAAGAATCCTTGAGACGTCTTTGGTGCAAAAAAGGTGATTTTAGTAAAGCACAGGGAAAGGACCTGTGGGCAGAAAGAGCTGCACGGGGTCATGAGAGTGGCTCATTGTATACTTTCAAGTTGGGAGGGGGTTAGGGACAGTGAAAGTTTCTAAGGAATTTGGAAGCAAGGTTTCCAGGACCTTGAGGGGGCTATTGGGAAAAGGTCATTTATTACTGTCCATTAAAACCTTAGTCATGAAACCCTTCAGATGTATATCGGTGGGTCATATGCTGGGGGGATGATTGCCAACGTGTATCCTGAGGGTAGAGATAAAGGAAGTTTCTAAAGGAATTTTCATATGTTAAAGTAGACTTACAGAATCGTGGGCGGTCAGGCTAAGATCGCCTTTTGCCCTCAGCGAAGTGTTAACATCAAGGCAGCTGAGTTCCTAGAGGAAGGCCACTCTGCCTGTTCCAAGGACTTGTTGGTAGGCTGCAGATAGTAAAGACATTTAATATTTCTTTTGCCTTGTTTCCCACATTGGTCTGTCTTTTTGTCCATCCGCCCTGGAAGCTCACCCATGCTCCCAGGACTACCCAGCCTACACATCTGAAGCAAGAGAGGTAAAGAAGAAAGGGTTTTTGGGAAACTGGTTAGGTAACAGCCCTCACCCGTCAGGCCAGATGCCCCCCGCCCCCGGGTTGCTTAGAGAGGGCTTTGTGAAGACAGAGGTGCAGGAGGACTCGGGCATCAAGGCCCTGCCTCATCACTGGCAGCAAATCCGGCACGTGGTCTGCTGCTTCCTGATTGAGGGACCCCCGATTAGGAATGCTAAAATGCAAGGCACCTTCCAGGGATGTTTTGAGATCAAAGTAGAAATCAGATGGACAGGCCTTCAGGAACTGCAAAACAAGGTATTGGTTTACTTCTTATCCCTTTGGCCCGTGTGCAGAGGGAGTAAGCCACATGCCCTGGCTTACCTACAGCCACGGGCTAGGCTGGGGGACTGGCAGCTCATTCCACATGCCTCTAGCTCCCAAACTCAGCAGTCTTCACCCCAGAAAAGTGTCCTGTGGGCCAGGGGAATCTCTGGTCTCTACAAAATTGGCCCAAACTCTCCAGGGTCCTCTTGGGCTGCACCATGTCCTATAGACACCTCCCACCCCCACCCCGGGCACTGGCTCTCTGGGAAGGTCACCACCATTTCCACCAGCACACCCGGGGTAAACTGAGGATTCTGACCCAGCAGCCGTGGAGGGCCCTCGCTGGACCCTCAGTGGGAAAGGTGCCAAGAGGCAAAATCTTTATTTCTTTTCCCCTCTCCGGGCCACAGCTCCCAATGCTATGTTGGAACAAAGGGGGCTCCCCAGGAGGAAACCTGAAGGCATTCCTTGGGTGACCTGATGGTTATGCTGGCACAGTGGCCTGGAGGGTGCCGCAGGCTCAGGCCAGAGTTCTGGGTCGCGGTCTGCTCTCTGCCGCTATCCCCAGGTGAACTCCTGCCACTTTATGACCAGGTTCCCCACCCAGAAAGGGAGAGTTCGGCATCAGACAGTCTCCAAGGACCTTTGGGGCTCAAACTCCCATCCATTCCTATTACTCTTCTCCTGGGTCTCACTCTAGACAAGATGCTCCAATTCATCTGTTTCACCAACCCAGGTAACTATGACATCAGCTGCCATTTTCAGGATCTTCTCTTATCCCCATTTTATACATTAGGAAACTGAGGCTCAGAGTAGTTGACTAACTGACCGACAGTCACACAGCTCTAAGTGAAGAGCGAAGATTCAACAGTAGGCTTTGATTCAACTTCAGAACCCATGTTCTTAATTATCACACACTGTGGTTTTCCCAGGGGACTGCCGAGTGGCTGTTTGCAGTCAACATGATTATCTTTGGTGCCTCAAATTGTTCTCCAAAATCTGATACGAAGAACAGTATTTCTACTAAATTTTGATGGTTTTCCTTGAAAAGGGTTTTCATGATCAAATGAGTTTGACATTGAGTAAAACAAATAGTTTCTTTTGTAACTGCAGGGCTTCTCGGAGACTTTAAGAAGATGTGAGTAAGGTGTATTTTAAATCTACAAGAGGAGATAAAATATACGATTTTCCCCAAACCTATTTGTCATAAACCTCTCTTTCCTTTTCTTTTTTTTCCTCCAGTGACTTGGGTTCCACTAACAGACCAGAATGCTATAACTTTGCTACTCAAGTATGAGTGTGATCCCCATACCAGCAAGCTCAGGCATCACCAGGGAGCTAGTCAGAAATGCAAAACCCCACCTAGACCTGCTGAACCGGTCTGCATTTTCACAAGATGCCCTGGTGGTTCATGTGCACAGTTAAGTTTGAGAAGTACTGGTTTGTAATATACACTTAGGGAAACATGGCTAACCTCTCATGGCCAGTGTCCATGCACAAGCCATCAAACCAGAAAATCCAGTGATGAAAAAGCATCAAGAATTAATTGGCTGGCGCCTGGGTGGCTCAGTTGGTTAAGCAACTGCCTTCGGCTCTGGTCTTGATATCATAGTCCCAGGATCGAGTCCCACATCAGGCTCCCTGCTCAGCCTTCTTCTCTCTCTGACCCTCTCCCCTCTCATGCTCTCTCTCACTCACTCTCTCTCTCTCAAATAAAACAAAAAAATTAAAAAAAAGGTAATTGGCATCATGTGAATCAGAGACCTAGATTTAGAATTAAGATGAGATGCTGCTGATATCACACAGACAGAATCCCAGAGCATTCCCACTATGGAAAATCTCTTCTCATTGCTAATGGGATGTGAAAATTGATAGAGACGAAGGATACATCAATACTCTTTGCTGAAGGCACTTCTAGAATGTAGATAGGGAAAGCACTGCATACCCCTTCCTAAAATATGAGTCTTTTTTTTTATTTCAGCTTTATTAAGGTGTAATTGACATAAAATTGCAAGATATTTAAGGGCACATCATGGTGACTTGATCCACATATGCATTGCGAAAGGAATCTCCCCCCCCCCCAGTTAATTAACACATCCATCACCTCACAGATTTATCTTTTTTGCGTATGTGTGGGAACATTTAAGTTCTGCTCTCTTAGCAAATTTCAATTATGCAATACTGTGTTATCGACTCTAGTCGCCATGTTTTACATTAACTCTTCAGACTTTATTCATCTTATAGCTGAAAGTTTGTACCATTTTACCAATTTTCTCCCTACCCCCCAACCCCTGGCAACCATTTTCTACTCATGTTCCTGTGAGTTTGACTTTTTTTTTTTTTTTTTAGATTCCAAATGTGACGCCATGCAGTATTTGTCTTTCTCTGTCTGGCTTATTTTCACTTAACATAAGGCCCTCAAGGTCCCTCAGTGCGGTCATAAATGGCAAGCTTTCCTTCTTTCTCATGGCTGAATAATATCTCATTGTGTAT
>CM053606.1:25065433-25082496 GCA_028646535.1 Procyon lotor
TGCAATACTGTGTTATCGACTCTAGTCGCCATGTTTTACATTAACTCTTCAGACTTTGTTCATCTTATAGCTGAAAGTTTGTACCATTTTACCAATTTTCTCCCTACCCCCCAACCCCTGGCAACCATTTTCTACTCATGTTCCTGTGAGTTTGACTTTTTTTTTTTTTTAGATTCCAAATGTGACGCCATGCAGTATTTGTCTTTCTCTGTCTGGCTTATTTTCACTTAACATAAGGCCCTCAAGGTCCCTCAGTGCGGTCATAAATGGCAAGCTTTCCTTCTTTCTCATGGCTGAATAATATCTCATTGTGTATATATACCGTATCTTCTTTATCCATTCATCTGTCGACGGACACTTCGGTTGTTTCCATTTCTCGACTGTTGGGAATAAAATACATTCGGTATGGATGCACAGATATCTCATTTCCTTTGGATATACACCCAGAAGTGGTATTGTTGCATCTTATGGTAGTTCTATTTTTAATTTCTTTGAGGAGCCTCCCTACTATTTTCCACAATGACTACACCCATTTATATTCCCACCAACAGTGCACAAGAGCTCCCTTTTCTCCATATCCTCACCAACACTTGTTCTCTCTTGTCTTTTTGATGATAACCATTCTGACAGGTGGGAGGCGATATCTCATTGTGGTTTTGATCTGCTTTTCCCTGATGATTAGTGATGTTGAGCACCTTTTCGTGTACCCATTGGCCATTTGTATTTCTTCTTTGGAAAAATGTCTATTCTGTTCCTCTGCCTATTTTTTAATCAGATGGGGTTTTCTGCTTTTGAGTTATATGAGTTCTTTATATATGTTTATATTAACCCCTTATCAGATGCAGGATTTGCAAACATTTTCTCCCATTGTGTAGGTCACCCTTTCATTTTGCTGATGGTTTCCTTTGGTGTGCAGAAGCTTTTTAGTTTGATGTAGTCCCACTTGTTTATTTTTGCTTTTGCTGCTTTTGCTCTGAAGGTCTTTTAATTCTTGGGAATGTACCTCCATTTCCTTTGATCTCCTCTCAATCACAGAAGTAGTTAAGGTTATTGGACATTCCTGAGCTTATCACCTGGGATACTCTTGAAAAATGGCCCCTTGTTTCCTCTCCCGGCATCTCAGATGACAGCCTGAAGGGTACAAAAGCCTGTCTCAAGGTTTTAAAAATCACAACTTAAATGACCCATTCATGCAAGATAAGACCTATGCCTAAAGAAAACTGCCTTTGCTTTTGGCTGCAATTATTTCAATTCCTGTGGCCACACTCTCTCAAGTTGACCTGACATGTTGAGCTGCAGCTTGATATATCTCTGCTCAACACAAGATGGGGGAAACAAATTAGTTTTTACCCAATGACTTCAATGTTTTGGGAGACAGGAATTTTTCAAAGTATGTTTGCAGCAGAGAGGTCCAGTAACTGGCCTGAACACACAGCTTGTAGGTGATAGCAACTGGATTAGAACACAGATCTGTCTGACCCCTAAATCAGGACTCTTCCCACCACAGAAGCAGGGCAAGGACCCATGTGCATTTTGTCATACTCTTCACTTTGGCTTCAGTGTGAAGCCAAACCCCTAAACCCTCCTTTTATAATGCAAAATATCTGTCTCCCTTCCCACCTCCCCAGCTCCCTTCTGTCTTGGTTCATTCACCTTTCATTTATCTTTATTGAATTCCTTTTTTCAGGTGCTGCCCAATGTACCAGTTGACCAAGATGGCTTTCCTATGCTAAATTGTCATGCAAATATTTTCTAGCACTCCCCACTCCTCACTGGAGCAAGATCTCTGGAACCCAGATAACTAGCAACCTATCAGTCAATTTGGATGCATCTCACAACCAACATATCCAAAATGGAACTCCTAGATCCCCCGCCCCCAGTCTTCCCACCTGCCATATGACACCAGCATACATTTGAGGGGGAAAAGTCTATTCCTCTCTGTTCTTCAACCCCCATACCTTATCAATCAGTAAGTCCTTTCCACTCATCTTCCAAAACATATTCTAAATGTGTCACTTCTAGCCTTCACCCCTGTCACCACCAGTTCTAAACCACTGTCATCTCCCACCTGGACCACTATAACAATCTTCTAACCAGTCTTCTTGCTTCCACTGGTGTCCCCCCCCCCACACACACACACAGTGCATTTTTCACAGGGCAGCCAGGGCAATCAGCCAGCTGAAACAGCATCAAATCACCCTGCTCCCTTGCTTAAAAACCTTCCTGACAAGACCTGGGATCCAACTTTCATATTCACCGCCCTATCCCTAGTGCCTGGCGCAGAGTATGTACCCAGGTAAATATTGCTTGCATGAATGAATCAATTAATAACCTTAATTGCAAACAAGAATCTTCTGTTATTTATATAAAAGTGGCCCTAATCCCTTCTTGGTTTTTCTTTTTATTCTGACATTGCAGTTGGTCTTCTGTAGTTTCTGAAGAGATGTCAACATATCTAGACTATAAGCAATTTATTCCTCCCCTTCCCTCCAGCCAGCAGAGGCAAAGGAAAAGGAATTTGTGACTTACACGCACAGATGCATCTCACTTCAGTTAGGTTGCTTGAGAATAGATGGGAGATTATGCTGATTGAACTGGACATTTTCCATTTTTATTATTTTAATTATAAACATAAACTATTGGGGTAAAATCAAATGGAAATCTGCCTATCAATTTCACAATTAGCATCTCATTTCAAGAGACCAATCAACTCAAATGAGGGCCAGTGACCTTAATCTCTCCCCAAATATAGTCCTTGATTCCTCTTATTAGTTGAAAATCTCCAAACTATGAAATATTTGGGTTAACCCCATGTTTGCATCAACGAGGCTATTATCACATTTAAATAAGTCAAAGGATTTTTGTGACCTCTGTGTTATGGTTTGTATGGACAAAAGCGAGAGGCTAAGGCTGTGCAAATCAAGAGAAATAACAAGGCCACTTAAGTAGGGCCTCTATTTTCATTTATTTTTCTAGGATTGTGGAAAGAAGCGTGATTTTTAGAAGATTGACTTTGCCACCAATTAGATAAAATTAACCCAAGAAGAGAGTAAATCCCAGAAGTCAATTTTACTCATAAAGATCTGTTAAAAGTCCAATCAGAAAAAAAAAAAAACTCAAAACAAAACATTCTCTTTGTGATACGGAATGGGAAAATTTTGGTTTCTCAAGAGGAAAGAAGCAGGAAAAGAACAAATCTGACCTAGCAAATTGTGCATCTACAGAATATCAATATCCCTGCAGGGATTCAAACCAGACCATATGCTCTGCAGAGTTAACAACTAGTCCCAACAGACCAAAGGCTCCACCAAGGTAAACACAGGGCCTATATACACAGGTGCCAACCAACCATTAGAACTGGGTAGACCAGTTACCAGTGCATTTGTCGACAGCTATCTGGACAATTTCCTTTTGGGAATATTCTTGGGGTGCACAAGAGGCTGCAACTACCTGCGAAACCTTTCAAGGCCAGCCAAGAAGCTGTGAGTCTTGAACACCTGACCCCATGGATCAACGTGCACCAAGTAGTTCCATCCAAGTCTTTGCTGAGGTGACTGATTTTTCCTCAACTTGCCCATACTGATGACCGGCTGTTTGGAATCTGCATAGCTAGAATTCCTAAGCGGCAAGAAATAGAAACCAACATAAGCTAAGCTTAGACTGCAAAGGGAAATTGTTTAAAGGAATATAGGATTGTTTCCCAGAACTCAAGAACACAAACAGCACCAAACCTCAAAAAAGACCTCACTTTGTGTCTCATTTCTGTTCTCCTCAGCAAATCTGTTTCTCAGTTCACAAGGCAGGAGGAAATGGGCACCCCTTCCTCCCAAGTTCCCATAGGTTCCACTCTAGAGAAAATTCCAGGCTTTACTAGAATCTTTGAGTCTCAGAATCTGAGGAGAAAGAATCTAACTCATTAAATTTGAGTCAGGTGTCCATTCTGATACATCCAATCATGACCAAAGAGGGCTGGTCACATGGTACAGACTCAGCTACAGGGGTACATGACCAAGAATAAGGAGGGCAATACAGGAAGATCACTGTGAGCTGAGCAGAACCTCCCGGAAGGTGTCCAGTAAAGAACTATATTGTCACAACAGAGAGGACTGGCCCAGCCCAACACACAGGGTCAGGGCCAAGCCAAATGGTTCTCACTGTACCTCTGGTCAGTGTACCTCTCCTTAGGGTGAGAAGCCTGGCTCCAGGTTAGGACTGATGCCCTATGGCTGCACAGTACTGTGGGAGTGGAGCCCTGGCTATCCTCTCTGAGAGCACCCTGCTTTCATCTTCTTCATACTGTTGATCCCAAATTGTGATCCTACGTTTTATTTGTAAACTTGACTCATGTGTGTGTCTCTCTCTATCACTTTGCTTGAAGCTCTATGAGATCACGTACCATATTGGTTTTACTCACTTTCATATTCCTGGCACCATGCCTGGCACGTAGCAGACACTCACTGAAGCATTGTTGAGTGAATGAGTGAATGAATAAAGGAATGAATGAATGAAGTGTAGGAGGCCAGGGAAGCTTTTCCAGATGATCTGGTACATGAGTTGAGGTTTGAAGACTTTTAGGGGAACAAGTTGGGACAGAATGTCTGGAAGAGAGAATACCAAGCACAAAGACCCAAAGGCACATGGTACCAACACCACAGAGACAGTGAGGCAGGTTGGGGGCAACTGGTCTGCCTAGAAAGGGAATGCGGAGGCCATCCCATGGATGACCTTGGGTAGAAACTAGAGGATTTGGAGATAAATGTTTAGATTTTAGACAAAGCCACCTTTCTTAAAAAAGATTTTATTCATTCATGAGAGAGACAGAGAGAGAGAGAAGCAGAGGGAGAAGTAGACTCCCCACTGAGCAGGGAGCCTGATGCAGGACTCTATCCCAGGACCCTGGGATCATAGCCTGAGCCCAAAGCAGACACTTAACTGACTGAGCCCTCCAGGCTCCCCTAGACAAAACCACCTGATGGGAATGTGGGAGCTGGACTGGAGGCTGGAAATCCAGTGAGGAAGTCTATGCAGTCATCCACGGGAGAAAAGAAATGGGAGTGGGAATGAGGAGGAAATGAGTTTAAGAGCTCTTAAGGAAGTAGAATCTGCAGAAATTCAGAGAATACAACTCTCTGCATTTTCTTATGTAGTCATTTAGGTACACCTTATCTCCCCTGCAAGACTGGGAGCCTCCGGCTCTATCTTCTTCATCCCTGGGCAACCAGGGCCTATAGAGTGCCCACCCAATACCCAGCAAGTGTGCTGAAAACATAAACTAACAAATGACTGAAAAACAACCGCTAACCCGGTGGCAACAGCAGGCTGGGGCAGGATGCCAAGCAGTGTCCTCCGAGGGTTTCACAGAACTTGGCTACTTGTATCCTTATCTCGCCTCCAAAAATGCTTAGAGCTACTATCCTTTTATATCCACCTCAATCCCCAGCACAGGCCCGAGCTTGGGGTAACGTCCATGGTTTTTGTTTCATTTTTGAAATGAAATGTTTCATTTTTAATGGAATTGTTTCATTTTTAAGATTTTTTTTCCAGTTTTATTGGGCTATAATTGATAGCACTGTGTAAATTTAAGGAGTGCAGTATAATGGCTTGATGTACATATGCTGTGAAATGATTACAGTAATTTTAGTTAACATCCATCGTCTCACATAGGTACCAAAAAAAGTGTTTTTTCCTTGTGATGAGAACTCTCAAGATCTACTCTTTTTCTATTATATGTATTATATTCTATTATATGTATATGCGTACATATATAGATAGATTTTTTTTTTCATGGAGGGAGCTGGGGAGGGCAGAGGCAGAGGGAGAGAGAGAATCTCAAGCAGGCTCCATACCCAGTGCAGAGCCCCACAAGAGACTCAATCCCACAATCCTGAGATCATGACCAGAGCAAAAATCAAGAGTCGGATGCTTAACCAACTCAGCCACCCAGGTGTTCCAGGCTCTACACTCTCTCTCTCTTTTTTTTTTTTTTTAAGATTTTATTTTTATTTGGCAACAGAAAGAGAGACAGCGAGAGAGGGAACACAAGCAGGGGGAGTGGGAAAGGGAGAAGCTGGCATCCTGCTGAGCAGGGAGCCAAATGCAGGGCTCGATCCCAGGACCCTGGGATCATCACCTGAGCCAAAGGCAGACGCTTAACACTGAGCCACTCAGGTACCCCTCTACTCTCTTACTATATCTTTCCAATCCATCCCATAACTGGAAGTTTGTATCTTTTGGCCACCTTCACCTAAGGCCCCATTCCCCACCCCCCACCTCTGGTAACCACAATCTGATCTCTTTTTCTTTACGAGTTTGATTTTTTCTTTTTTTGTTAGATTCCACATGTAAGGGAAATCATACAGTCTTTGTCTTTCTCTGACTTATTTCATTTGGCATAATGCCCTCAAAGTCCCGCCATGTTGTCTCAAATGGCAGGATTTCCTGTTTAATGGGTTGGACTGAAATAGACCTAAATGGAATAGAGCAGACTCTCTGTTCTTTAGAGACTACCTAATATACAGACCTGAAGGAGAGAGGGTGGCTGGCAGAACATCCCCCTGCAAAGGCTGAGGGGAGATAGGGCCGAAGTCTCTGCCCCGGGCTTCTGGGAGAATAATTTAAACATGATTGAACTGCCTCTCTTAGCTAAGAACCAGGAGGAGCAAGGATAAAAGCCCTCAGCAGACCAAAAAAACGCTCAAACACCTGAGCCAAGCCCAGAATCCAAAAGCCTCAAACAGCTAGACTGAGCCAAACAAATAACCAGAAGCTTCCGACCTCAGGAAATGATGCAAGTGAACAAAGGTATTGGCCCCAGCTCTGCTCTCAGCAAACCCACCATGAATGACTAGCACATGAACGCACTAATAAATGAAGATTTTCTACCTACTCGAGGCGACTTTTCAAAAAAAGGAGTTAAGACTGTTAATAAAGAATTTTTAATGAATAGGGATTACATTTTACCTGGGAATCTATTATTACCTTGATGTGCATTAGTTCACATCTAACGGAAGGAAAAATAGTTTCCTTGAAACATTTGTTTCATTTCAATAGAAAGCTGTATAGGGAAATCATAAAGTAACTGGACCGGGTCGTGCGTACTTTGACGTTCTCCGCGCTCCAGGCGAGCCAGCCCGTCCACCTGCGCAACAAACTGCGCTCTTCCCCCGCGCGCCCGTCGGTGGCAGCCCCTCCAACAGGAGGCGGAAAGACGAGCGGAGAGTGATTAGCCCGTGACTAGTTTAGGCCAGATGGCTGGCCTCAAAATGGCCAACGTCCCGTCGGCCAGCATTTCTCAGTAATTTGGTGGAAACTCTGCACACACAAACCAGTTTGACTGAGCTGAGAGTCATGAAGGGGAAGAAGAAAAAGGAGAAAGCTGTATTTGGTGGGGAAAAACCATACCGTGCTACAAATGTGTTGGTAGGTTTTGGTTAAGCAGGCTGAACTTACAAATATTTCCTCGTGGTACTGGAACCCTCCGCCCAGACATCACTTTTAGTGGTTGTGTAACATTCCTTCAAGCCACCATGCCATGACTTACTTAACCATTAGCCTTGTTTGGGGCAGTCAGGACTGTCTCCATATTGTTAAATTAGACACAATGCTGTAATGACTCTCCCTGCACATAGAGCTGTTTCCATATGTCAGGTTAACTAGAAGGAAGGAATTTGGGAGAAGTAATTGAGGGAGTTAATGGACACATCTGAGCACATTTTTTCTTTTCTTTTCTTTTCTTTTCTTTTCTTTTCTTTTTTCTTTTCGATTTATTTTTTTGACACAAAGAGAGAGAAAGGGCACAATTGAGAGGAACAGCAGAGGGAGAGGGAGCTGCAGGCTCCCCACTGAGCAGGGAGCCCCATGCAGGGCTCCATCCCGGGACCCTGGGATAATGACCTGAGCCAATAGCCGATGCTTAACAGACGGAGCCACTGGGGCATTGGGCACATTTTCTAAAAGGAAACATTGCTGTGGTGCCCCGGCCATATCATGAAGCAGGAACAAGACTGTCACTTCTAAGTCCCTTCCAGCTTGAAGAACCTCCTAAACCAAAACTCCCCATAATTAGAATCTCAGGGGCGGGGCCCAGGCATCTGTATTTTTCAGCCCTCCAGGAGGGCTGAAAGGAGCCACATCCCACAAAAAGAAACCCGTCACAGGTGCACAGCTCACAGAAGACTCTATGGGTCAGGACTCCCTGTTGAAAATGACAGATGCCAACTGTAGGTACATGAAGCAACAAAGGAAGACTGATTGCTCACAGCACCAATTAGGAGAAGCAGGCTCAAAAGCAGGGAGAAATCCAGGAAGCCAGGAGTCTGGGGAGAACACAGCTATGGCCACTCCTGGAGTCACAACCTCCACCAGCTGTCCCCATGGCCACCAGGATGAATTCTCATCCATCCCCTACCTCTGGGCATCACTCACTCCTGAGTCACTGCACTGGACAATTGCATACGGTTGGCTGAACAGGGACCATGTGCCCATGAATATGAGTACTTGATGCTCCTTTCCCTTTCCACATGGGGGCAAAGCTCTCCCTCCCACCTACCCTCCAAATAGGAAGAGAATTTGGATACTAGGCAATCCCAGAAGACAAATGTCTACTGTATACCTCCTTGATCTTTAGTATTTCATATGACTTCCACAACAACCCTGAGAAAGTGGCATCTTGCCCATCTTACCAACAAGGAAACTGAGGCTCAGAAAGAGTAATTAATTTGTCACACTGATGTTAGAGATGGAGACGAGCTCTTTCTGCTCCTCAGAACTACCTGTTTGTGGTTTGACGCTCTAAAATATTGACGAAGAATGTCTCTCATTTGAGCAATGAGTTATTGGAAGAAGATCAACTATCACAATCATTAGATACTGTACTTCATAAACTTACTGATCTGCACATCATTTGTCTTATTTTTGTTATTGTTAATACTTTTTGCTCCTGGAGAAAATACTCTGCACCGTGAGCTCATCTGTTCTGCCATTCAATGCATTAAATTAACACCTCAATGCATGGACTAAAACTTAGAGGTGAAAAATCTGGTCCTTCCAGCCAAGACCAAATACCATTTATCTTAGCGTTGCATATTAGAAAGACCGTTTTAAAATGCAACTTTGAAGTGCACTGGAAACAAAGATGTTTGTTGCATTGTTTGGAGGACTCTCTTTGTTCATTCAGCTGCCATAACAAAATACCACAGACTAGGTGGTTTATAAACAATGCAAGTTTATTTTCTCACAGTCCTGGAGGCCGGAAGTCCAAGATCGAGGCTCCAACATGGTCATGTTCTGGTGAGGCCTCTCTTCCTGGGTTGTGGTCCTGACTTCTCAGTGTCCTCACAGGACAGAAGGGCAGAGGGAGCTCTCTCACACCTCTTTTGTGAGATACAGATCCCATCCTGAGGGACCCGCTCTCAGGGCCTAATTGCCCCCAGGACCCCACCTCTTAACATCACCATGCTGGCTGTTAGGATTTTAACGTACAAAGTGATGGGGGTCACAAACATTTAGACTATAGCAGAGACCAACTCTCAAAGAGAAAAGTTGGAACTTGTGAAATGTTAGAGCCACGCTAAATCTCAGAGACACCTTGCTCCCTCTACCTTGCCTTCTTCGGGACTTCAGAAGCAGACTGGGAGGGGCCCCAAGATGGGGATCCAGGGAACCTCTCCGGAGGAAAACAGCATGGAGAGAGGCTGCTGCCCAAGGGAGGCACAGGGAGCCCACAGAGGGCCGGGGCTCCACCTCTGGACAGAAGGACACTTTGGCATGAACCAATACATTTTCATTTCCTTTATTTCCAGCACAGTGGATGATGAACATCCTTGCCTAATTCAGAACCAAACACCAGGCTTCAGCCCCAAGAATTTAGTGAAACTAAGTAATCAGAAATGGAGTGTGGATCCAGGATTTCTGCCACACACATTTTTTACAACAAAATAATTATATATAATTATATATTCTTACTTATGTTAGTATATGTGTAGAAAAAAATCTAGAGTATACAGTACCATTATCTCCAGGAGTAGAAGGATTAAAAGGGAGCTTCACTTTCTACATTATGTATCTTTGTGGGGTTTGAGTTATTTTTAGTGAGCAAGTATTACTTTTGTCATCAGGAAAAGCAAACAAAACAGCGAAGATAAATGTCATTTTTAAATGGTAGTCTTCCCTCCTATCAAACCAAGCTGATATGAGCACATTAAAACCACAATATGGCCACAGCAACATGGTGACGTCCAAGAGCCCGCCTGGGGTCACCGAAGGCAGTGAACAACATTCTGACACCGCACCCTCCTGCCAAGCTGTGGTCACTGGCTCATCCGGGAGCTCACCAGGACCCCAGGAAGAAGCCTTTGGGCAATACTTTTAGCTGGAAGTTTTAAAATCTCAATAGATCAAAATGGATCCATGAATGGAGCAAAGGTTGTTTCCCAAGCTGTCATCAGGGCAGAAAGTCCATCTTCTGTGGCCATTTCACTGCTTCCCAGGGACTCTATAGAGAAATGTGTATAATATATAAATAATAGAACGCTGAGGTTGAGGGAAGAATCAGGGAGTTCCTAATGACCTGACCAGAAGATGAATGAGGGAAGAAATAAGGTGAATGTGAAGTGATCTAATTCTGGATGGTTATTAGAATTATGAGCAAACTGCCCCAGGCTTTTAAGTCAAGTCATATTGCTACTGAGTTACTGTTTGCAGATGCACAACAGGAAGGGAGAAGCTTTTCATGCTCCGGCTTCTCGGCCGAAATGTCAAGAATGTTGTCCAGTTTAAAAACTGACTTAATAACATCAGTGTCTCCTGCCTGAGCCGGTCACAGACTTTGGTAGTGGAAAATGTCAGCACACTATTTCTCTCGCCCAGCCAGCGCATCTTTGTCTCCAAGTCATACAAGTGGTATGTGTCAGCCAAAGGATTTGGGTAACAGTGTAAAGGTGTGTCAACCCCAGGCCTCTGCTCCATGCCCCCAGCGAAGGAGTCCAGGGGAAATGTCCAAACATTGGGGGATCTGCCCTTCCTCCTCTGGCAGAGACAAAGGCCTGGGGGTGCAGGGCTGGTGCCCAATCCACCTATCAGCACAAGAACCCCCTCCAGAGCTGAGTGTGGGTAAGAAGCTAGGATGCCAAGGCCACAGAGAGGCTCCCAAAGCCAGCAAGGACAGAACTGGGAACCAGAGAGTAGAGAGCAAATATGTGTGAGGCCTCACGTCCCTGGCCCTGGGGATATAGCTGTGACAAAAACAAAAACAAAACAAAAAAAAACACCAGTCCCTGCCCTCCTAATCCTCATAGCCTGTGGGGAAAACCAACTGGAGACAAATTACTACAAATAAAAATATGTGATAGCAGCTCCAAGGAAAAGAGAGGATATTCCAAGGAATCACAGCCAAAGAACACGCTACAGACGGGGGGGGGGGGGGGGGGGGGGGGGGGGGGGGGGGGGGGGGGGGGGGGGGGGGGCTGTAAGACATCCTCAGGGAAGCGGCTTTGCATTGGAACCTAGGATGGGCAGGAATTGAGTGTTGAGGAACTAAAGAATGGCATATGTCAAGGCCCTGGGCTGGAAAAGCCCTTCAGACAATCAGGGACTAGAAAGGAAAGCAGCATGACTGGAGCGCTGCGGGCAAGGTTAGGAGTAGCCCAGATGGGGTTGTTGGGGCCAAGGACGCAGCACAGGGAGCAGCCGCCAAGAGCCTGTTCTTTGGAGCTCGCCAGAGGTGGGGTCAAATCCCAACTCCACCAGCTATTAGCTGTGTGATCTTGAGTAAGTGACTTTACCTCTCTGAGCTAAATTCTTCAAGCACACAAAAGGAAGGTAATGATCCCCCTGTCTCAAGGTCAGTGTCAGGATTCAGTATAACATACACAAAGTACTTCTTGGCACAATAATGACTCATAGTAAATGTTCAATGGATGAAAGTTAGTGTTGATGCTGAGACCATCCGATGGTTTGGGAGTAGCCAGACTGTATATTTCCCCTGTACCAACTGTCCCGGAATAACTTCTTAATGCTTGCTCTTACCCCTAAATTCCCAACACAAGCCTGAGTCAGAAGAACACAGTGCATTTCTACACTGGCCTTTTCCCTTTCTCCCCAACCCTCCTCCAAATCCAAATCTTACTCTCCAGAGCACATCACTGTGAAAACACAGTCTAAGTCTGCAGAAGAGACTACTGGAAAAAATAGCTTTTGATTTTTTTTTTAATTTAATTTTTTAAAATTTAAGATTTAAAAAAAGCCAAAGATATTTTTAGAACTAAATTTGTTGAGGGGCGCCCAGGTGGCTCAGTGGGTTAAGCCTCTGCCTTTGGCTCAGGTCATGATCTCAGGGTCCTGGGATGGAGTCCCACATCGGGCTCTCTGCTCAGCAGGGAGCCTGCTTCCCCCTCTCTCTCTGCCTGCCTCTCTGACTACTTGTGATCTCTATGTCAAATAAATAAATAAAATCTTTAAAAAAAAACAAAACTAAATTTGTTGAGCATTTCCTAGGTACCAACTGCAGCCTCCATGCTTTACATGCATCATCTTTGTTAATCCTTGTTTAAAAAAAAAAACTATTACCCTCATTCTACAGTTAAGAAAACTGAAACTCAGAGAAGTCAAGGTACTTTCCCAAAATCACACAGCTAAGAGGTGGGATGCTGAGATTCACTCCTGGGGCTGTGTGACTTCAAAGCAGGCACTCCCGACCCCTGCACCACACTGCTTTTCCATCATCAGAGACCCCAGGCACCCCAGAGATAATGCCATTTGACCTATCTCTGTACAGCTAGAAAAACTGAAGCTCACTTAAAGAACTAGTCTTGTCAAGGCCACACAACTAGTGGCAAAGCCCGGACATTTCCAGGCTCTGTCTTCCATGTCAATCATTCCAGCAGTGCAGGGTAAGCCGAGTGTATGTGGTCAATGATGGTGGTCTCCAGGGTCTGAAGGAATATATTAAGACTTCAGATGGAGTAACTGCTGTCCATAGCTATGCCATATTGAAAAAAGAGTTAAATTCTGCTCAGAGATATCCTGGGGAGTATCACCTCAAGAACGCACCTGCCAATATTGAGAGTATAGTGGTGGCCCTTTCGAGGGTCCCAAAGGTTTCAGTGAGCTCAGAAAAACTGTGTCATGTCCTGACCCAGGGCGTGGCTGCGCTGAGCAGCTGTCCTCTCTCACATTCCATCTGGTGGAGCCAGATTCCTGCCCCTTTCTTACTCCATTTTCCAGAGCCCAAGACTGGGAGTCCAGAGACCTCCATTTTGGTCTACACAAGTGATTACAGTAACTGGCTCCTCTCATAGGCCGCTTTCCCAACCCTGGCTACACTCGTAGCCCTGGAAGGGGCAGCCCAAAGTGCCCTGTGTCCTATGCCACCGTCACAGCTGATTGGCCACAGGCAGACAATCTGGGCCAATCCTGTTATCTCCTCCTGAGATTTTGGGATGAGGACCCAGATCCTATAGCGTTAGCTCTGGGAGTGGAGCTGAGAGGGCAGGAGACTCAAACCTGGTGCTGCCACCATTCTGAAAGAACCACAATGGGCTTTGTGCAAAAAAAAAAAAAAAAAATGTGACCAGAAGTAGTCAGGCTTTGGTGAAAGAGAATGAAGAAGCCCTGCGGATATGAGAGGCCATGAGTTCCCTCTCCTGTGGTGAAGCGAGGCCGGCTGGCTCCACCATCCCCTACAAACACACTGGACAATACCTCATATCCTTCCCAGTTCCCAGCACCCACAGCCTTCAATTCCAGGGTTCCTGCCTCTCAATTCCAAACCACTCAACCATCAAAGCAAGTAAAATCCTTTCTCGGTAAACCGTCCTGCCACACTCTACTCACAAGCACGTAGTAGGTTAAGTCCATTCGATCATGATCCACCCACCCATACACATTCCTTCTTTGTACCTAGCCAAACAGCTTTCCTGGGGCCTTGACAGTAAGGTCTTCTTGAAGTATCTGAGCCATTCTAGCTCCCCAGCTCACAGCAGGCCAAGGAACAGCATTTGCACTAGAAATTTTCAGCCGCTTAGGATCTTCTCTATTTCCAAACTGCCCGTCTTCCCTGTTGGGACTGTCAATCATATGGCCCCACCTCCCCAGCCCAGGTTGACCAATCAAAATACCCCAATCCCAGTAGACTCAGTGATTGGCAAAGGGATGGCAACGGGACCCAATCAGGCAGGCCCTCCCAGTTGCTCCACAGGAAGCCTGACAGGCCCAAGGTAAAACGGGAAGGTACAATGGCAAGTTTGGGAAGGGGGTTCTCTTTTTTACATTAACCGTGCCCAGAATGACTCGCAAGGCAAACATGTGCTGGTAGCACTCAGTGGGGCCATCTATTAGGACAAACCAAACTAGGTTGCAGGAAGAACTTAGCCATGAAATCTCAGAGGCATAATACAATAAAGGTTTATTTCTCACAAAGTCAGGTGTGGGTCAGAGGGCCTACAATAGTTGCCTTCAAGCTCTCCGTGGCAAAGGCAAAAACAAAGATGGAGGGGGCGTACCAGCTGTCCACTGCCTTAGCCAATAGGGACATACGTCACTTCCCCCTCAAAGTCTATTGGCCGGAACTAGTCACATGGCTCCAGACCACTTGCAAGGGAGGCTGGGAAATATTAGAAGCTGTCTAGGTGTTTGATGAGCAGCAGTGGCTTTGAGCCGTGTGAAATCCAAAAAGAAAATCAAATATGACTTGAGCTGGAGTTCTTTGAATTTTCTCCAGAGCCCCAAATAGTGTGGCTTTTAAAGGAGACCCAGCACCAGAGCCCAGTGAACATTCTGTTTATCCTGCCCTGAGGGGAAACCAATTCACCTCTGCAGGCAGCCTCCTCCCCCCAAGTGGGCACCAAAGTTGTCCCACACAGAGACGCCGCCCCCAGGACGGGGATGCACAGTCGTCCCCTGGGAAAGGCCACCAGACCTCGGGCTCCTCCCGCAGCCCTGGGAGTCCTGCGGGCTGGGCCGCAGAACTACACCAAATCATCGCTACTGAAACATCCCTGAAACATGCCCTTCCTGAGCAATTAGGCCAACACAAACAAATTGGCCCAGAAAATCAAGGCTCCCACAAGCGCAGGGACTTGATCTTGAAGGAAGACAACATTTCCAGCCTTGTACCTCTTAATCAACACAATTATGCAGAGGCCTTTGCCAACAGTCCCCCCGCTAGTCTCTACCCAAGCCCCAGATATTGCTCAATTGGTAACAACCTAATTAGCGGAGGAAGGAGACCGGGGAGGGAGCTCGCCGTCACAGCCTCCTTTTCAGGAGGCTGCGCACCTTCAAAGGAGCCTTTCCCGGGCAAGTGGAGGGCTCTCCAGAGCCGAGCCGGGCGCTCAAGGTGAGCGGGAAATGGCGGCTCCAGCTTGTAAATCAGCACCGCCTAATGTAAACAATGTACTCTTCCTGCTTCTAATGAGCCCATTTTCCCCCAGCTGGAAGGGGCCAGCACTGGCAGGGAGGCCTTTGATGTGATTCACTGGAATCTTGATGCCTGCGCAGAGGTATTCCGTAGCAAGCCGAGCCCTTTCATCTCGGCAAAGAGAGACACCCCCTTCACACGGCAGGCCCACCTGGAAGACAGGTCTTTTACAATAGCGACTCTGGAATCAGCTGTCGGAGGAAACCAGATGGTTTTGCTTTTACTCATCTTGATCAAATTAGCCCGGAAGCTGTGTGGCTTCCTGGAGGCGGAGAGGGGCGGGTGCCGGTGGGGCAGGTGTGGGGAGGGGGATGTCACAGTGGAATAGATTATGCAAATGTACTCATTTGTCGAAACAAGAATGTTCTTAAGGAAATCATCTGACTAGATTAGGAAAAATTGGTTTTGGTCAATGAGCAGAGTTAGCCCGAACTCCCCCAAATAATCTGCCCAGCATCCCCCACTCATGGCCAACAGGGCAGTTCCCTCTGTTGGCCTGGCCAGAGGGTCAGCTAAGGACCAGGGAAGGGGAAGGGGGCGGACCCTGGAGCAGGTGAGGGCTCCCCTCAAGCTGCCTCCGGAGACACAGAGGCCAGGAGATGGACAGAGACGGAGATGCAGATGTGGCTGGAGCAGCCCGGGACGTCCCTCCTCTCCTGAAGAAACCACTCCTTCCTTGTCCCTTCCACCTCCCATTGCTTGGGACTCAGGGTTAGTGGGACTCAGCCACCTCTGGACAGATCCCTGAGACCATCCATGCTGTCCTCCCATGCCTCTCCTTTGGCTTTTTGCCCCAAGTCAGCCTCTCTCTTTCTGGACCCCAATCCTGATTTTGTCCCAAAGCCAGACCTCTCTACTCAAGGCTGTGTTCCACCAGGCCACCTCTGCCCTCCAGTAGCCCATTTTGTCCCCACCACCAGCCTAGAGAGCAAACAGGGCATCGTGCAGCATGCACAGAGAATGTACATGCCACACTTCTTGGGCGTTTGTTTTCCACAACAGGAAAGCAAGGCTCGGAGGGCTTATGTCACCGGCCCAAGAGTACCTAGATAGTAAGTGCCAGAAAGGATGTGAACAGAGCCTACTGTAAAGGTGCCAATTAAAACCAGTAACATCCCCTTCAGCCCCAACCCCGCCCAACCCCCACCCTCTCACACCAGCTGTTCGGGCAGGGACCAATGTGTTCATTCATTCAACAGTAGCAGGATGTTCCAGCAGATAGGAAGCAGAGCCGCAAAACCTAGATGTGTGATCAGGGATCCCACACACACACACACACACATACGCACGAGCACACACACACACACACACACACACACACTTTCCATCCACTGATTTACATAGCAGCTGGGGAGACTTCTTTAAGAACTCAAAGGATGTCAGCATCTGGGGTACAACTGTACACAGGCCGTCCGCAGGCAGGTCCAGGAGTCCGAAGCTCTGCCCAAGTCAAATCCCAAGGAGGGCCCGCGGGGTCCTGGGAGAGACCCCACCTCGGGGAAGAGCCCGAGGGTCAGGTGGAGGAGAGGGAAAGGCTGTGAGGCCTAAAACCACAGGAGCTGTAGAACCTTGGTGCCCAAGCAGCCCTCCTTTGGGGCCCCTCCGAAAAAGCAACATGCGACAAGGGGGACAAAATTCCCCCAAGATT
>CM053606.1:25082996-25130102 GCA_028646535.1 Procyon lotor
TGGGGGTCTGTTGCAGAATGAAGTAGACTTGAGGTAGGGGAAGGAGAGAGGAGCTCACCTCCAAACATGACCTCCAAACAAGTCTGCCCACCCTTCTATGCACAAGCTGCTCTGCACGTCAAGAGGTAGACTTGCGGCACCTGGGTGGCTTGTCGGTTGGGTGTCTGCCTTCGGTCATGATCCCAGGCTGGGATCAAGTCCCGCATCGGACTCCATGCCAAGCAGGGAGCCGGCTTCTCCCTCTCCTTCTGCCACTCACCCTGCTTGTGCTCTCTCTCTCTAGCTCAATAATAAAACCAGTTAATTAATTAAATCTTAAAAAAAAAAAAAAGAGGTAGACACTAGTTCCCCTCCCCGTGACTCTGAGTGGACATGCGATTTGGTTTGGCCATAGGGTGCAGGCACCTTCTACCTTTCCCTCTGGAAGCCAGCCGCCACGTAAAGAAGCTCATCTTGGGCCCTGTGATACAGCCACATGAGTGACCTCCATGACGGTAGGGGGAGCACAACCATTCAGTGAAATAACAGCCAACCCACTGAATCACGAGAAACAATAAATTGTCATTTTAAGCCACTAGGTTTTGGTGTGGTTTGTCATGCAGCAATCGCTAACTGATACCTAGAGGGATGAAGAGGTGGAGAAGGATGGGGGATAGGGTCCGGCAGAAAACATCGTGAGCCAGGCCCACAGCTCATGTCTGTTTGTGTAGAGGGGCAGGGAGAAGGCTCCCTAGAATTGCTACTGAAGACTCAGAGCAGAGCCTGAGCCTCTGTATCTCGGAATGCAAGGGCAATGTCAAAAGGCAAAATTCCTTGCTTCTGATGTGATTTGACAAACAGCTGCACACCCTCTAAGGACAAGCTGCTGTGGAAGCCCGGGGGAAGGGCTCTGCCGGGGGCTCCCGGTGGGGGAGTCGTGGTCCTGTTCCACACAGGAAGAAAAGAGACTCAGAGGAGAGAGAGAGCCCATGCAGTCGTAGGGGTCAAGGTAGGCTTCATGGAAGGAGAGAGCATTTCAAGTCTGGCCCACCACACCTAGGCAACCTCACCTCAAACATTTAAAAACATTCAAAAACATTCCTAATCCATCCAGGGAGGGGGATCTTGGGGTCAGGGGACATGGCTTCTGGTCCAGACATTGTGACTCACTCACTATGTGACTTTGGACAAATGTCTTGCCTGAGCTTCAGTCTTATCTATGAAGCAGGAATCAAAAACACTACCAACCTCAAAGGCTAGCCGGAAGGATTAAACAAAATAAGGTGTGTGACCGTGTTTTGACTTTTTTTACATGGCTTTTTTTCTTCCCTGTGCCTTTTGGTTCCACACGAAGGAAGTTTATCTAAATACTCCCGTGTCATTGTCATCATTGTTCGCTAGGCACTTTTCCCTCCCCACCTTGATGGGTGAGTTGAGGAGGGGCACAGCCCTGCATAGCCCACCCTGTCCCTCTCTTCCTCATCCTTCTGCCAGCCGGCAGACCAACTCATTCTGCTCTGCCCTCTGCCACCCTGGGAGCCTGTGGAAGTCAAGAGAGGGTGCAAAGGGCCAAGGGTGGATTTGAGGGCCAACAGAAAAGATCTTGCACATCACCAGCAGGAGACCAGCTCAATAAATCATAGGATACCCATGCAATTGGGTAACATTCAGCCACTAACAATCATGTTGAGAAAAACTATTTACTTTTTTTAGAAAGCTTTTATTTATTTATTTATTTATTTATTTATTTATTTAAAGATTTTATTTATTTGACAGAAACACAGCGAGGGAACACAAGCAGAGGGAATGGTAGCAGGAGAAGCAGGCTTCCCCCCGAGTAGGGAGCCCGATGCGGGGCTCGATCCCAGGACCCTGGGATCACGACCTGAGCCAAAGGCAGACGCTTAACGACTGAGCCACCCAGGCGCCCCAGCTTTGTCTTTTTTAATTTGCTTAAGGGTTTTACTTATTTATTCATGAGAGACACGAGAAAAGCAGGAGAAGCAGGCTTACCACTGAGCAGGGAGCCCTTTTCGGGACTCGATCCCAGGACCCTGGGATCATGACCTAAGCCGAAGGCAGCCGATTAACCAACTGAGCCACTCAGGTGCCCAAGAAAAACTATTTATTGAAAAAGAATTCATTCTATCTTTCGGCGAAAAGGTACAGATAAAACATACAACATAACGCAACTTCGGTCAAAAAACATAGACTCACACAGAAAAATCTGAGGAAGGTTAGTCCTAGGTAACAAAAAAAAAGAAAGCTAGCATAATTTTTTTTTTTCTTTTTCTTCTCTGAATTTTGAAAACTGTCCATACAGAATATTACTGGGGCTTAAGCAGCCTCCATAAATGCCCCTGTCTTCCCTGTTTAGGCTCTGAACTAATGGAAGGGAATATAAAAGAGTAAGACGAGCAGAGGTCAAAGTATCAATTCTATTACTGGGCCTAGCAGGGATAGAAGCTGGGCTTAGAGGTGCAGCAGCCCGGGCTTCCTAAACTTGAACCCCTGAATCAGACAGACTTACACAGGCAGCATGAGCAGCTGCCCCTATCATAGAGGCAAATGGCCTTGAAGTCAGCAATAACTGTAACAACAACCACCATCACGGCTTACTGAGCAGTTGTCCTTATTTACTTACTTACTGAGCAGTGTCCAAGCGGCTGTGCTAAGTGTCCAACACACAACCACACACTGAATCCCCACAACAGGCATCAGAGGTGTATTTTATGACCCTCCTTCTTCAGACAAGGAAATGGGGCACACGAGTTTAGGTCATTTTCCTGAAGACATGCAGACAGAGAGCTGGAATTCGCCCCCAGGCTCCCCAGGTGGGAAGTCGCCGGCCTTCCTGTTTGGAGGGGCTGCCTCTAAGGGCACATCTGTGAACTTGCCCATGAGGGAAAGAGAGGTCAGGCCGTAATGCCAGGATTTGAAACAGGCTCAACGTTGGCCACAAAGAAACTTCCAAAACTGTGATGAGGTCCATCTTGATGAAACAGCCACTCACACACTTTTCCTGGTAGACAGGCAAGCATAATGGAAAATGAACTGGCCTTCAATTCAGACAACTGGGGGGCCCATGAAACAGTGATGTGACCCCAAGAGGATCCGTCTCCTTTCTGGGCCTCAACTCCTCTTTCTGTGAAGTGGAGGGTGCTGAGCAGATTGACTGGGAAGCCCCCTTCCAGCTTGGATATGCTGAGGTTCTGGGAGGGCTGTGAGGTCCTGCGGCCCCTGAGAGGAGGGGAGCCTGGAGCTGCCCAGCAGAGCGCACCCTTAGCGCACGGGCCGTGGGTCTTGCCAAGAAAAGAGGTTTGGTTCTAAAAACAACACAACTGGGGCGCCTGGGTGGCTCAGAGGATTAAAGCCTCTGCTTTCGGCTCGCGTCATGATCCCAGCGTCCTGGGATCGAGCCCCGCATCGGGCTCTCTGCTCAGCAGGGAGCCTGCTTCCTCCTCTCTCTCCGCCTGCCTCTCTGCCTACTTGTGATCTCCCTCTCTCTGTGAAATAAATAAATAAAATCTTTAAAAAATAAAATAAAATAAAAAATAAAAACAACACAACCGTGTCCACCCCCCGACGTCCCCTGGCTCAGCTCCCATGCCTGGCTGAGTTGAGGAGAGAGCCAGACAAGGATACGTTGATGCATAATGGACTCTTGCCCTGAGATCCCTGTAACACTCTGTGAACTCTCATCGGAGTTCTCTCACTTTGAGGACCAAACAGTCAAGCAGCAGCAGAGGGTATGAAAGCAGCTCTGCCTATTTAAAGTGAGTGTAAGAGGGGCGCCTGGGTGGCTCAGTGGGTTAAAGCCTCTGTCTTCAGCTCAGGTCATGATCTCAGGGTCCTGGGATCGAGCCCTGCATCAGGCTCTCTGCTCAGCGGGGAGTCTGCTTCCCTCTCTCCCTCTGCCTGCCTCTCTGCCTACTTGTGATCTCTCTCTCTAATAAATAAATAAAATCTTTAAAAAAAAAAAAAAATAAAGTGAGTGTAAGAGACGACAAAAGCTGCCACCATTGTAGCCAAAGCACCAGCTCAAGAAAATGGAGCGACACCAGGCAGCTGAGAACATGTAAGTGATGGCCCCTGGCCTCCCCACCACCCCCAAAGGCTGCACATCACCAACACATGCAACTCTCTGCACAAACACCTTCTCTCTGGCCTGAAGTGACCCCCAGGGACAGAGACAATACCCCAGTGTCCTCAACCATGAAGTGAGAGAACTCTGAGATGAGGTCAGACTGTTGTCCAGAGTTCCCAGGGGGATCGGGCTCCAGTCCCACAGTGGAACTGGCTATCCTCTGCCTTCGCTATCCCCCAGCCATGTTTCCTGGGATCCACTCCTGAACAAACTACAGGGACTCAACTCTCTGTTTGGTGACTTTGCAACGGGTCAACCTGTCTAGGTGAAACTACGTTTCCCAGGATTCCATTTCCTGGATATTTCCAGCTAAGGTTGGTCACAAAAGAATTTTGGCTGGAGGTTTGGAGGGCAGTAGGGGAAGTGCAGCCATTTCGTGGCTCACACACACCATGACTCAGCCCATCGGCATGAGGTCCGCACCTCCTACACTTCCCCTGGACCTTCCCTCAGCTTCTCTGACCACCAGGGCAGGAACATGTGTTTAGCTCTGTGACACACCCCACCATCAGAGGCAACAAGCAGACCCCAACTTTGGAGAGTTCTCTTAGGCTTCTAGCTTGTCCTTGCTGTCCCTCCCTTTCCTTCATCTTCCCTCTCTCTCTGTCTCCGATATCAGGCACTGTGATCACAGCCTTACAGAGACTCCCACAATGGATAAAGACTGATCCTTATAACAAGTGCCCTTAAATGTGGATATGTATTGTCCCAGAAGAAAAATCAGAGACAATGTATGTCAGTGGGGGGCAGGCAACCCCCCATGAGGAGACACATGGGGGGGCAGGCAAACCCCCACGAGGAGACACGTAGGATGTTTTGCTCCTGGTGGCAGGTGGACCTCTTTGACTGAATCCTCACCCATACACCTTGTCTCAGATTCTGCTTGTGGGGGAACCCAAACCAAGAGAGCCAGCAACTCCCAGAAAGTATTGGGATAAATCGGTTAGACTTGAGGTCCCCATAGGCGGACTGAGACATTGCCAGGAACAGAGCATCCTCAAGACAATATGAGGATGTCATCTTGACCCCTCCCTCCTGGCTGGCAGGGCCCATATGCTACACAATCAAGCTTTATACTCACACCTCACACTTCCTCCTGTTCTCAGAAAACAACACTGGCGTACTCTCGAGCATCCAACGAGAAATATTTCTGTGAAAATGTCAACAACATTATCACTTTCTTGTTAAGTGGTGGCATATTCCCTGGTGCTCAACATCAAGAACCTTGGTGCAGAATCAGCCTGTTCTCCAGGGTTCAATCAGAAACCGAGTTCCCAAGAGTTAGAGCCACACAGCCCTCCGTCCAGAGAAAGGAGTTAAAGGCTCAGCTGGTAGCAGGCTGGGATTTTCAGGGCAATCTCGGAGGTTGGGACCCAGGAAGCCTGGGAGTCCTCACAGTCATCATCTCCAAGCAAAGCTGTTTGTTCTCTCTTCAGCTTTCCCACGGGGCTCTGCGAAAACATGTATTGGCCCATTTATCACCAGGCCATGTAACACTGCTCCACCTCACCTTGAGCTTCTCCAGAACAGGATGCTGATGGCAAGGCAGTGCCTGGGGGAGTGTAGTAAAGGAGATCAAAGGTGCTCTTGTGGTCCCCAAACACTGACCCTGGAAGAGCACTCTCAGGACTTCTTCTCCTCCTCCTTATGCAGATAAGGAAACTGAGGCCCAGGAAGGACAAAATTACACAGACTATGATCTCCTTGAAGCAGGAATGATGGCTTGTTTGTCTCTGCTTTCTCAGAACCAGCACTGGACCCAACACAGAGTAGGCATCAGTAGTTGCTGAGTGAGTGAAAGAATGAATGGATGAATGGATGGATGGATGGATGGATGGATGGATGGATGAATGAATGAATGAATGAATGAATGAATGAAGCTGGTCATAATAAACCTAGAACTGGGGGAAGGTGCCTGGCTGACTCAGTGGGGAAAGCATACGACTCTTGATTTCGGGGTTGTAAATTCAAGCTCACACTGGGTGTAGAGATTACTTAAAAAAAATTTTTTTAGGGGCACCTGGGTGGCTCAGTCATTGAGCGTCTGCCTTCGGTTCAGGTCATGATGCCAGAGTCCTGGGATCGAGCCCCGCATCGGGCTCCTTGCACAGCAGGAAGTCTGCTTCTCCCGCTACCATTCCCTCTGCTTGTGTTCCCTCTCTCGCTGTGTTTCTGTCAAATAAATAAAATCTTTAAAAAAAATTTTTTAATAAAAATAAATAAACCTAGAACTGGAAGTCAAACCTCCTGACTACCAGATCCTTCTACTTCCTTCACGCCTCCCCCAGCCCACCCTCAAGTTCACATCTGATCAAAAATACAATTGCTTTTCCATTGTTGGCCCAGAATTCTCTCGGCTTATTCACCCAGAATCCCCTCTGGTGGCTCACCCAGAGTCCTGGCTCCTCTTCTGGAAAAGTAGAACTTTTGGGATAGCGATCAAAGGCATTTTAAGGGCAAAGGCGTGAAAACCGTGGTTGCTAGGGCAGTTTTTCCAAGTCCATCGGCTGAGAGTCTCCAGCTGTGAAAAGGAGCATAGAATTAAGACAGCTTTCAGTCCTCACCACTACCTCCAGCCCTGCGTTCCCCACATAATGGTCACTGGGAGATATTAGCATCTAAATTATTTTAAGGAGATGTAATAAGATTCACCCAGCAGGCCATTAATGACGAAAGAGATTATTACTGGAAAAAATCCAAGACTGACTTTGAGCAGAGTTGGTTCATCTAAATGACCCTTTCCCTGCACCTCAGATGATCCTGGTCCCCAGAGATTATACAGATTTGAAAAAGTAACTGCTATGGAACATGCTCACGTTTATGCAAGAGGATCTTATGGAAGGAATCTCTAGAGAATTAGGGTCAGGAGTGCATAGCAGTGAGATAAATGAGATGTTCCCTGAATCGTAAGAATCCTCTGTGGCAGAATTTACAGGAAGCATCTCCAGTCTCCATATTTGGCAGGCATCCAGCCAGAGTTGTCAAGTATTAGATTAATTTTAATTCAATGCAAAAAACCACATTAGTGTAGTGTTGCAATTGAGAGTTGAAACATACAAAAGCCAAGAGTCCTTGAAGTGAATCATTCCAAAGCCCGAGCATCATTTCAAGCGTCCATCAAAAAAAGCACATTCCTCAGAGCATTCCCCCGCTATCTGCCATCTTCAAATCGTACTACTTAGCCAGGTAAATGGGCCACTTGGCAACGACCTGAGGGGACAGAGCTGCTGATGAATGTTACTCCATGGGTCCTGGTCACAGGAGTTAAAGTTCAAACTCCTTGATACGGTATTCAGGACCTTCCACCATCAAGCTTCAGTCAGAACCTCCACAACCTCATCTTTCAGCACGACCCTCCACAGTGTGCAGGCCGCAGCCACACCAGCCCTTTGGTGACCACTGGTAATCTTCCCGCCACTCTTCACCAGCACTGCTCACTCAGTCTACTCCACTAAGAGCCTGGAAGGAAGCAGCCCCACATGTGGTGCATTAGGAGGCATCCCCTCCTCCCCCCAGTCGCTGCTTACTATGGAGGGGGAGGGGAGCTCCTGACCCAGAGGAGGCAGTCCACTAGCTAGCCATCCCTGAATTAGATTTCTCTTGAAAATTTGAACTAAGAGATACAAATGAGAGTTTGCCTTGAGTCCACAAATAGGGAAGACATTTTGAAGCAACATGCAATGATGAGCAACCAAAGAGTCACCTCACAGAGAGAACGACACAAGAGACCACAGGATAGAGATAGAGAAAAGATGGGTCTAGGTTCCTGCCTCTCTTTTGTGACTCCTCATCAAGCCTACTACTGTTGGGGCCTGAGAGATATCCCTCACCTCCTGAGGAATGATTTCTCTCACAAAACATTCTGAGTAAGTGGCTTTCACGGGATCCCTCGAATCTCACTAGCAACATAAAACAGTAGCCCCTTTGAGGTAGATAATGCCAGTCATCCAACCGGTCACCCAGCAGATGCTTATATGAATGGCCTAGAAACTGCACACACACACACACACACACACACACACACACACACGGAAAATCTGCATCCAGCTATACCCCTCCAACCTCTTTCTGCTGAGGTGACATCACCCCTGGGAGGAAGCCCTATGGGTAGTATATTAATCAGGCTTCTCCAGAAAAACATAACCAATAGAATGTGTGTCTATACAGAAAGAGATTTATTTTAAAGGAATCAACTCCTGTGATTATGGAGGCCAGCAAGTCCAAAATCTATAGGGTGAGTTGGCAGGCTGGAGCCCCAGAAAGAGCCCATGTTGAAGTTCAAGTCCAAAGACCACCTGCTGCAGAATTCCCTCTTGCTCAGGGAAGGTCAGTCTTTTATTTATTCAGCCCTTCAGCTGATTGGATGAGGCCCATCCACATTATGAAGAGTAATCTGTTTTATTCAAAGGCCCCTGATTAAAATGCTAATCTCATCCAAAAACACCCTCACAGAAATATCCAGAATAATGTTTGACCAATATGGGGGCACATAAGCCATGTACCAGCCAAGTTGATATATAAAATTAACCATTACAGGTAGTATCTATTTTTAAATGATCCTGACACGTGGGACACAGGCTCCTGATCACACCCCTCCAGCCTGTGGAAGTTCGGTGTGGTCACAGCCTCCTTTACTAGCCTCTCAGCTGTAAATTATGTTTAAGGCCATGCTGGTCACCACTACACTGAGTCGCAAGCTACAGGAGTAAGGTAAGGCCTTCTTTTTAGGCTTAGAATAACACACACACACACACACAACGCATGCACACCTAACCCTGTGAATGGGGTAGTGGGGGGAAATGCCATAGCACTCCAAAAACTTTTTCAGAAAAATGATCTCTCAATTGTCTTAGAGCCTATGCCAAAATCAAGACAGAGAGTATCATCTCAACAGTCTCTTACACTAGCTCTAGTGGGTTGCCATGTATTATGAGACCTCCACCAGTGGCCTTGCCTCTGGTCTTATGCCTGCCAATCAACCAAGAATGCCCTCTTTTTTCTTCTCTTTTCTCAAACTCCCATGAAGCCAGTTACCATGTGGAAGAAAGACAAAAAAAGAGAAACCTAAGCCTGCATCCCTCATTGCACAAAGCCAAGGCCCTGCAGTTACCCAGACCAGCCCCCTTAGAAGACAATTTGTGTCTTCTAAGACACAAGACAAATTGAAGACAATTTGCTAATCTGTTCTATTAGCAGCTTACCAAAGTACTCCTACATTGTCCTCTTCCCAAGAGGGTTTCAAGAAAATGCCATTTTCTCTGTCATGTTGCCGTTTCAGTGATACCCCTTATACTGTTGCCATCTGCCCAGCTGTCCCACCCAGAATCCAGCTCTGGGTCCCTGGGCGGGGAGGGCTGGCCTGACCCAGCTGGACCTCATGGTGTCCAGAGGAGCTTGGAGCAGCCTCACCCAAGACTTTGGAACATCACGAGTAGGGATGAACTCAACAGAAGCCATGAGGGAAGTTGAGGTCCAAATGCCACCAGAGTAGAGTCAGGCAAGCTGTGACTCCAAGAGAGACCAGGGGAGGGTGGGTTGAGCCCAGGGGACTTCCATCTCCTCCTTGCAGAAGCAAGAGGAATGTCAGAGGTCACCAAGTCCAAGATTTAGGACTTTCTAAAGCCTCACTTGACTCCTCCTCAACCCTGAGATCATAACCTGAGCCAAAGCGAAGACAGGCATTCAACCAACTGAGCCACCCAAGTGCCCTCACCCCAGGATTTTTTTAATTAAATGCTTATTAAGCGAGCACTCTGTGTTAAGCTTTGCATTGGACATTTCCACTGGTAGTTATCACATTCACTCCTCTTGGCCACCTTCAAGGTTAGCATCATCGGTCCCATTTTACAGATGATTGAATCAAGGCCCATCAAGGCCCAAAATCAAGCACATTGTCTAAGTAGCACATGTTAGAGTCAAGATTTGAACCCAGACCTGTTGACCAAGTCCAGCCCTCCCTGCATGATTCCCAAGCTGATGGGAAGCAACCCACTCCCTCACAGCAGACTAGCCTATGCTGGAGAAGCTCTGACAGAAAACTATAAAACCCTCGGGACAGAGATTCTATATGTTAGAATCCAAGTCTTAGAAGAATCTGATGGTGCAGAGATATATATACCCATTCTTAAACCAGCATTCCAGATGGGAAGGAGTATTCCGCCATCACAAGTGATGTGCAGCTGCTAGGGGGCGGGCAAAGGCCTGAGCAAGTCAGACTCCTTATTTGGGTCTCATTTCCTTCATCTGCGTAAGAGTGGGGGATCACGGTTGGGTTGGCAAATAACCAACTAATGTGCCCCATTCTTTCTTCTCACATCCATGACAGACGTTGCTGATGGAGTGCCACATCTTCCTCCCAACACAGCCTTCCAATATTTCTCAACACAGTGTTCCAAGCAATCACTACAGACCATTTATTTGCCTATGAAACTCTTTGCTAGCGTTAGATCCACTCTATTCTTCCAACTATAAATATAGAAACATCCAACATGGCTACCTTTTGCCCAGTGATGGCCCACTGCATCTTTCTCACATGGAAGCTCTCTCTGACCCTTCCACCTCCCTCTTTCACTTATAAGCGTGATGGTGATTATATTGGGCCCACTCAGATAATCCAAAATAATCTCCCCATCTCAGGATCCTTAGTTTAATCACATCTGTAATGTCCCTTCTGCCCACATCAGGTAACACATTCAGAGGTTCCAGGGGTTAGAACATGGACATCTTTGGGGGCTACTTAGTTTGTCCACCACATATGTCTCATGGGATCATGTCTAAGGATTAGATAAAAATCATTCCTGTAAACAGTTTAAGCCCAATGCCCAGCAGTCGGTAAACCCTCAATAAATATTAACTATTGTTACTGCTATTTTCCCAACCTCTAGCCTGTGCTGACTGCAAATAAGTGTTCCATAAATATTGGACAATATGAGATTCTATTGCCGCTATTGTCACTGGGCCCCCCGGCACTGCACCTTAGCACCCCTCCACGAGGGCATTTGTTATGCTCTGTTGTCCGTAATTGTTTACATGTCACTCCCCTCATCTCTTCAAGGAGAGCAACGCCAAGCAAAGCAGCACTGGCCTCCCACAGGGCCTGCCATAAAGTGGGTTCCCAGGAAACATGCCAGGAGAGGCTAAGTAAGGGCCAGCCCCTGTGGTGTTCAGTACATGGGCACAGTCCTGGGGCTGGATTCCAGGGCTCTGATTCTCAGGACAAAGGTGGGGCCGCTGTCCAGCTTTCACTGGTGGCATGAGATTAGCCACGGTCAACCCTCTGAGCGTGGCTGGGGAGGCTGAGCCGCGTGACCCCCCCCACCACCACCATTTCTACTCCTGGCTAAGATACCAGTCTTCTGGAGATGTTCAACACAATTAACCCACATGCACAGGGGCCATGCTTGGGGAAGAGCAGGATCTTGGTCCGCATTTGTTTCTTTGTCCAAATGCATGACTGGGTTGTCAGCCACTGGCCTGGAATTTTCTGTTTAGCAACCTCATTCTCTTCTGTTGGGAGAACTAGCCTGGGGCAGAGACTGGATACAACTTTGCTCTCAGAGCTCCCCTTGATGGGTCTTCATGTGACCCAAGAGCAAGCGTGGAAATTCAGAACCCGCAGTGTTTTAACTCTTTCCTCTCGAAGTGATGGGGTGTGGGGCAGGCTAATGTATTGAGAGGTTAAGTTGTGGGTATTCTCCCTTTGTTCTTCTATCTCATCGCACCATGAAGGTGGTCAGGCTCTTCCTTGTCCCCTTTCCTTGAGGAACTTCATTTGACCAGAAGAGGTCCAGGAAGGGGGCAGAAGTTACCTGCAAACCATCCCTTTCCTGGCTTTTGTTGCTTAAACCCTGAATTCTTCAAAGAAGAATGTCTATGACTATCTCCCTGCCCACATTATCCAGCTTTCCTCTCTTTCTAGCCCCCCACCCAAGGTACACACGCTCACCCATGCAGGCGCATACACACACGCGCGCGCACGCGCGCACACATGCGCACGCGCACGAACAAACATGCATATGTACACGCACACACACATGCATGTGCTCAGCCACACGTGCATGCACACACATATGCACATATATTTACCCACATGTGTGTGTATGTGTGTACATGCATATTCAAGGGTGCGTGCCTCTACAAACACATGGCCACGTGTGCATGCCCACTACACACATGTGCACACGCCCACGATGCTCTAGTCATATTGAACCTCTTCAGTTCAGGAACTGAAGATTCCTTCTCTCACACCTCACTCTCCAGCCCCCCAGGCCTTTGCGTCTGTTGCATCCTCTTTCTGGAGCATACTTTACCTTCTGCCCCTTTTTACCTAGCTCCCTCTTTGTCTTCTACCAGATCCAGACTTGAATTCTTGGCACTAAGGACTATAAATGCCTGTTTACTCCTCTGCCTGAGCAACAAAATACACAAGTCCATTTTGGTCACCTTTATATTCCTTGTACCCAGCATGTGCCTGTTGTGACCATTTGAGAAATGAAAGGGTAGGTGGATGGATGGGTGGACAGATGGATGGTTGGATGGATGGGAATAAAAGCAAAGCACTGGCTCATACCCAGGCTTACCCCAGGGAAACTGTTTAAACACCAGCCCCCTCTGAGGCCCCAGGATTCTTATCTATGCCCCAAAATGGTCCTGATTGTTCCCCATGCGCCGCCTTGGGGCTCTTGGGGCAGGATAAGGAATTAGGGGTTACCCTGTAGTTTAACTATGATCTAGAAACACTTTCACAATCTCCAAGTAATTAACATTCCATCAGGCTGGCCTGGTCCTCTCGTGGACATTTAGAAGCATTGTGACTTGAAGTGAAAGCCCCTTGCTGATAGCGTATCGGGAAAATCTCCACGAGATACAGTGTCTTGTCCCAGTCCAAACTGATGGTCATGCCAAGCGGAGAGATAACAGGTTGAGTGCTCCCAAGAGAAGCTGGTGGCTGAGGACACGGATGAAAAATGGCTGTGGCGTGCTGGCCTGTGGTGTTGGTTCATTCTCTGATAGAACAAATGAGGTTCCTGCCCTTGGGAAAAGCACCACTCAGAGTTTTCTCTCTGGGGAGAGACCCAGAAGGGGGATAACCTGAATCCCTTGTCAAACTTAGACCACTCTCCCCCAACAATGCCACCTCCCTGCTTCCTCCCCCCCACCAACCTCCACCCTGTGAATTTGGCACCTGGGCAAACTCAGAAAAACCCAGCCTCCTGATAGCTTCATTTCTTCTCCATCCTTCCATCCCCAAACCTACCTCTCTTCCAGGGTCCCCACCAGTAAGTGATGCCCCCATCTGCCCCTCACAGGTCACAAACCTCAGCCTTCCCCAGTCTCTCCTCCCCTATCCCACCCCTCCCCCCACCCCATGAGCAACGAGCAACAACACCGTCAGTCCTTCCTTCGATAACTCCCTGAATGCTCCTCACCCTCCACCCAACTCTCCCCCAGATCTCCACCCATCCTTCCTGTCTGAACCTGGGGAAAGCATCCCACAGGTGGTTCCTTTTTCAGCCCCTTCCCAACTCAGTTCTTTTCCCACAAAGTCAACCTTCTCATATACATTCACTCCCTTGTGCAAAAGCATCTCCTGAGCACCTAATAGGTGCCGCCCACTTTGTTCAGTGCTGAGAACACCTAAGCAAACAAGACACAAAGCTGATTCTTTCGCTCTCCTGTTGATGGCTCTCCACCGCCTCACCATGGAGCCCATGCTCCCTGGCAACCACCGCCGGGGGCCCCCCCCCCAACCATGAGGCCACTGGCTGACCTCTTTGGCCACAGCTCCCCCCAAGAACCCAAAGGTTCAGCCATTACAAGACAACTCACTGTCTCCCATGCCAAGCACGGTCCTGTCCCCTTGCCTTTCTTCCTCCCCTTTCTTTCTTTCTTTCTTTCTTTCTTTCTTTCTTTCTTTCTTTCTTTCTTTCTTTCTTTCTTTCTTTCTTTCTTTTCCTCTTATGAAAATCCTTCCCCATTCTTCAACAAGAAATGGCTCAAATGACATTTCTTCTGTGGAGTTGCCATAATTCCCCAGGTTGGAACTAATCACCCAATTCTCTTCGCTTCCAAAGCAGAGCTCTAATACTAGCATTATAACATTTATTTCTTCCAGGTTTATGGTTTAGGTAATGAGGTGGGGAAATTATTATCTAGCGGCTGATGCCAGAATTTCTCTTAGGGAGGAATGCTGTCCTTTGGGAAAATACCTTGAACTCTAGCCCCCAGGTGCTTCTCTTGGGGTTCACAGATTCAGAGGGTAGGGGTCAAGAGTTCTTATCTGTGTTCTGGGGAGGGCAGGGGCGGGAGGGTCCTCCCACACACTGCCTCCCCCTGGGGTCCTCTCTGAGGAGGTGGCACTGAGCAGAGACATGAGGGAAATGAGGGAATTCTGGGGGAAGGGCATTGCTGGGGGATGGAACATAGAGGTAAGGTGCCGGGGTGAAGAAGCATGATGTATGTAGGGGACAGGAACCTGTCGCTAGCATGTCATCTTCTTGGGGCATGGAAGCCTGCTTAGGGCCACCTGTAGATTCTGTCCCCAGAACACACATGAGCACAGGTGTGTACAACAAAGTGTTACCCTGAATTCCAGAAGGTTCACAGACCTTCCGAAGCTAGCCATAACAAGTGAGTGGGGAGGAAGCAAGGGGATACATGGAGCCCAGGTTAAGAATGGCTGCACTGAGCACGAAGGTGAGGCCGGAGATGAAGCTGGAGCCACAGGCAGGAGGCTAGTCATAGTGGACACTGAACATCCCATCCAGGGCTTGGGGCTTGATTCTAACTATGATGGGCTGTGTCAGCATGAGTTATGAAAGCCATCACAGGATGCCTCGAGATTTAGGAAGAGGTGTGGACAAGAGATGATGAGGGGAAACAAGAAGGGGGCAAAAGAGGACAAATTAGAGAAGCACCTAAAAGACGGGTTGTATTCAATCCTTACGGCAGCTCTAACAAATGACCACACATCTGGTGGCTTAAAACAACACGGATTAAATCCCTCGGAGCTCTGGAGGCTAGAAATCTGAAGCCAGTTCCATGAGGCTAAAGGCAAGGGGTCAGTAGGGCTGGTTCCTTTTAGAGGCTTTCTAAAGGAGAACCCATTTCCTTGCCTTTCCTAGCTTCCTTGAGGAAAGCTAAGGCATAGCAGCTTTCACTGGTCTCCCTGAAGACCCCTCTGTGGCCTCGTGGACAGTCACACTGTCACCCTGGGACTGGGCCTCCCGCTACCCAGATCCCATGGTGTCTCTGCATCAGCCCCTGCCCAACCTTCCTGGTCCCCAGGGTTCCAGTCATGCCCCTCTCACTGTGGGCAGCCACCAGCCCACTGTCCTTCCAGGACCAACCTGGTCCACTCACCCCAGTCTCCAGTCTCAGCCACAGCCCCACTCCTGCCCCGTTGAGGTAGCAAATGGCTGTCCTGCCTGGCCTCACTCCGCCCAGAATTCTGAGACAGAGAGTGCAAATGGGGAGGAGGGAAAGGAGACAATCTCTTTTTACTCTGCATTCTCAATTGTTTGGAAATCAGACTTTTGCCATAAATGTCTATAAATACTGAGAGAAAAAAAAATATTGAGAAAAAGTACAGTGGTTAAGGACACAAGTGCTGATGTAAGACATTTGGGTTCAAATCTGGCTCCTCTAGAAGCCAGGTGACTCTAGGTGAATTGTTTTACCTCTTTGTAGCTCAGTTTTCTTACCTGTATAAATAGAAAATACCAACAAAAGAACACCAAGTGCTTCCCATAGTGCCTAACTATTACACCGATGCATTAGTTAAAAGACACAATCAATCTCGTTTTGAATCTCAGTTCTATTACCTATTAGCTCTGCAGCCTTAGGCAAATTGCTTAACATTTCTGTGCCTCAACTTTCTCATCCATCAGTGGGGCTGAAGATCATCATTGTATCTACCTCATAGAATTATTATGAGGAATAAATGAGGTAGTGTACCTAAATCACTTCAAAGAGTAGCTGGAACAGAGTAAACACTGTAAATATTACCAGTTATTATTACTTAATAAGCAAATATTAACTATTATTATAAATATACATTGCATGGTTATTGACATAAATAAGATCTTACTGCTAATATCACTCTACAACTTGTGTTTTATACTTAACAATTTGTTTTGCATTTCTTGGATGCATTTTCACATCAATATATAAAGACGTATCTTATACCGTGGTACCACTGGCTCACTGCACTGACCATAAGAAGGAAGTACCCAGCTTATTTAACTATTCCCTTGTTGGTGAGCACTCTGATTGTTCCTAATTTTTTGCTTTTATAAACCATGTTGCAATGACCATCCTTGTTCTCTGATTCATCCATAAGTATTTCTCTGGGAAAGATAACTATAAGTGGAATGGGCAAGTTGCAGGGTATGTGCATTTTTATTTTATTTTATTTCCTCATTGAATTTCCTTTTTTATTGAGGGATAATTGGCATATAACATTATATTAGTTTCAGGTATATAACATAATGATTTGATATTTGGATATGCTGTGAAGTGATCCCCATATTAAGTCTACTTTTCTCCTGGCATCATATAGAGTTATATAATATGCAATACAGTATTGTTGACTATAGTCACCATGCAGTATATCATCTCCCCATGAGTTATTTAGTTTATAACTGGAAATTTGTACCTCTTGACCCCTTCTCCTATTTTTTCTATCCCCTACTCCTTCCCCTCTGGCAATCTGTTCTCTCCATCTTTGAGTTTGGTTTGGTTTGGTTTGGTTGTCCATTTGTTTTGTTTTTTAGATTATGCATGTAAGTGAAATAATACAGTATTTGTCTTTCTCCATATGACTTATTTCACCTAGCATAATGCCCTCAAGGTCCATTGATATCGTCACAAATTACAAGATTTCATTCTTTTATACGAAGGAGTAATTTTACATGTGTGGTTGTATACATTCTAAAACTCTACATTTTTAATCCCATTCTCCCACATTTATTTTCGATGTCACATTTTACATCTTTCTATTCTGTGTATCATTTAACTAGTTGTTGTAGTTATAGTTATTTTTACTACTTTTGTCTTTTAACCTCCATGCTAGCTTCATAGGTAATCAGTCCACTACCTTTATACTTAACTTTACCAGTGATATTTTTACTTTCCTATGTTTTCTTGTTACTGATTAATGCCCTCTCTTTTCAGCTTAAACGAGTCCCTTTAACATTTCCTATAAGGCTGGTTCAGTAGTAGTACACTCCTTTAGTCTTTGCTTATCTGGAAAACTCTTCTCTCTCCTTCAGTTCTGAATAACCTTGCTGGTTAGAGTATTGCTGTTTAGAAATCTTGCTTGTAGCCCTTTGAATACATCATGCCATTCTTTTCTGGCCTGCAAAGTTTCTGCTGAAAAATCTGCTGATTATTTCATGAGTGTTCCTTTGTGTGTTACAAGTTATTTTCTCTTGTTGCTTTTAAGATTCCTTACCTTTTGACATTTTAATTGTGGATCTCTTTGGGTTCATTGTATTTAAAACTTCCTGGATCTGGATGTCTGTTTTCTTCCCCAGGTTAAGGAAGTTTTCAGACAACATTTCTTCAAATAAATTCTCTGTCTCTTTATTGCTGTCTCTTCTCCTTCCAGAACCCCTATCACGCATATGTTGTCCCACTTGATGCCAATAGATCCCTTAAGCAATCTTCACTTTTCTTAATTCTTTTTTCTTTTTGCTCCCGTGCTTGGTTGAGTTCCACTGCCCTGCCTTCCAGGTCACTAATCCCACCTTCCGTTCCATCTAGCCTGCTGTTGAATCCCACTAGCATATTTTTTGTTTCAATTATTGTATGTTTCAGCTCTGTGACTTCTGTTTCGTACTTTCTTATATTTTCTATCTCTTTGTTGAAGTTCTCTCAGTGTTCATTCTTCTCCCAAGATCAGTGAGCACCTTTATGACCATGACTTTAAACTCTTTATCAGGTAAATTACGTATCTCCACTTCATTAAGGTTTTTTTTCTGGAGTTTTATCTTATTATTTCATCTGAAAGAATGTTTCTTTCATTGTTTCCTCATTTTGTTTGATTCTCTGTGCTTTTTTCTATGTATTAGGTGAATCAGCTGTCTTTCCCAGTCTTTTTTTTTTTTTTAAGATTTTATTTATTTATTTATTTGATAGAAAGAGATCACAAGTAGGCAGAGAGGCAGGCAGAGAGAGGGGGAAGCAGGTTCCCTGCTGAACAGAGAGTCCAATGTGGAGCTCGATCCCAGGACCCTGAAATCATGACCTGAGCCAAAGACAGAGGTTTTAATCCACTGAGCCACTCAGGTGCCCCTGTCTTTCCCAGTCTTAAAGGAGTGATCTCAGGAAGACTGAGGATGTGTTTCAGGCTCCTGTCTTTTCAGTACCCTGGGGTGCTAGCTTGCCAGAAACTATCTCTCTGATTGTTTCAGTCCCATGGGGCCCAGAAATGCAAGCCCCCTGGGCTACCAGAGCCAAACATTCAAGGGGCATCCCCCATGTGGGCTCCATGCACGTGCAAGCATTGGTAGGGCCACAAGAGTGTCAGGCTGGGGTGCCCCTGCCCACCAGATTGGTGGAGCAGCATCACAGGAGTGTAGTGGGCCAGGGTGAACCCACCAGGTTCAGCAGGGTGGGGCTACAAGAGAGAACAGGGTCAAGGCAAGTGGCACTAGCAAGATAAAGGTAGAGTACAAGGATGGCAAGTGCCCACCAGCACCAGTGCTAAAAAAGAAGGAGAGTGCAAAAATGGCACCTACCAGTGCCTCCTTCCACAGAGAGAGTTCCAATAGACCCCTGGCCCTCTGGCAGACAATTTAAGCTTAGCCAACAAATCCCCTTCACATACAGTCTAGGTGCTTTTCAACCTACTACTTTTATGCTGAGTCCTAGGATAAGTGGGTCTGTGCATGAGTCCTTTAACAGCAGAGTCTCAGTTTCCTATAGCCTTTTGGGTCTCCTAGAAGTAAGCCTCACTGATTTTCAAAGCCAGATGTTTGGGCAACTTGTCTCTCCAGGGTAGGTCCAAAGAGTTGGGGTGCCTAATATGGTGCATATCCCTGAGGAATGAATGGCCATTGTCATATGCCCCAAATTTGTGAGATCCCTCATGGTTATGGGTCATTGTGCCAGGGGTGGGGTTTTTAGCAAGATTATATCTCTGGGGGTGCCTGGGTGGCTCAGTGTGTTAAAGCCTCTGCCTTCAGCTCAGGTCATGATCTCAGGGTCCTGGGATAGAGCCCCGCATTGGACTCTCTGCTCAGCAGGGAGCCTGCTTCCCCCTCTCTCTCTCTGCCTGCCTCTCTGCCTACTTGTGATCTCTCTCTGTCAAATAAAAAAATAAAATCTTTAAAAAAAGAGAGAGAGACTACATCTCTGCCTCTCCTACCCATTTCAATGTGGCCTTTTTATCCTTTTCTGTGGAGGAGGTATTCAGCTAGCTTTCAGGTCTTTTTCAGAGAGAACTGTTCTACATGTAGCTGTAGATTTGGTTTGTCCATGGCAGGAGGTGGGTTCAGAGTCTTCCTATGCCTTCATCCTCAGGATGTGCTGATTTTCAATGGACAGAAGTGGAGGAAGAACACTCAAACCAGACAAGTCCCCAAAGAAACTAGGTCCTTCTTAAACTGGCTGGAAGAGAAGGAGCACATTTGGATTTAGATATTTCTTATGCCTTTTGGGATATTTTGTCTCCTCCAGATGTTCCCTAGGCAGCCAGAAAGAGGCACTCGCAGCCTACCATACTCCCTGTGCATTTTGATTTTTGGTCATGCTCCTAAGTGGCTCTCCAAAGTGGTTCAACCAACTCATATTATCCCCCACAGTGCATGAGAGCACTCATTTCCTCAACCCTTCCCAACACTAGATATTTTACCTATTTTTATAAATTTCTATCCATCTTAAGGAGGTAAGAGAAAGTTCATTTTACTGAGCCCTGTTTCATGAAATTGAGCATCTTTTCGTAAGTTTATAGCCATTTGTATTTCTCTTCTGTGATCTGCCTGTTTACAGCTTTAATATGATTTTCTGTTGGGTTATTTGTCTTTCTTATTGATTTTTAGGGCTTGGTGATTGATTAGATGTGAGGAAAGAGGAATTAAAAATCACACCTAGTCTTTACGTTTGGACAACCGTGGAGACCATGGGGCCATTCATTGGCATGGAAGCACCTAGTGGACAGTGGCCAGGAGGGGCTATTAGTACGTGGTTAGACAGAGGTTGGGGCCCTTTGGGATGCTGCCATATCCTCCTCTCCTCATACACATGTGGCTGGGAGGGCTCCAAACCAGTAGTATTAGCAACCATCACTCACAAATAATCTATAGTGAGTGTCCACCATGTGCCAGACACTGTCCTAGGCAATCGGAACATAGCAGTGAACAGACAGGCAAGATCCCTGCTCTTGGTGAGTTCATATTTTAATTAAAGGCAGATGATCAAAGTAAACCATAAATAAAAAAGATTATTTCATATATTGATAAATGCTGTAAGGCAACAAAACAGTAATATGGTAGAGAGCATGAGTGGGAACATCTTTGGTTGGAAGGTCAGAGGAAGACTTTCTGAGGAGATAACATCTGAGTCTAGATCTGCATGATGAAAAGGAGACCTGCTAAGATTTGGAGGAAGAGCATTCCAATAAGGACAGCAGCAGGAGTCAAGGATGAAGCCAGGCAGAGGCTGGATGTTACAGGAATGGAAAGAAGACCAGCATGGTTGGAGAGCAACAAATGTGAGGGTAGGTCAGGAGAGGTAGTAGGAGAAGTTGGGGAAATGGAGAACGGACAGGTCACGCAGAGGCCCTTGAAGCCGTGGAAAAGAGTTTGGAAGTTATTCCATATTAAAAAGAAAACTCTTCAAAGGCTCTAAGTTTCTAATGAGGAAGAGTCCTGATATGATCCATGCCTTAGAAAGTGACTTCGATTTTGGGCAACAAGAAGAAACCAAGAAGTCCAAGGTGAATAGTCTATAGGCTGTATTTTGGGTAGAGCCTATAGAACCTCTGATAGAACATGAGAAAGAAAGGAGTCAGAGTTGACTTCTCATTTTCTGGTCTGAGAAATTAAGTGAACTGTGGAATTAGATGGGAAAGATGGTAGGGTGGATACGGCTGATTTGGGCAGGAGCAAGAGAATCAAATGTTTTATTTCAGATATGTTAAGTTCACGGTAGTTATAAAACATCATAGGAGCACTGGGGCTCAGGGAAGAGTCAGAGCTAAAAATATAAATCTGGAACTTTCTGCAAACGTATGGTATACTGCATATTCATTGCTTTGTAGCTTGAAATCCAACTCTCTTCCTTCCTCCCCCAAAGTACCCAATAGACTTCTCTTACCATCTTGGCAAGAGGCTACTTCCCAGTTGACTGCCGCTCTGACTAGAGAGCTGACCTGAGGAAGAAGAGTCAGGTCATTGAAAAACTTCTCATTTTCTCCACCCACTTCCTGACGCAGACATGTGATTTAAGTTGGGGCTATCGGACCCTCATAACTGATGCTTTGAAGTTTAAGCAAGTGCCTGAAGGATGGAGGGAAGTTCAAAGACCAGAGTCATGGTGGTGGCCAGTGTGGTGAGGATGAGACTCTCCCCCAGGCCTGACTTTCACTACAGTTCCTGCTCTGAAGTCCCACCTCCTTTTCCTGGCCTAGTCTCCCAGCTCCCATGCCATCTGGGAGCACCCCAGGTTTTGGTAGATGGCTCTTTGTTCACAGCAGCCAGACTTCCTTTCTGTTGCTCACAATCAGGAACCCTGACTGATATATGAAATACTTAAAGTCCCGTGGCCAGATGAGGCCACCCAGGATAACAGTACAGAGAAAGAAGGATGGAGGAGAGGACAAGTTCTTTTATAGAGGAGCCATATTGGAACAAAGACTTGGAGACTGCTCCGGACTGAATTGTACCCCCACAAAATTCAAGTTGAAACCACACCCTCCCACCCAATATCCTAGTATGTGGAGATGAGGCCTTTGGGAAGTAATTGGGCTTGGATAAAATCATGAGGGTGGGGCCCTCATGATGAGATCAGTGCCCTTCTAAGAAGAGACACACCAAAGAGCTTGTTCCCACTCTCTCTCCATGTGCATATAGCGAAGAAAGGCCATGTGAAGACACAGCAAGAAGTGGCCATCTACAACCCAGGGAGAGAGCCTTCACTGGACCTCAACCCTGCTGGCCCTCTGATCTTGGGCTTCCCGGGCTCCCAAACAGTAAGAAACAACTTCGTGTTGTTTAAGCCACCCAATATCATATTTTGTTGTGAGAGCCCCATCAGACTAAAACAGAGACCAAAACCTCTAGGGCACCAACACCTCCCAGTGGGGGAGGTATTACCGATCTCTTTAATAGTTAACCCAGCCAGGAGGCTTTCCTCCCAAGAGCTGAAATGGCTCTCTGGGAAAAGGAAGGCCTCCAAAGTGGGGATCCTGGTGCAGTGGGAAATGGGCTATGTCCTGTAGGAACAGAGCTGGGGTGGGGGAGGAAAACAGTCAAAAGGATTTGTTGTCACCCTTACTGCCACCAGGGACTTACCCCCAGGAGGTGATCTGTCACAATGTGGAGAACAAAGGCAACGTTGCAGTGATGAAGAGATTTGAAAAAGAAAAAAAAAGAGGAGAAGGATACAGCCAGAACGGAGGAGGCGCTCCTGAGCTCCCAAACAGAGAAAATACCCCTATGTCCATTCCCACAGCGAGAACCATACAGGAGGGGTCAGAAACCCACAGTGGAACCACTTACAGCTCTCCGGGACCAGCACCAAGGGCATTCACCCCGAGAACATGCATCACCCCCAAGTCTTTGCTCCTACACTGGAGCCTCATCCCTCACCACCCCAGGAGCAAGGACACTGGCTACAGCAGGGAGGTGAGAGCCGAAAAGGGAGCAGAGATCCAGGGGGTGGAGCCAGAGTCTGTGTGGCCTGGGCTATAAGTCCTGAAGTGATCCATGGAACACTACCCCCATCCTAGGGGGAGCACCCTAGGGCTGGGAATTGGGCAGATGGGCTGCACCGAAGGGATATGAATAAGGAAGAGGTGTTCCCACCTGGAGATCACCAGATGTGTAAAACCCGAAGGTTCCCAGGTCTCTCATTTTCTCACTTTACTGTGCGTCCAAATCCCCCAGGGAACAGACTCCCTGCAATGTGGAGTTTTCGGAAGCCCCACCTTCCCGCTGCCGGGTGACAGAAGCCACAGCCTTTGCCAAAACCTTCCAAAGGGGCACGTTCACCCTCTGTTCTGCCTTCAGTTTTCAACTGGCCCTTATGTTGAGAAGAAGGAGGAGGGCGAGGAAGAGGAGGTTGGGAAGAAAGAAAGAGAAAGAGAAAGAAATGAAAATTAAAAACTTCCAAAAATTGTTTCAAGTCACAGCTCGTGACTCTAACCTTCAACCCCCCAAAAAGCATCCCTGAAGCTTGCAGTGTCAATCCAAGTGCTGGGCCCGAATTACCGAACCTTCAGCTTGAAAGAACCGGAGCAAAAAGGTCAGAAGGAAAACCACAGGACGTGGCAGGAAGTTTTTCCATTTCGGTTACTTGAAAGGCGGAAGACTTTCAGAGAGGGACATAGCCCAGAGAAGTCACCCATTTAAAATAAAAGGTCCTCCAGGTGAGCAAGGCAAGCCTTTGAAACAGCTTACTTGTGACTTAATTTGATCCCTTATTGTTTAAATAAGTAGAAGGAATCTTTGGAAAACGCAAAATGGTCCCTTCACTCCCATGCTTCAAACCTTTGGACAGCTCCGCAATGCAATGCCTACAACCGTGTTCCCCTAAGTGTGACCTGCAGTAATGGGTGTTGGGCGAATAAAGGGCTCCTCATTGCTGAATAAGTGTGTAAAAACACTGGATTAAACCATGTGACACGGGTTTTCCTACAGGACTTATCAGAGCCCTTATTACACTAATGAGCATCAGCCGTTGCCAGGACTGCGAGGTGTGCAGCAATTCCATCCCTGGCTTGACCGCCATGGAATTCCTGTTTCGGGTAGCATCCCTCAGGACTGTGGTTTCATGGATGACTTCGGGACTTACAGCAAAGCCCTGAGTCTGGCACTCCAAGGCCCTTCCACACCCAGCCTCCTCACCTTCCTTCCACACACATGCAGCCTACACCTGAAGTTCTAAGCCCCCCAGCAGCATGCCCTTTACAAAGCACTTGAAACACTTTCATGCTTTGCTCAGGCTGCGCTCCCCGCCAGAGACGGCTTTCCTCCTCGTCTTCACCATCAAACTTCTGCTCATGTTTCAGGCTCTTGCTCAAACACACGGCCTCGATGGGCCTTCACCTGCTCCCTCCTGCAAAAGTTAACTGCTCCCTGTTCTGGGCTCTATCACAGGGCTGATCAACCTGCACCGTGATTAGCCTGAGCCTCTCTGTTATTAATTGAGAGCTTCAAAAAGGCTGGCAGTGTGAGCCGACTACGGAAATATGTGTTGGCAATATTAATAGCTTCCATCTGTTGGCACTTCCTAAGGCCAGGCATTATTGTAAGCTCGTGACATGCATTAACACATGTAATCCTCACAACCTCACTTGCTGGGTAAGTACAACTATCATCCATTATTATTATCCCGGTTTTATAGATGAGGAAGCTGAGACTCAGAGGGTTTACCTTGCCCAAAGTCGCATGACCAGTGGGTGACAGAGCCGGGACGCAGCCCTCGGCTCCCGAACGCTGCATTGTGTCCCTTGAGGGCACCAAAGGTGAGCCAGAGTCCAGGGCCGGCTATTTCCGAAACCACATGATGGCATCAAGCTCAAAGGTTCTTTCTATCTCTCCACAGTGCACCCTCGAGAAATCAGCTCTGCCCTTGGGCTGGCTCCCCTCGTGGTGCCAGGCCAGCAGTAACAATTCCAGGTATCATATCCTAACACGGCAATGTCCAGAGAAAGGAAGGGAACATGGAGTGAAGCCTAAAAGCATTGTCTCCAGAGTCAAACAATTTTACTGCCTTCAGTAGGCGGTATCTGACCACGGGCAAGTGAAGGGTATACAAAGATATAGCAAAGATGGGGCGCCTGGGTGGTTCAGTCAGTTAAGCATCTCCTTTCAGCTCAGGTCATGGTCCCAGGGTCCAGGGATGGAGCCCCATGTCGGGCTCCCTGCTCAGCTCCTTCTGCTCACCCCCCTTACTTGTTCTCTCTCTCTGTCAAATAAATAAATAAAATCTTTAAAAAAAATTAGATGGAATTAAAAAAAGACGGAATGGGCTATCTTTTTTTTTTTTTTTAAGATTTTATTTTATTTGACAGAGAGAAACACAGTGAGAGAGGGAACACAAGCAGAGGGAATGGTAGCGGGAGAAGCAGGCTTTCCTGCAGAGCAGAGAGCCCGATGTGGGGCTCGATCCCAGGCCCCTGGGATCTGACCTGGGCCGAAGGCAGACGCTCAACGACTGAGCCACCCAGGCGCCCCGGAATGGGCTATCTTAAAAGGAGCTCCCCATCTTCTATCACCCCAAGTTTCCACTTTTAACATTCTTCCACCCCTTCTTGGCCTAACACACCTACTCTTTAACCTCACCAGCTCCAGGAAGCCTTCCCTGATGGCACCGCCCCCTCCAGCTGGGTTCAGTTTCCTTGCTGAGTGCCTCTGGGTAGTCCGTCCTTGCCTCATTGTTGTACTCATCCCCACGAGCCTGTAATTACTTGTTTCATTGTCTGCCCTCCACGCCAGACCATGAGCTGAAGGAAGGCAGGAAGCATGCATCTTGTCACCATCCCCAGGAACTGCTACAGTCCCCACCCCATGCCAGGGGCTTCAGAAACATCTGCTGGACACTGGAGAAGACAGAAGGTCACTTAACTGAGCTACTGGTGCATGGGCTCGGCAGTGCAGCTCAGTCACGTTCAGGCATAAGGTGGACAATCCTCGGGCACATCAGCTTGTCCTTGTTCAGGGGAACGGAGAAGCCACCGGCTCGTGTCCAAAGAATAAGGTGAGCCTTGTGCAAGAAAAATGCCTCCATCGGATTCCCCCCACCATCTGGGAGAACCTTCAAACAGTATAGTCAAGAGTCAAGGGGCAAAGCACAAATCCTTGAGCCACACAAACTCTAGAGGCTCAAGATCTAAGTCCAATGCTTCCTGCCCATGTTTAGGGGCAAGTGTTGCCATCTCTCTGGGCTTTATTTTCTTCATCTGTAAAAGGGGGTTATAAGTAATACTTCCTCCAGAGGGCAGTTATAAAAATTAAATAAGGAGAGTTCTACAGAGGCCGGCACATAGTCAATCCCCCATAAGCACTGACTGCTCTTAGGGGCGCCCGGAGGGGCTCAGGCGGTTAAGCATCTGACTCTTGGTTTTGGCTCAGGTCATGATCAGGGCTCAGAGCTCAGTAGGAAGTCTGCTTCCCCTCTCCGTTTGCCCCTCCCCCCACTTGCGCACTCTCTCTCAAATAAATGAATCTTTAAAAAAAAAAAATCAAACCCTGACTGCTCTTAGCAGTGTGCACGTCCACAGTGACAAAGCAGTGCAGAAGTGGTGGCCTGTTTTATTTTTTTAAAGATTCATTTATTTATTTGAGAGTGCACTTGAGCTGGGGGAGGGACAGAGAGAGAGAAAATCCTCAATCGGACACAGGGCTCAATCCCACGACCCTGAGATCATGACCTGAGCCGAAACCAATAGTCAGCCGCTCAGCCAGCCAACTGAGCCACCCAGGTGCCCCAGTAGCGGTCTGTTTTATAACCATATCTCTGGGCTTAGTCTCTGGAGCCCCAAAGAGATTCACTGCAGGCAACAGCACAGCGGACAAAGGGTCGAAGTTTCGCTGGCCGTGCACACCACTGCCCCTCAACAAAGATGAACTCATGACGATGGAGACGAGGTCATTGACAACAGCTGAAAAATGCAGGACAGTGGGCAGGGTCAAAGCCAAGCTCTCTGAGTAATACTGGCTAATTGCATATTGAGCTGGGGAAGGGTTTTAGCAATAGAGCTCGCATCAATTTTTCCTCTAGGTCCGTTTTAGGAAATCCCTGCAGCATAAGTTGTTGAGAAGCTCGACAGTACGTTGAAAGGGTATAGACGAGGAGTCAGGACACTTTGATTCTAGCCCCAGTTCTGCCTGCCGCCTGCTTACTGACTGGGAGCAGCCCCTGCACTGCCCTGGCCTCAGGGAGCCCCAACGACCTCACAAATGTCCTCGGGTTCTGGGGCAGGTCTCACAGCACAGTGGCTAAGGCGGCAGCCTTTCCTGGGTTCAAATCCCAGCTGCACCACTTAGAAACTCACTCTTAGCAAGTCATCCAATGTCCCTGAGCAAGTTTTGGGCTTGTTTTATGTCAATTGGGGATTATAATTGTACCTACTTCACAGGACCTGCCTACCTCTGTTCTCCTACCAGCTCTTATGAGGATTAAAGGAGGTAATTACATAAAGCTCTTAGCCGGTCCCAGCACAGGAGCATTCAGTAAGTGGTAGCTGTTATGATTATTTTGAGTCGGTAATTCTCTTGGCACTTTTGATAACAGTGAAGCCTGGGAAAACCTTGCACACACTGTGTATTTGACAGAGATACATAAATCCCCTCCAAATAGGGAGAGATTTATGCATCACAGCCCAGAGGGTAGTGAGGGGCTCTGTCCCAGGCTTTGTAGCTTTCTGCTTCATGCAGCCTCAAAGTGCCTTTGAACCAGTCAAACACCTTATCAAGGTCTTTGGTTCTGAGCCTCAGTCGCGTTCGGCGTTAGATGCACTTTGCTACTTAAACTGATGGCTTCTATTCCCAACCGGGACTAACTCCACCTTAAAAAGAAAAAAAAAGTACTCATAGGGTTTGGGAAAGTGGCACACTGTACTTTGTATCCATTATTAGTTTTTAACGTTCTTTAAAAAGAAAAAGAGGGCACCTGGGTGGCTCAGTTGTCAGCCTTCAGCTCAGGTCATGATCCCAGGATCCTGGGATCGAGCCCCGCATCGGGCTCCCTTCTCGGCAGGAAGCCTGCTTCTCCCGCTACCATTCCCTCTGCTTATGTTCCCTCTCTTGCTGTGTTTCTCTCTGTCAAATAAATAAAATCTTTAAGAGAAAGAAAAAGAAAAGAAAAGGTGGTTGAGAGGCTGTGAATTCTCATTACCTGACCCATTACCTGACTCATTACCTGACCCTGGCGATGTTCGGCCAGTTGCTAAGACACCACCACCAGTGGACCATCCCCGTGTCTACCGATGAGCTCAAACACACTACAGAGGTTCGACCCAGTCAGTCACTTACCCGGTTCTGGATGCACAGAATGCTGGTGACCAGGCAAGTTCCTTCCTATCCCCGGGTGTCAGCTTCCTTGCCTATTCAAGGGGAGCGCCAGAATGGAGGGTCTTTCCATTTCTAAATCTCTCTGATTGAAGGATGGTGCTGACTTGCTAAACAATTGATGATGGCCCTAGTAGGTGTCTCATTATTATTTAAATGTGTCACCTTGAAGCCTTACAGTGGATTTGGGGAGAGTTGTCTGTAAATGTATTTATACACTGCCTTGGGACAAGGCTTTAGGGTCAGAAAGCCTGGGCCCAGAGTCCGAGGTGGCCACTTTCTAAGTGTGGGGACCCTGCGGAGGTCACTCGCCTTGCCTGTGAACGGAGAAGGAGAGGGCCTCCCACCATGGAGTTTTGCAAACATTATGGCAGTAATGGAACTGTTCGGAGGGCAAAAATCCTGGCCTCTCTGTGCTCCGTGTCTCTGGAGCTTTTGCCAGAAGGTGGGAGCAGCTACTCACTCTCTTCTGCTGGATTTGCAGCAGTGTTGGCCGATGGGTGTTGGCCGGGACCATCTCTCACGACCCATGAGGGGGGTGGGGAGGAGTCTGCCTGACAACAGAGTCAGCACAGAGGAAGCAGAGAGAGAAAGGAGACAGATGCGAGGCTGATGCTGGGGCCCCAGGGCCTGTCCATGAGGCTTCATGTTCCATGAGACAAAATGCCAGTTTTTGTTTAAAAAGAAAAACTGAGGGGCGCCTGGGTGGCTCAGTGGGTTAAGCATCCGACTCTTGATTTTGGCTCAGGTCATGATCTCAGGGTCCTGGGATCTAGCCTCGCGTTGGGCTCCATGCTCAGTGTGGAGCCTGCTTCAGATTCTCTCTCTCTCTCTCTCTAAAAAAAAGAAAAAAGATAAAAAGAAAAACTGAGGGGCACCCGGATGGCTCAGTGGGTTAAGCCTCTGCCTTCGGCTCAGGTCGTGGTCCCAGGGAACTAGGATCGAGCCCTGCGTGGGGCTCTCTGCTCAGCGGGGAGCCTGCTTGCCCCTCTCTCTCTGCCTGCCTCTCTGCCTCCTTGTGATCTCTCTCCTCTCTGTCCAATAAATAAATAAAATCTTTAAAAAAAAAAAAGATAAAAAGAAAAACTGAGACTTAACCTTTTCTCCAAAGCAGTCACCCCCTAATATGTTCTGCAGTTAACCCATCCATCATGTTGATTATTTCCTGTATGTTCTTCCTCACTAGAATGTAAGCTCCGCGAGGGTAACATCTTTGTCTCTTGTTCGATGATACATCACTAGCCCCCAGCACAGTGCCTGGCACATAGCAGGTGCTCAGCAAATAGCTGCCAAATGAATGAATGAATGAATGAATGTGCTTTGAAATCTGCAGAAAGTTGCAAATGTCTATAATAGTAACTGATGGATAGTTGCTCATTAGAATTTTTTTTTTCATTTGCTGATTGAGTTTGCCATTTAGCTGATAATGGGAGACAGAGCCAGACACTCCTCAGACCTAAGAAAAGGGCTAACCTGCCTGCGGTGCTTCATCTCCAAGGTCAAACATGGCAATAGGTACCAGGGTCTTTGCATTTGGAGTGTTTGTTCCCCCCTTCGAACCTGTCCCTAAAATGCTGTGTATCTCAGGGTCCTATCCTTGATTCTCTTCTCATGCCTTCTGTTCTCCCTCATGAGCCAGGGTGTTGAATACCTTTCTCCATGCTGGAGCCTCCCAGACCTCTTTCTCCTGCCCTGCCTTCTAGAACCAGAGAGCAAGCTGCTTCCCTGACTTCTCTACCTAGATGAGCTGTACGCAGGGCCTGTGCAAAATAAAAACATGGGGCCCCTTGCTCAAACTTGATTATGAATTTTAAGACAGTGACAGCAGAGACTTGAACCCAGGGCAGATCCCTTCTGAGTGCAGGGCGACCGCCCAAGTTGCAAACTCACAAAGCCAGCCCTGACGGCAGACATTTCAGTCCCAGCGAGTCCAAGATGTCACTCAGCCCGACATGCTCCTGCTCATGAGATGCAATGATCTCATCCAAAGATCAGCCCTGCCATCCACACAGTCCCCCAGGTCATAGCCTGCAGCATTTCATTTCACCCTCATCACTGAAGCCTACTGAGTCCACTTCCCAGAGGCCTCCACCATCTGTCTACACTTCTCCTGTCTCTCCGCTGCTCCCCTAACCTGGACCAACAGCCTCCTAACCACACCCTTCCTCCCTCTCACACCCCCTCCAAGCAGTGCTGCAGACCATGGCAGAGAGATCTCCCAGAAGTGCCCGGGCCATGTGACTTCCACTTCCTGCTGCAGCGATGCGTGGCAATCCCCCAGGGTTCAGTCTGGAGCCTTCCCACGTGCCATTCTCGTTGCTTAAAACCCCAGGCTCTCACCCCTTTCTCCTTCAGTAGGTTTCTTCCTGGAGAGCTTCTCCGACCACCACAGACCCAGAGGACACCCTCTCCATCGGCCCCTGTTCCTCCCCATGGGCCCCTGTTCCTCCCCATCCAAGCACCATTCCTGTTTGCTGGTCCACTCCCTCAGTAGGGCATGGTAAGCTACTGAGGGTGTCTCTGGGCTCCCACCGAATTCCTGGAACTGGCACCGTGCCTGGCTATGGAAGGCCACTGTAGCTCTAACTGGGGCAGAGTCTAAGAAAGAAAATGCAGCCTGCTGACCTTCCGACTGATGGGCCAAAAATAAATAGATAAACAATCAAGCTCCAACAACACACCTTCTTCAAAGTCTCTCTAGAAAAGGTATAAAAGGGGCACACGGCTGGCTCAGTCGGGGTGCAGGCGACTCTTGATCTCGGGGTTGTGAGTTTGAGCCCCACGTTGGGTGTCAAGATCACTTAAATAAAATCTAAAAAAAAATTTTTGAAAAGATAGGAGAGATGCCAACCACACACACAGGCATGTGTATTCTATGTGCTCCTATTTATTATGGGACAAACAGGCACACATTTCACTCAGGGATGGGAAGGGGGCAGTTGGAGGGACAACTATACTTGATATTTCTTCTCTGGTATTCAGCCCTCACCCACCCCTCCCCCAACTCGAAGCCTTCAGGTGGGGCCCATAGGACCGTCTGGAGCAAGACAAGTACCACAAGACCGGCTGGGGCACCCCTGGGTTTGGCTAAGGTGCTGCTACTGCCTTGGTACAGGAACAAGGAGGAAAACCGATCCCTGGATGAGAGGCAAACATCTGTGCTCCCTATGACTTCATTTTCTGGTATCCTGATCATTTAGAAACTTGAAAAAGAACAGGATGTCTTTTCTTTACCCGCATACCTAATTATCAAGAATACTGAAACTGTTTATATCATTTTAGAGGAATAAGATAAGAAAACATCTTAAGAGGAAACATGACCCATACTTTAAAAGATGGACATCATATGCGGGAAAACATTCTGAATGAGATCAATATAAACAGGGTTCATTGTATTTTAAATAGCAGGACTTAAGTAGGCTTTTATTCATAACAGCAGTGGACAGTCTTTAAATTATGCTGAAGCATCAGGGGGACAAAAGGATAGAGAGAACTAAGTGATGGTCCAGAAAGCCCTATCTGCCTGATCCTAAATGAAGCAAAATTAAAATGCATCTTTCCAGAAAGCAAAACAAATTATAAGTAGGAACAATTAGGTAATGACAATTCCTCTAGCAAAAATGTATATATATTTCTGTGTTCCTATTTATAATAGGGATAGAAGGTGTCAGAGTCCTCCAGTTACATGTGGGCTGGTTTGAGGCCGAGCTTTAATTTAGGATAAAAATACTCCGGGAAGAAATGGGAGCAGGGACTTGGGTCTAATAGAACTGGAGCCCACAGTTAAGATTCTCTAGCTAGTTGGTCCCAGCTTTTGACCCTGAAAGGATCCGGGAATAAACAGTTCTCCCTCAAAAAGCTGGGGTTCTGAACTCCCATGGAATCATCCTCATAGTCTAAAAATGCAAATATCCTTTTAGGAGCAGCCGTTCCAAGTTATGTCATCTAACGGCACCTCGGAGACATGTTTATTTCTTAAGAAAAAAAAAATAGAGAACTTTCAAGGTTTCGTTTGGACTTTTGAGACCGAGTTTACCAAGTAAAGCTCAGCCCCATTTTATAGGGCTGCTGGTTAAAGATGCCATTTTGATTTTAATGGGCAGATCAGTGAAATCTACCAGCCAGGCGAGCTCCCACCTCCTCTCCTCCATCTACCCTGAGAACAAAGTAGAGGAGGACCCGCGTCTGGGGGAGTAGTCGGCGACATCCGTGGATATTTCTAATTTACCGATAGAAAACTCTCCAGTTAAAAAACAGGCTAGCTAGTAATCTATTTAAAACCACGGCTGACATGATAAATGAAACAGAATAAATGTATACAGAGAGTGAGTCTCCTCGGGAACACGGGGGGACCGGAGTGCTTCTGCTGACAGCGACTTTCCCGTCAGTGGCCTGTCTCTCTTGGAGGCAGCTGTCAATCATGGGCCAGCCCGCGCTCCCGGGGGAGTTCATTGTGCCCGCAGACAGTTGTGGAATAACTGCTCCTAGGCGTCGGAGCAGCAGATGGAGTGTATCTGTCAATCATTGTCACTAATTATTAACTTCTGTCACTCAGAGCAAGGCAACATCTCCGCGCCTGATCCGCTGTGATTTGATCTGCCACGCCACCTCGGAGACAGACAGAGCAACCCTTCATTCCGGTCACACTCGCAGCACTTTGCTGGGTCAGCCGGCGTGACTCAGTGTTCTCGTCCCCCCACCCGCCTGCCTGGTGCACGTGGGTGTGCTCGGGCACGCACGCTTCCGGAGGGCAGCCACCGCGAGGGGCCTCCTCCAGCGGCCCAGGGCCCGGGTTGGGGGACGGGAGGGGGGGGGGCGCTCCCGCTCATTAATTATTGAAGGAGGACGGTTTTATCTTGGCCGCTGGCAGAACTAGGGCCAAAGTGTAAAAGAAGACCAATTTGGAGGGTTTTCTTCTCTTCACACCACCCTGGGACCAGCGATTATCAGCCAAGTTCACATTGATTATATTCCTCTGATCTTTTCTCAACCCTCTGATTTTGGAGCCGGAGATGTCAGCCTGAATAATTAATTAAGGCATCTGTAGCAGGCTTTGCAAACAGGAGTTGCAACCTAAGGGGATATTTGCTACCCTGGGTTCAGAGAGCTTCTCCGTGACAAGACTGGGAAGGGGCCTTGGAGATCTTCAAAGGCCACCCTCCCCCAGAGTGGGCCATGACTTGCCCAAGGTCACACAGCTCACTCCACCGGCACCCCCAAGGAAACCCTCACGTGTGTACATACATACATACCTCTCACCTGTACATACAGGAGCTCTTGGGTACTGTGCCAGCTGCCCTCCACCAGACCTTCTGGGAAGATGGACAAAAATCCCTTGGAGAGGCTGTACCACCGCTGGTAGCCACCCACTCATGCTCTGGAGTCAGACCATTGGGTGATGCTGGATAAGTCACTTAACCTCTCTGAGCCATGATTTCCTCATCTGCAAAATAAGCACAATTCTAGAACCTTCCCCAAAGGCATGCTGCAAGAGTTAAATGAGAATATTCCAGGTTAGAGTACCCAGCACAGTGCCTGCCCGGCACATTTGAAGCTCTCAATAAATAATAGCAACGATTGTTCACACCGGATCAGTGCAGGGGCTGGTCTAATCTCAAGAAGTAAAAATTGGATTTTAAGATCCATTGGGAAATGCTCATCAATTATTGTTTTTTTAAGTGCAAGTGACTATATTGACGTTAGCCAAGCTCTAAGTCTAACAAACCTAGTTGTAGCTCCCATAACTAGGTCCTCAGGGGCCCGCTTTGGTGAATTGACAAGGATTTGTGGTAAGCATATCAATCGTTTGTGTGTAAACAGTAATGCACACTTGGCTGGATCTCTTCAAAATCAGTTGTCCTCTTAGGTAACTAAAGCGCTCCCCCTCACTCGGTTGCCATTTCTATTTGCTTTTCTTGATGGAAGGGGCTCTGGGGAGTTCTAGCCCAACCCTGATTAGAAAACAAACCAAATTCCAAATTCTAAAATCACAAAATCTGACTGCATTTGCAAAAGCGTCCTACTGTTTCCAGCACCTGCCGCGGATGCTCCAGGTCGCCCAAGATGAAAGGCTGGTATATTTCCCAACATCCAAAGATCCCACCAGACCCCCTGCTCCAGTTACAATGATGGTGTAACAAATTATCCCAAAACTAGGTGACACAAAACATTCATTTATTATGCCCTTGGGTTCTGCAGGTCAGGCATTCAGACAGGGCACGGTGGGGGTGGCTTGTCCCTGCTGCGTGATCTTGGGCCCCAGTGACATGCTGAACCAGTGGGGGCTCCTCACACATCTCTCTCTTTCTCCATGTAGCCCCTTCCCTTCACATGATCTCTCCAACACATTTGCTCCAAAGCAGTCAGCTTGCTTGCATGGCAACCCAAGTTCCCAACGGACATGGAGAGGAGAGGGAGGGGAGGACAAGGGAAGAGGAGTCAAGGGAAGAGAGGAGGGAGAGTTGCCACCTATCACCTACATTTTTTTTTAAGATTTTATTTATTTGGGGAGCCTGGGTGGCTCAGTGGGTTAAAGCCTCTGCCTTCAGCTCAGGTCATGATCTCAGGGTCCTGGGATCGAGCCCCACATCAGGCTCTCTGCTCAGCGGGGAGCCTGCTACCCCCCTCTCTCTCTGCCTTCCTCTCTGCCTACTTGTGATCTCTGTCTCTCTGTCAAATAAAAGAATAAAATCTTTAAAAAAAAATTTTTATTTATTTGAGAGAGAGAGAGTGAGAGAGAGAGCATGAGCCAAGGGGGCTGGTAGGGAGAGGCAGAGGGAGAAACAGACTCCCCACTGAGTAGGGAGTCTAACGTGGGGATGGATCCCAGGACCCTGGGATCATGACTTGAGCCAAAGGCAGATGCTTAACCAACAGATCCACCCAGACGCCCCTCACCTATCACCTTCTATGACCTAACCTCCGAAGTCATGCAACCTCACTTCCTCTATGCTGTCTCTTGGTCAAGGCAATTACAAAGTTCTGGTCGATTTCAAGAAGAAAATCAACCTTGCACTGTAAGAAGAGTGTGAGTCAGATGCATATTGCAGTGGCCGTCTTTGGAAATTAAAATCCATCACACCTTCTATGAGCACAGTCCTGGAGGTTGGAAGCCAGACACCATCATCAAGGAAGGTTCATAGCTCTAGCTCTGGAGAATGGTGAAAAGGTTGGGGTCTCCACTGAAGGTCCCACAGAGGACAGACACTCAGAAACCCTGAATGGGAAGAGGCGTTGAGGGCTCTCTCTTGACATCATGCTCAGCCTCTGCCCACCATGGCCTTGATCACAGCCAATGCCTTTGCCTCGCTTTTATCCTGCCAATCCCTTGAGATGAATGGTACCCTCCAATTCCTGGACTATGCCACCTCCTCCTGCTTCAGGGCCTCAGTATATCCCATTCCCTCTGCTAGGAATCCTCAAAACCAACTGGGTGGAACGCATAACAGCATGATATCACGGTCACCCGGCAGAGCCCCACTTTGCCCCAGCCTTGCTCCAGAACTCAGGTTTATCTGTTCTTTTCTCTGGAGACTCTATATGGGTTCCTTCCTGCTCTCAGCCAATAAACAGTAAGCCTTGCTGTCTAAGCAACATCAGATTCTGTGGCTGTCTTGGTTTTATTCCCTCAATATGTTCAAGCCCTACGTCCCAGGTAACTAGACTCAGGACTTCATGCAGACACTGTCCAATAGAACTTTCTGTGATGGTGGAAATGTTCTGTGTTATCCAATTCAATAGCGATTAACCACACATGGCTACTGAGCACTTAAAATGTGGCTAGTGCAACTGAGGTGCTAAATTTTCATTGTAGCTTTATTTGATCAAAAGGAACCTAAATTTAAATAGCCACATGTAGCCAGTTGCTCCTGTATTGGACAGCCGTTCTCAGGCTTTACAGCAGATCTAAACCCTAAGGCAGAAAGAGATTTAAGGCTTAAGGATGACCTTACTGAAGACAGGCTCATCTCTGTGCCCGCCCTGTCTGTCCTGACTAGCTGGACATCATTTAATGAAGGGGAAAGAAATGACAAAAGGTGAGTTCAGAAGCCTTCTCTACTGATTGCTCCATTGAATCCAGTTTTTTCTGAAAATTATATTCAGACTGCTTGTCTCACTAAATATTAGAAGGTCGGGGAGCCAGAATTCAGCGTCAGAAAACCAACAGGCTTCTGCCGTGAGCATCCTCTCCATCATCCCGGCACCTGCATGGAAAGCAGAAAACATCCCGGGCCAATTTTCTGTCCTTTAATTCTGAGAGACCAGACTGCCAGAGCCCCACAGGTGGTGAAAGGGGGCACAGAGCGTGCTACCAAAGGAATCTGAGAACACCAGGATGGGCGTTCGGCTTCCTCTGGGGCTGATGGGGACTTCGAGCAGAACTAATGGGTCAGGTATGGATCTCATTAACTAGGTGGGATTTTACCCTTTTCCTTACTGTGATTGTAGGGTGGTTTTTTTTTCTCCTCTCTCCATTATTGAGTGGAAGGAATTTTGTAACAATGTTAGCTTTTTTGCCATTTCCGAGAGGGGAAAAAAATCAATTAAAAAAGAGTCAGGGAAAGGGTAAAAAATGAATTTCTTCATCATTTGTGCTGATCACTTAGGACAGCAGTTTGCCCTGCGGGGATGCCACAAAGAGTAACAGTACTTCTGGGACACGTGATGAAGTTCTCTCTCTGTGGTGATTAACGTTGCCATCCCCCAGTCTTTCCTGAAGAAGGGGCTTGGAGTTCTTCCGTTCAATCTCCAGCTTAATGTAGTCCTCCTGGACTTCCCGACCCACCCACCTTTGGGGTGCTCAGCAGAGGAGGTCCTATGGGGAGGAACCAGCTGTGGCAGGCTCCCCGTGGACAAGGGCACAACCCTTTACAAAACACAAATGCATTTTGTCCCTCCAGCAGACCTTTCTGGGGAAGACCTGGCTGTCATTCCCTCTGACGAATCTCTTCCTAGAAAACAGGGAATGAACTCCCCGACACTGAGTCTCCTCCCCCCTCCCCTCTGTACTTAGCCAGAAGCTTCTAGCACTGCAAGCAAGTCTCTATGTGCTCTCATAACCTCTGACAACTCCAATCGCTAACCATATTTCCGTTGGAGAAACTTTTATAAAATATTACAATCAATTCAATTGCATTAACACATTTGAACCTCTAAGTTCAACACAGTGGAAAACACAATACTTCTCTATTACATCAAGTGTCTGGTCAGATATATATCACACGAAACTGAAACCAGAGGCACTGGGGGACCCTGTTTATCCCAACTTAGCAAGAGGAATTATCTGACAGTTGGAAATGAAAAACTACTAATAAACATTACGGTTTATTGAAAAGTTTAAACAATAAGATTAAGGGAACTTCTGCAATATTAAGAAATGTATATTATCCTACTTTACCTTGCTTGGGGAATTCCTCAAGGATTTATTATTCTGTTACACCACCAAAAAGCCTGTGTTATGTTAAGGGATTCTGCCTTCCTGCCTGCATTCCACATGAATCTAAAATTAAGAGGCAATCTTTCTTTAGCACATTGTACTTCCCTAAATTAGGTTTGGTTTCCAGAGCAGAATTTGGAAGTCGGTGTTTTTTTTTCCTCTGGGTACCATTGGCCCCTAATAATAAATGCTCTAGAGAAAAGAGTCGCCTTTTCTCTAGTGCTTTTGTTGTTGGCACTGAAATGCATGCATGCAAGGCCACTGAGGATGCTGGGATGGGAAACTAAACTCTGGGGCCCGGGGCCCAAGGTGCAAAGTGATGGAGAGGGGACCCAGGCTGCTGCAAGGAGGGGCCAGGCCTTTGGCTGGCCAGGAACAAAGAGGTCCTTGGGCATCTCGGGCTTCCAGAAAGCAGCCTCCAAAAGCCTCACAGATCGTAGACTGAGTGGCCTTGACCCATAACAAAGTCCTGCTTCCTGAACTGCCTTGTTCCCTGCCTTCACAGCTCATCTCTCAGCCGGTCTCCATTTGGCCCCCAACAGTGGACCAATTCTCTCTCCAGGCATGAGGGCTTTCGGGAGAGCAAGCCAGAGCGGTGCTGTCAGGATTGAAAGCTCCAGCTGGGAAAAGACAGCCAGGCATCTACCAACCTCTTAAGACTCAGATTCCTCCACTGTAACTAGGGGGTTGAATAAAGTAACATAGTTACTTGATAAAGTAACAAAGGTGCAATCCCCACCTGGGGTTTACAGATATATATACACACGATATATATACATATGTAGGGCCTTTTCAAGCCTTCCCAGGATGTGACTTGAGTCCCCACTCACATACCTATGGTCCAGGTTCTGCTCCCCTTGATGTCTCTGTTTTGTCCCTCATCTCCCCAGGTGCAAAACTCAGGCCCTTGACCAGTGTCCCCTGGAAATCTAGGCACCCCGAGCCCTTGATGAGTTCCAGTAGAATTTATGAAGAGCTGGGAGGGGCACAGGGAGCTGGAGAAGGGCAGAGGGAGCGGCCGCATCAGGCGACCCAAAGAATGCCACCACCCGGTCCCTCAGGCCGATACATCTCCCAGCTGATAAGCTGCAATGAGCACACCGCTGCCCCAGCGCCACCTCCTCTACCAGGCACCCGTGTCTTTGAATTGTTTCTGCACCCTGAGTTATCCACACTCTCAGCCTCCTAGTGGAGCAACTTCAGGGGTTGGGGCTGGTGATACGGCCAGATCTCCCTCACGTGCAGCTCCCTCAGAAGACTGTGGCTAAGATTTGAAGGTGTCTCTCCTCCACATTGCTAATTAGCACCTGCAGAAGGTGATTCTCTAATCCTGGCGCTGTTCGTACCAGCCCAGCCTAAACAACAGGGCGGTTAGACCCAGAGGGAGACGGTCCCATGTGCCAGACCGGGATAAGGAGATGTGCATTATTGTCTTGAGCACACCTGACTCCTTGGCTAGCTTCTAGAAATCTTTGTGTTTCCGAGTTCGGTTTACCCCCACTACAGAATGGGCAACATTCTCTGTCCATATTGGCTCTGGTTAGAGCTTCACTGGTGCTGGCATCTTTTATAATCTGAAACTCTAAACCAAAACTACTTTTGTCCCCGAATTGCTGTATCTCACCGACCTGCCACGGTGGCTCTTTGATCCTCACCCCTCCCTTTCGATCTAACGAACGCCAGGCAGGTAGGTCTCTTAAACGTTCCCCGCAGGTGGAGGTGTGAGGGCAGAGCTTGGCTCCTGCAGGTTAGTTTGTTTAAGACGTGCTTTCATCCACCATGTTCATGTATGTTGGAAATGTCCCCAAATGCATTTTAATCTCCATCTGCCATTATAGGGAAATTTTCCCAAATTTTCTTATTATTACATCTTGTAGTTCTAGAATATAATGTTTAACCATCAAACCTCAAGACAAGCTTGTACATCAAGCTCCAAATCTTTCCTCTCTTGGAAATTTCTGCACCATAAATCGCGAGCTAAACACCCAAAAATGTAATGGTTTGCACTGGTCTTCAACTATATTCTCTTTCTTCCCAGTGCAATGGAATTAACACTCAAACCTGACTTTCCTCGGGCCCCCAGGGAAGCCACCAGGGAGCTGCATTTCCTAGTCCAAGGAAGGCCGTTTTGCCAAAGTGGACATTCCAATGATGCCCACATATCTGACTTACAGAATTTGGGGAAAGTAGCCAATGAGGCCAACTATAACAGAAACCTCCCCCTGTGCACAGCAGGACCCACTCATAGTGACATCTGCCCCCACCCCTGTGGCCACAGCTCCTAGATGGTCTCTAAGATGGAACCTCTAAATTACCCAACCACACCTTGTGCTTTGTGGGAAAGATGGAGGTGAGCTGCAAGGAGGAACAATGCTAAAAACAACCATGTCCTTCTGACTGAACGTTAGGAAAATCGCCCCTGCTTCACAGATCTCTGGCCACTTTAGCCCCAGTATCCCATTTGTTCCTTACATCCTCCTGTGAAGTAGGTATTATTGTACCCATTTCATAGATGGGAAAACTGAAGCACGGAAAAGCAGTCATTTGCCAGAGATCACACTATTAGGAAGTTGGAGAAGTGGGGACGTGTACTCAGGTCTGTCCATCTTTAAAGATCTTTAAAGGACTACTCCTAGTCCCCCACCCCACTCCCCATGCCCACCCTCATCCTCCAGTGTCTGAATCCCTCCTGCAACATCCACATCTAGTGGCCATCCGGCCTTTACTCAAACACCTGCTGGGATAGAGGGCTCGTGCCCTTCCGAAGCACCCTCTGTCCCCCAGCAGCACCCCCATGCTTTTTTGCATCTCCAGTGCAGAGAGCCAGAAAGACATCCTCCTCCACACTGAGGTAGGATGATAAGAGGAAAGTCTTAAAATATAGCTTCTGGGAAAAGAAAGAAAGAAAGGAAGAAAGGAAGGAAGGAAGGAAGGAAGGAAGGAAGGAAGGAAGGAAGGAAGGAAGGAAGAAAGAAAGAAAGAAAGAAAGAAAGAAAGAAAGAAAGAAAGAAAGAAAGAAAGAAAGAAAGAAAGAAAGAAAGAAAGAAAGAAAGAAAGAAAGAAAGAAAGAAAGAAAGAAAGAAAGAAAGGGGAAGGAAAAAAGGAAGGAAGGGAGAGAGAGGAAGGAAGGAGGGGAGGGAGGGAGGGAGGGAGGACAATAACACCCTGGAACTCAGCCTGCTCCAAAGCACTCGTCAACTTGGCTCCTTCAAGAAAAACAGGGTCAGGGCAAGGAAATGGGTGGTAGAGAAGACTTCATGCCTGGTACCCAACCTCTGTGGGTCTGAGTGAGTCTGGCTGGACCCGTGTGGAAGATGGCTCTTATCATCAACCCAGGTAAATGTCCAGGGAAACTTGGGTTGGCTTCTCTCACATCCTCATCCTGCATCTAGGGGGAAAAGAGGAAAAAGCTGCTCCCAAGGAAAGAACACAGATTCTGTGGATTGGCGGAGAACTGTGCAGTGTGACTGATTCAGCCTGACTCAGGGGTCAAAAACATACTGTCATATGTTTTTGCCATACTGTCTCCCACAGGCTGACGGGGTACCAGGCTCTCCGCTGCGGTCCTCTCTCAGCTCCCCTGGGGAGGTAGCTACTTGTTTCCCTGTTTATAGATGAGGATTTGAAAGTCATCTTTGTCTCTTTGCTCTGACCCAGGCATTTGTCACTTGGAGCTCCAGTTGCCCTGCACTGCAAGCAAGGGGCAGAGAGCTAGGATCTGACCCCACTAGGTTCCAGAACTCATGCTCTTAACCACTAGCTACACTGCTTCAATGTATTATGACACTCCCGCAACAGCAGGTCATGTGTCTGCCAGTAAATTTGATTTATTTTATTTATTTTTAATGCCAAAATCAACCAACCCACAAACACAAAATCAGGCAGAAATCACAAGCCCAAAAATCACTGGGTCAGAGAACAGGTTACTAAAAAGCTTCTGAGCCCCCTTTCAAAGCCAGTAGAACATTAAAACCTTACACAGGAAAAACCTAACCGAAGATGTTTTGTCTGAGTTATGAATAGTGAATAGCAATTATTATTAGTGACCAGAATGTTGCCATGCATTGGACTAACATAACCTGGCTAAATGGGGTTTATCCCAGGAATGCAAGGCTGGTTCAATTTTAGCAAGTCTGTTACTAGAAGTCACTACAATAACAAACAAAAAAAATAAGCATCATTTTATAGATGCTGGGAAAGAATGTATCAATTTCAACATTCATTCTAGATTTTATTTTTTTTTTAAGATTTAATTTATTGATTTGAGAGAGAGAGATAGTGAGAGAGAGCACCAGTCGGGGGCAGGGAGAGGGCAAGGGAGGCTTCCCGCTAAGCAGAGAGTCTGATGCCGGGCTTGATAACAGGACCCTGGATCATGACCTGGGCCAAAGGCAGACGCTTAACTGACTGAGCCACCCAGATGCCCCCAGATTTTAAAAACAGAAAAAAAAAAAAACCTCTTAATTAAATAGGAATAGATGGGTATTTCATTAACATAATTTATACACCTTAGGCATCAAAACAAAACCCAGACTACACTGAGGGTTGACAAGGGTGCCAAGGAACCAGAATGCTCACGCATTGTTCATAGACATGCAAAACACTTTGAGGAAAGGTCTGGTACTTTCTTTTTTTCTTTTTTTTAAAGATTTTATTTATTTGTCAGAGAGAGAAAACACAGGCAGGGAAGTGGTAGGCAGAGGGAGAAGGAGAAACAGACCCTCCTGCTGAGCAAGGAGCCCAATGTGGGACTTGATCCCAGGACCCAGGGATCATGACCTGAGCCAAAGGCAGACGCTTAACCCACGGAGCCACCCAGGCCTCCCAGTCTGGTATTTTCTTATAAAACTAAATATATACCAACCCTGCAACCCAGCAATTCTACTCCTACGTATTTTTCCAAGAGAAATGAAGGCAAATGTCTCCAAAAACACCTGTACCTACATGTTCATAACACCATTATTCATACTAACCCCAAACCGGAAAGGATCCAACAACAAGATAATGGTTAAACAAATGGTAGTATATTCACATAACGTGTGTCTGAGTCAGCTCAGGCTGCTGCAACAAAAATCCCCTCGCTTCAAGAACTGAAATTCATTTTCTCACAGTTCTGGAGCCTGAAAATCCAAGATGAAGGTGCTGACGTGCTCAGGTTCTGATGAGAGCTCTACTGTTGGATTGCAGACGGCTGTCTTCTCGCTACAGGCTCCCGTGGAGGAGAGAGATAGCAAGCTCTCTGGGGTCTCTTCTCATAAGGTCCCCACCAGACCCGGGCTCCACGCTGATGACCTCACATAACCCTAATTGCCTTCCAAAGGCCTTCTTTCCTTTCTTTCTTTTTAAAAAATATTTATTTATTTATGTATTTGACAGAGAGAGACCACAAGTAGGCAGAGAGGCAGGCAGAAAGAGAGGGAGAAGCAGGCTCCCCGCTGAGCAGAGAGCCCGATGTGGGGCTCGATCCCAGGACCCTGAGATCATGACCTGAGCCGAAAGCAGAGGTTTTAACCCACTGAGCCACCCAGGCGCCCCCAAAGGCCTTCTTTTCAAAATACCATCACAGTGGGGGTGTGGACTTCAACATATGAATTTGGTGGGGAGACACATTCAGTCTGTATCAATGAAACAATACCCAGCCATAAAAAGGAACTGAGGATACCATAGCAACATGGATGAATCTCAGAAACGTTATGCTTTGTGAAAGAAGCCCTACAGAAGAGTGCAAGTCCTTTTATACGAAGTTCTAGAATTGGTCAAACTCGTTGACGGTAGAAAAAACTCAGAACTGTGGTTGCCTGAGGTGGGGGGATAGAGACTGAACTGGGAAAGAGAACAGAACTTTCTGGAATTATAGCGATATTCTATATCCTGATAGGCGTTTGGGTTACAAGTGTATGAATTTGTCAAAACTCACAGAATGGCATCCTTAAGATTCGTGCATTAAATAGTATGTGAATTTTACCTAAAAAAAAAAAAAAGCAGCAGCAGCAGCAACATAAGCAAACATTGAACTCTGGTTATGACATGCATGCTGAAATTTTTGGAGGTAAAGTGTACTGCTGTCTTCAATTTACTTTGAAATGCATCAGAAAAAATTAAGATGGATGATGGATGGATGAAGGGAAGGGTAGATGGATAGATATGCAATAAAACAAATATAGTAAAATGTTCATTGTAACAGCCTGGCACTGAGAATATGAGTGTTCCCTGTACAATTCTGTCAACTTTTCTGTGTTTGAATTTTTTCATAATAAAATGTTAGAGGAAAGAGCCAGCTTCATAATGAACAGTAAAATAGAAGCCCTACCATTAAAGTCAGAAATAAGTCAAGGATACCTTCTATCGCCAATATTATTTAATTTCTTTCTGAAAGTGCTGGCAAGGTGGCAAACTCAAATGCCTTCAGGGGTCAGGCAGGTAATTTTAAAAAGTGAAGGTAATTAGGTTTTAAACAATAGGGACTGGTTAAACTCTAGAATCATGACCTATCTGAGGGCAGAGGCTCTTGTGGTCCGCTCTGTTTTCTGCAGCAGGAATACCAGCCCAAAGATCTCTTACCACCTACAATTGCAAGTGAGGCTGGAATTCCAGCTTTAATATATAGGCGAAACTCTTGATTTTTTTTAAAGATGGTTAAACTGTTTTGCAAATCCAGAAAATTCACCTAGTCCTATAGCAGCTAGTTTGCAACCTCCATACCAGCAAATGGATAAGAAGAAAAAGCAAAAAAGGCAAGACAAACCCAAAAGAATCAACTGAAAGTCAATTCAAAAATCTAAAAGCGGGGCACCTGGGTGGCTCAGTCGGTTAAGTATCTGTCTTTGGCTCAGGACATGATCCCGGGATCCTGGGATCGAGCCCCGCATCAGGCTCCCTGCTGGGCGGGAAACCTGCTTCTCCCTCTCCCACTCCCCCTGCTTGTGTTCCCTCTCTTGCTGTGTCTCTCTCTGTCAAATAAATAAATAAAATCTTTTTTTAAAAAATCTAAAAGCTTCAATAAGATGACTGATTGATAATACATAAAAATTGATAGCTTTCCGATACATTAATCACAAGCCATTAGAAAATATTCGAGAAGAGGAAAAAAATCCCATTTATAATAGGAAAAAAGGAAATGAACCTAATAAGAAATGTACATGATCTATGAGTAAAACTTTAAACTCCAGGAGTCTGGGTGGCTCAGTCCCTTAAGCGTCTGACTCTTGATTTCAGCTCAGGGCTGGATCTCAGGGTCGTGGGATCAAGCCCCTCAGTGGGCTCTGGGCTCAGCAGGAAGTCCGCTTGAGATTCTCTCTCTTCCTCTCTCTCTGCTCCTGCCCCCACTCACATGCACACACTCACTCTCTCTCAAATAAATAAATAAATATTTTTAAAATAGAACTTTAAAAGTCTACTGAGGGTATATCAGAAAGTATAGGTTAGGGGGAAAAAAGGAAAGAAAGTATAGGCTAGGGGCACCTGGCTGGCTCAGTCAATGGAGCGCGCAACTCTTGATCTCAGGGTTGTGAGTTCAAGTGTGGAGGTGACTTAAATAAATAAATAAATAGCAACAAGATATTTCTTGGAACAAGACAAATATATCTTAAGTTTTTGTGTAGGGGCACCTGGGTGGTTCAGTGGATTAAACCTCTGCCTTCGGCTCAGGTCATAGTCTCAGGGTCCTGGGATTGAGCCCTGCATCGGGCTCTCTGTTCAGCAGGGAGCCTGCTTCCCCTTCTCTCTGCCTGCCTCTCACTACTTGTGATCTCTATCTGTCAAACAAATAAATGAAATCTTAAAGAAAAAGAAAGAAAACATTACAAAGCATCAGTAAGTAAAACAATTTGTACTGAAACATAGACAAACCAATCCATGGAAAGAACAGAGAGTCTAGAAATAGACATAAACACATATCAGAATTCGGGGTATAATAAAGCTGGCATTTCAAAACAATAAGGAAATTTTTTATTGTTTTATAAATAGTGTTGGGACAACTGGCTAGGCATTTTGAGGGGAAAAATCAAATTCTGACCTCACTTCTTATACTAAAACATATTCTGGATAGATAAAAGATCTACATATTAAATAAACTATAAAAATAGAAAAAACATGAAGAGATTTTGAAATTTTGAGAAGTATTTTAAGATCTAAGTAAGATACATAGCCCAGGAAACATTTTAAAACTAACAAATACAACTACACAAAAATTTGAAAATGTCTGCCAGACAAAACAAAAACAACAACAAAACGGCAGCCTGAGAGAAGGCTAATTCCCAGATTATGTAAGAACTTTCAGAAATCGAGAAGAAAAAGTCCAACGACCCAACAAAAAAATGGTGGCAGACACAAAAAAGGAATACAAATAACTTTTAAACACTTGAAAAGATGTTCCACTTCAGTCATCATTAAATAATGCAATGGAATATTAATTTTCACCTATCAAATGGGCAAAAAAATACTTTAATGTAATAAAACCTAGTATGAGCGAAGACAGGGAGATGCCAACATGCTCAGGTACTGTCAACAGGAGTAGAAATTCGTGCAAGTTCTTTGAAGGATAAATGGGCAATAAGTTTCAAATTTTCAAACTTCATGTCCTCTGACCCAGGGATTTTGCCTCTAACAATGTTTCTTACAGATATCCTCACACACATGTGCAGAAAGCATGCCCGAGAATATTCGCTGAGGCTTTATGTGATGGCCAAAAAAAGAAAAAGAAAAAAAAAACAAAAACCCTAAACATTCGCCAATAGTTAAATACATGAGAAGTATGTGAATGTTGTAGAAAGAGACAGTAAAAAATGCAGATACCCAAGGTGGGAGAACACCCACAGGGGAGACAGGGACTGGAATTAACTTCTCAATGTATTCTGGTTTCTATTATTTTGATTTTTGAATTCTTTGAATTTATTATCTATTCCAAAAACAAAACCGAATTTTAAAACGAGAAAAAGCATGAGATCGATCCGTATATACCAATACAAAATGATCTGCAAATATAATGTTAATTGGAAAAAGCAAGGTACAGAAGCCTATCTAGTATGTTACCATCTGTGTGGGAAATGTATGCATTGAAAAGGTCTAGAAAGATACATAAAAAACTGCTAACCAGGGCTTCCTCCCAAAGGAAACTGGACATCTGGAATGGGAGAACCACTTTTCACTTATTTTTAACCAAGTAAATAACCAAGTAAATTTCAATTTTTAAAAAAAATATTTTATTTATTTATTTGACAGAGAGATCACAAGTATGCAGAGAGGCAGGCAGAGAGAGGAGATGGAAGGCTCCCTGCTGAGCAGGGAGCCCGATGTGGGGCTCGATCCCA
>CM053606.1:25130202-25153113 GCA_028646535.1 Procyon lotor
GGCCCCCCCCCCCCCCCCCCCATCAGTAACCTCTAGGATCCACTGGGCTGGGCACTGAGCTTTGGAACGAGGGCAAGCCGTCCAAGTCATATCCTCCTGGGCTTAAACCCTGCCTTTGCCACTTCACTAGCTGTGAGGCCTCAGGCAAGTTCCTTCACCTCTCTGTGCGTGTTTCTTCATTAATTCAGAGGGAAGTGTTACACTTGCCCTTGTTGTGATGGGGAAATGACACGATCCAGGCAAGATGCTTATGGAAAGGGCTGGCGCGTAAAAGGCATTTCATCGGTAGCCACGGAAGCAAGGCTAACTTGACCATTGCACCCTGCCACTCTGAAACATTATCTGGGTTTTGGAAAGAATTAGATGGAGCCAGGCCTGATAACGTCGTCGTCGTAAGCTCTCCACTCACATCATTACATCAAACAAGCAGGTGAGAGACCAGAATGTTTATCAGGATTGCCTTTAGGGATGAGGGAAATAAACTATTATCCCCTTTTGATGTTTTTTTTCCTTTTTCATCAAAATGTTACGAGTATTAAGAAGTCGGCCAGGCTACCCACCAATCTGCAAAGGCCGGTCCTCTCTGGAGAGGTCTGCGATCCAGGGCCTGGAGGGACGTTGCCTTTTTACTTTCGGCCCCGCGGTATTGTTTGAGCTTTCCTCCACGGGCATCTGGCGCCCTTTTGCTTTCCAAAGAAGCCGGTACTTTTTGTTTGGAGAAGGAACGGGCATCTGGAGCCCGGCAGCCCGGCAGCCCGGCAGCCCGGCCGCGGGGCCCCGGAGCGCGCGGCCCCGGCAGCCCCCGCAGCCCCGACGCCCGCTGCGCCCGCGGGCCGCGCCTCCGCGCCATCAGCGCCGCCATCAGCCGCGCCGCGTGCGGCCCCGCGCCCCGCTGCTCCCGGCCGCGGGCCCCCGGCGGCAATAATGAGCCGCGGCGCCGTGACCGCGGCCCCGGGCTGCGCCGCCGCCAGCCGCGCGGGCGCCGCATTAGCATGTGAGAGGCCTTCCTGTTTGTTCTTTTGTGTCATTTTCCAGCCCGAACGCTCGGCGCGTCCCAGGCCGCGGACCGAGAGCACTGGGGCCACCGACGCGGAACGCAGCGGCGCGGCTGCCTCCGGGGGCCCCCTGCCTCCCGCCCGGCCCCGCCCGGCCAGTCCCCACCTTCCCCCTGCTCTGGGACGGCGTGCGGGGCAAGAAGGGGCTGGGGCCCGAGGCAGGGGTCGGCCGCGCCCCACGCTCCGCCCTGCCCGGGCTCCCGGTCCCCGGCCCCTGCAGCTCCGGTCGCGCGCACAGCCTCAGGAGCCAGACTGGCGTGCGCCGGGGTGGAATGATACGCGGCCCTGGTCTACAGCCTCCGGCCTCGGCTATGTGTGCCTCAGTCTCCCCACCTTTATAAATGAAGCTGAGTACACATCTCATAGGAGTAAAGGCTTGTAAAAGCACTTATCTTGGTGCTTGACGCATTATCTAATTTATTCTTCAACAATCCTGAGAGGTGGGTATTAATACTGTCACAGTAAATGGGGCTCAGAGGGCTGAAGTGGCAGAGGTCTTGACAGCTACGAAGCTACTGCACTGCTGGGGGAAGCCGCCAAGGGCGGACTCTAAGAGACTGAGGTGTGCACTCTGTATGCCACTCAAGTTCTCTGGCCCGGGAAGGCTCTCGGGAACAAGTGAATTCAAAAGAGGAGGCTGGAGAAGTCTGTGCTTGGGGTGGCCCCTTTTAAGAAGGGACTAAGAGGCCCCCCCCCCGGAAGTTCAGGTCTCTGTGTGCCCATGCACTAAATGCCCCAGCGTCAAAGGGAGTGGCTGCCTCCTTCTACCATTCAAGTGTGTGCTGAGCACCTGCAGTTGGGGGGGGGGGGGAGGAGGCAAAACCTACTACAAAGCTGTAGTAGTCAACATGGTATGACACTGGCATAAAGATAGGACATATAGGTCAGAGGAACAGAATTGAAAGTCCAGAATTAAACGTTGACATTTATGGCCAATTGGTTTTTTTACAAAGGTGTCAAGATAATTCAACGGGGAAAGACTTGTGGTTTCAACAAATGGTGCTGGGACAACTGGACAGTCACAGGATCGTCGACAAAGTTAACTGAAAAAGGACCATAGGCCTAAATATAAGAGCTAAAACTCTTGAACTCAGAGGAAAACATAGGAGTAAATCTTTGTGGCCTTGGGTTAGGCAATGATTTCTTAGATATGACACCAAAAGCACATATGCACAAAAAAGATAAGTTGAGTTACACCAAAACTAAAAACTTGAAAGAAAGAAAGAAAGAAAGAAAGAAAGAAAGAAAGAAAGAAAGAAAGAAAGAAAGAAAGAAAAGAGGAGAGGCGAAGAGAAGAAAAAGAGAAAAGACAATTCCCCAAATAGGGGAAAATATTTGCAAATCATATATTTAGTAAGGAACCTGTATCTAGAATATATAAAGAACTCTTACAACTCAATAATAAAAAAAAATAGCTGAATTTTAAAAATGGGGAAAGAATATGAACAGACACTTCTCCAAAAGGGATCTACAAATGGCCCATAAGCACATGAAAAGAAGCTCAACCTCATTAGCCATCAGGGAAATGCAAATCAAAACCCCAGTGAGATACCACTTCACACCCACGAAGGGGCCAATAACCAAACAGGCAACAGCACAGGCAGATATTATAACCCTCAACACTGCCAGTAGGAACACAAAATGGTACCGCCACTGGAAAAGAGTTAAATAGAGTTACCACTGACCGAACATCTCTACTCCTAGGTATCTACCCAGGAGAACTGAAGACATATGTCCACACAAAAACTTGTATATGAATGCTCATGGCAGCATTATTCATAATAGCCAAAATGCCAAAAAAAAAAAAAAAAAAAGTCCATCAACTGATGAATGGATAAAGGAAATATGGAGTAGCTGTACAATGGAATATTATTCGGCCACAATAAGGAATGTAGTACTGATTCATGCAACAACATGGGAGAATTTTGAAAACAGAAAGCTAAGTAGAAGCAGCCCATTAAAAAGACCACATATTGTCCGATTCCATTGACGTGAAATGTTCAGGATAGACAAATCCATAAAGACAGAAAGATTAGTGGTTACCAGGAGTTGGAGAGAGGGGTTATACTCAGATGGAGACAAGCACAGATAACAGGAAGTAATTGCTAATAGAGACAAAGTTTCTTGGGGGTGGTGGTGATGAATATGTTCTGGAATTAGAGGTGACAGCTCCTTATCTTTGTAAATATAAAAAAGAAAACACTAAATTGTACACTTCAAAAGAGTGAGTTTTATGGTACGTGAATTATATCTAAATAAAACTTTTTAAAAAGAGAAGGGATTTGACTCTTGTGCACAGTACAAGTCATCAGGCAAGTTAGGGTCAAGGAGGTTAAAGGTCAAGGTGGAAATGAGTTCCAGGCACAGGGAACAGTGAACCTAATGTGAACCTAAGATCTGACAGCAAGGGAAAAGCCCTGATGAGGGGCTTGGAGGAAATCACAAGGGCTAGAGAACAGCATGTGAAGGGGAGAGAGGCCCCCACAAGGACAGACCCGGCTCTCTCTCCCCCATACCTTATGCCGTCTCTAGCTGCCCATAACCTGGTCTCCCTCAGATCCCTCAATACACTACCCTCTCTCCCTCTCTTACCTTCGCAGATGCTTTTCCTTCTGCCTGAACCTCCCATGTCTTTTCGTCCACTTGGCTAATACCTTCCTATCCTTTGAGATGCAGCTCGGCGGCCACAGCCTCTGGAAACCAGTCCTCCGACCTCCCCTGGCCCCGCCCACCCCAGTCCCCTCCTCCTCCAGCCTAGGACGCCTCCACCTCTGTTCTCCCAGAGTTCCGCAGCGCGCCTCTGCCCCGGGGGTTCTCTGGCTGGACTGTGAACTGTGAGCACCGTCCTATTCAGTTCTGAGAACCCGGCAGGTTCTGTACGAAGTGTCTGTGTATGTGTTGGACAAGGGACCGAAGGAAAGGTTGAAGAGTGACGGCAGCTGAAAGCCGGCTTCTCAAAGCACGTTTCAGCCATGGCTTTGACCTTCATCCTGATCTGTCAGCGCTTCCCAGCTGTGCCGTCCATCCACATCCCCCTGGGTCCCTGAAATCCACCTCTGGACACAGCAAACCCCTACATGGGCTCAGCATGGTCACCCCCTGAAAGAAGCCTGTGTCCGCCTCCCGGCTGTGAGAGCATGGGCAGGCTTCTCTGAGCGTGCTTGCTCACCTTCCAAGGGGTCCTCGATGCCTGCCTGGCTTCCCTCCCAGGGCCACGTGGCTAAAATGGAGGGTGGCAGGTATTCGGTGCAATCTTCAAACCCAAGTATCCATGGAATTTTTTTTTTAATTTTATTTTAATAAGTCCAAGCCCAGCTCTGAAGACCCAGAACTCTAAATCATGGGCAATTTTATCACTTATTATTGGGGTTCTTCCTTGCTCCAGGGTTGCCCCAGGATCCTAGAGTCTTAGGCAGCACCAAGCCTCAGAGAGGCACCCTGATCACCAGCAGTCACCTGCCCTACTTGTTCCCAAGGACATGCCCAGGTAGCCCAACACCAGAGCCCCACCAGCCAGGCAGCTCTCCCTGCCACACATCTAGCCTTCTGAGATCATATTATCTCTCCTGGAAACGGGTCCCTGCCATTCCCTTGGAGGGGTCCACTTGCCCTTTCCCTTTCCAGTTCCCCGATGGTTCAGTCTTCTCTTTCTCCATGCTTCCCAAGGCACTCCTCACTCTATAAGACATGATTTGTCCACGGAGAGCAACTTCTGCCTTATCCTGTGCAAGAATCCGTGAGGCAGAAGAATTCGAAGGGCCAGGCTATTGGCTAAAGCATAGGGATTAAGGAATAGAAAAAATAATAATAAATAAGCAAAATGCAATCATAGGTCAAAAATAGATCCTGCCACAAGCATGCACCAAAAAGCTTTAATAGATTGGGAAGGGCCATGCCATGGGCGGGAGTCACACAATGCCAAGTCCAGCCTGTGTGGTGCTTCAGCATCTCCACGTGCAGACATCATTTGGGAAATGCCTGTCAGAGCAGGCCATTAACCAATAATTTGTAGAATAGAAGAAAGAACGGGAAGTTCTGACTTTTTCAGTCCCAAGCACCAAGCTTTCCTGACTTAAGCAGGGCTGTCAAAATCCAAAATTAGGGGCGCCTGGGTGGCTCAGTAGGTTAAAGCCTCTTCCTTCAGCTCAGGTCATGATCTCAGGATCCCAGGATCAAGCCCAGCATCTGGGCTCTCTGCTCAGCAAGGAGCCTGCTCCCCCCCACCCCCTGCCTGCCCTTCTGCCTGCTTGTGATCTCTCTCTCTGTGTCAAATAAATACATAAATAAATAATCAATCCAAAATTAGATGCTTAACACCCGACCTTGGCCTTTGGCCCCCTTTGGTTTCTCTGTTGTTCTAGATCAAAGGCAGGATGTGCAGCCTGACAGCCCGTGGGGAGAAAACATCTTGTTGAGCCGTCTTGAGAGCACCCACAGCAGCCCTAGCATTGAACTAGAGCTTCCTAATGCCAAGTACCCTCCTTGCTTCCCCACAGATTTGCACTTGATCTGCACCTGAGTCCTACAGCATTCTTCTTTTTACACTGAGAAAACTGTAGCACAGAGAGGTGGGTTCCAACCCACACCTGTCTGACTCCAGAGCCTGTGTTCCTAACCACCCTTGCACCTACTGCCTTCAGCTGTTAAAAAAAAAAAAGTCTGGAAATTTACCCAGGTGGAGGAAGCATACTCAGTACCTTTGCAGGGAGACAGTTACAGGCTCCTAGCAGTTTGGGGGAAGGGGTTGCCCTGCCCGCTCAGCACAGGCCCACAGCCCAAACCCGGCACGAGTGTTACTGCCCCCACCCCAGGCTCACATCTAAAGTGCCCTGTGGTTCTGGGGCTCAGAGTACAAGGTCAAAAGACCCAGATAGTCCCAACCATGCCATCCCTCTGCCAAAATACCTTCAATGCTTTCCCATCACCCCCACAACCCTCCACCTTTCCCAACTGCTGCAGATCAAGCAGAGGCCTCGAGTCAGTAGACCTGGCTCCGTGTTCCTTCTAGGCGCTTGGTTTCCTGGCGGTGAAATGAGAGCGCTTGCCACTCCGATGGCTTGACTCCATGAGTATCTCTGCAGCTGCGTCTCGAAGTGAGTGCCCTCATACTCCACCCAAAGCCTTGCCCTGATCCATCCCTCCTGCCTTCCCCACTCTGGGCCTTTGTTCATGTTGTCCCTTCCCCTAAAACCTCTCCCCTCCTAGCTCTGCCCCCCCAAGTCCTCCTCATCCTCCCAGCTCTAGCCCGAACGTCACTTCCTCCAAGAAGCCTGCTCTGGTCCCTAGAGGAGCCATCTCATCCCCTCGGAACCCTCCCAGCAAAATGTCTGTCACTCTCCCAAGAGACACAGCTCCCTCACCTCCTTTTTATGGGCTTTTATGCCCGTGGAGTGACACAATATTGTTTGGGTTATGGGCAAGGTTTTGAGTCAAACAAGGATAGATTCAAATCCCAGGTCCCTTGACTATGATGATCTTGAGCAAGTGACTTAATGGTCCTATACTTCACTTTCCTTATGTGTCAAATACGACTAAAACAGCCCCTCCCTGGGCACCTGGGTGGCTCAGTGGGTTAAAGCCTCTGCCTTCGGCTCAGGTCATGATCTCAGGGTCCTGGGATCGAGCCCCACATCGGGCTCTCTGCTCAGCGGGGAGCCTGCTTCCCCCTCTCTCTCTGCCTGCCTCTCTCCTACTTGTGATCTCTCTCTCTCTCTCTCTCTCTCTGTCAAAGAAATAAATAAAATATTAAAAAAAAAAAAAAGCCTCTGCCTTCGGCTCAGGTCATGATCTCAGGGTCCTGGGATCAAGTCCTGCATTGGGCTCCTTGCTTGGCAGGGAGCCTGCTTCTCCCTCTGCCTGCTCTGCCTGCTGCTCCCCTGCTTGTGCTTGCTCGCTGTTTCTCTCTCTCTGACAACTAAGTAAATAAAATCTTTAAAAAGAAAAACAAAACTCAGTAAATAGTGGGTATTACTATTATCTTTCCCTTTTATGCAAGCCCCTTGTGGACAGACATACCATCTTTCTCATCTCCTTACAGAAGCTCAGTGCAGAGTCCTTCCTGAGCATGGCTAAACATTTTTAGAATAAATGAAACAATCAGCTGTATTGATTTCAGGCTGTACACCTACATCCCTAGCAGCATTATTCATAACAGCCAAAAGGTGCAAGCAAACCAACTGTCCTTCAATGAATAAATGGATCAACAAAATTTATGATCATAAAATAGAATATTATTCAGCCTTTAAAAGGAAGGAAATTCTGACACATGGAAGGATGAACCCTGAGGACATTATGCTAAGTGAAATAAGCCAGTCAGATACACACACACACACACACACACAATGCTATACGATTCCACTTATATGAGGTACTGGGAGTAGCCAATTCATAGATGCTGAAGGTGGAACAGTGGTTTCCAGGGACTGGGAGAGGGAGGAATAGGGAGCTGTTTAATGAGTACAGGGTTTCAGTTTTGCAAGATGAAAAGCATTCTGGCAATTAGCTGCACGTTATAAATGTACATAACACTACTGATCGGTACACTTAAAAATGAGTAAGATGGTAAATTTTTATGTGATGTATATTTTACCATCATTAAAATGAAACAAAACTAAAATAAAATAAAATCAGTAACTTGTTTGGACCTTTAAAAAAAAAAAAGTAGGGGCGCCTGGGTGGCTCAGTCGGTTAAAGCTTCTGCGTTTGGCTCAGGCCATGATCTCAGGGTCCCTGGGATCAAACCCCGCATCTGGCTCTCTGCTCAGCGGGGAGCCTGCTTCCCCCTCTCTCTGCCTGCCTCTCTGCCTACTTGTTATCTCTCTCCTCGCTGTCAAATAAATAAATAAAATCTTTAAAAAAAAAAAAGTAGATTTAGGCTGAGTCCCTCAAAGGTCCTAGTAGGAACAGAGCAGCTGAAAAGAAGTACTTAAAGTTTAAAATATTTGAGTATAAATATTTTTTTAACGTCTGTGAACCACCCATATATAAATACGTTCAAAACGAGCTCATTTTTCTTCTCCTTTCTGCTCCAAAGGGTGATATAGAGATCATCAGCACGGGAGGGACCTGAACGACCTGCTGATTACAGGATAATATTCATACAATGAGGTTAAAAGCACTGGCTGAAAAGTTCTTTCATAAAACCTGCTACATGAGAAGAGAAAATAATTTATGAGAACATGAACAATTAGCACTTTGTAAAAAAGAAATAATGCACTTAACTTGATCCCTATATTTAACATCAATTAAAGATTATCCTCATGAATGAAACTCGACCTGGAAATTAACAAGGGATTTAAATTGCATTATGCAAGCGACAGAGAGAAGCGCGTGCATCGGTTCAGGGCTTCCAATATTCCGCTAAAATGGCCTCTGCACAATGAGACCCGACCACTTCCTCACACTTCTGCGAGCTTGAAGATATTGTTGCAACATCTAGGAACATTTGTTTCAGCTCCAAAATCCCGTGATAAAAATCCCTAGGTAGCTGCAAGCAAAAGGTTGGCATCCTTCATTTTTAAAAATAACTTCTGGGTCATTTTTTTTTTTTTACCAATAAAACTAACCAAGAGAATCCCTTAAAAAGCATATCTGTGCTGCTCCTGGATTTGAATCTGGATCACTTCCATAAAGCTATCCAAATGAATCTATAGGGCAAGGCTAGAACAGAAATTATATTCTCGGTCACCTGGTTCCAAGTCACAGAACATTTTATTCCCTAAAATGAGCAGCTCAGGGGGTGTGAAATGGGTCTTAGAAAACAAGCATGGACTATATTTACATGTGGGTTTTTTTTAAATAGTTACCATGTATTGAGTCAGACTCTATGCTAAGCAAACCAAAACCCACGAGGCCAGTACTACTATCTCCATTTTACGATGAGAAGACCATGAGGCTCAGAGAGTGCAAGTGGGCAGATGCGGAACTGGGACCCAGGTTCCTCCATTTCCAGAGCTCACCGGTAGTCACTAGCCTTTAGAGTGGAGGGCAGATATGGTGGCAGAAACACAGAACCCCTCAGAGGACAAGCACAAGAGCCATTCCCTGAAAGCTCCAGAGCATTCTCTGTATCTAGAACCAGAGACTGAACTCTCCATTTGTCTCCTGGTGCAAAGCTGCTTTGCATGTCCTGCTGCTTCCCAGAGGACATGTCAGGACCACAGCTCTGATACTGATGGCTAAGAATTGCCCTGCCGGGAGGAAGCACAGAGCTTTTTACCATCTTCCAGACCCGCTGGAAGAAAGGGTCTTGTTCATAGCCCAGAACGTGCCCCTGAGAGATTTGGCTCTGTTGGTTTTTTTTGCTATCACTGTCACTCTTGCCACATCCAAAATTTCTGGTTATTGTTCCCAGCGTTGGATCTGGGGACAATTTACCTCTTTGCTAAGAGAGAAGGAGAGAGAGAAGCTCAACTCTCACAATCCTGGCTTGGTGTGTGTGCGTGCAGAGCACGGGTTTCTCCCATCGTTATCTGGGGAAGAGAAAGCAGATGTTAACCACTACCCCTTGAGAATTCACCTCGCTATGCTGTAAAATTCTGCATTATTAACATTCCAAAATCCTTCCACTCTTGTACGCATCTTAGATGGGAGTGAATTTTTGAGAATTCAAAAATGTGGAGAGGATGGAGGTGGCAGAAGTTTATTAAATTGGCCCAGGGCAGTTTTGAAATTTGAAAGTTTCTCACTCTCCATGGCTCTGAGCCAACTCTGCTGAGCAGGTTCTGCCGTGCTCTCTCATTGGGTGGCCCTCCACATCCTCACAGAAGGCAGAAGCCAAGCACGATGGCCTTGGGACACACCAGGAAGAGGGTATAGTGACAAAAGGAAGACACTCCAGATGACTTCACAGTAAGAGCACTAAAGATGAGTTATATTAATGGAGCATTTTTTAAGACAAATAATTCTAAGGCAACTCCTCTTTTATGTAAGCCAGCAGTGAAACTCAGCAGTTTCTTCTTCCTCTGATCTGGCTGACCCATTGGAAAGTGACAGAGTGTTTTTGTTTTTGTTTTTCAGTCTGCTTTGAAAAAAGAGAGAAGCAGCAGAGCCAAATATCCACTCATTGCAAAACTCTAAAAGAATTTTAAAGGGTATTTCCCAACCTACAAATGTGCTTTGCAGCAAGAAAGCTGCAAGTTCCTGTTACAAAAGAGAAAGAGTAATTAAGTCCAAGGCTTTGAGATCAGAACTTAGGCTGAGTTCTGTCTCTGTCCCTTTCCAGCTGAGTCACCTTAGGCAAGTCAATTAACCTCTTAGCTTCAATGTCCTCCTCTGCCAAATGGGAATAATAATAGCACCCACTTTATGGGGTCTGCTCTGAAGATTAAGTAAGATAATGGAGATTAAATCCATGTGTACCTGACACATACTAGTTGCCCCACATTATTATTTGCATCATCCTTATTGTTCATTTGGTTGGTGAGGGTGATTTTTAAAGCACCTTGGCCCCCAAGGGCAGTAGCATCCACGCATTGTGCCCTAAAGCTACAGCTGGGGTTTGGTTTTGTATCACGAACTGGACCCAAGGATCCCCTCCAATGAGGTAAATGGCAAAAAAAAAAAAAAAAAAAAGCCCCTTCCAACAGGAATGGCTTTTCCCCAATCTACCCTCACTCCCACCCCCAGCTTTTGATTTCAGAATTCCCAACTACAGAAGATATAGAAGAACATTTGAGGGGAGGAAGAAATGAAAGACAAAATAGAATCTAATTCCTATAATTGATTAATTATAGCCTTCCATGGAATTTTTAATGGCCCATCTTTTAATAAGGAGATGGACAAATAGCCAGCCTCTGTGATCTGTCTTCCCAGAAGTCAGCTGTTCCCTAACCCAGGCCCAAAATGCCACCCCGAAGATAATTCAGGTGAGTCCTGGCACCCCCTCTGCCTCAGAGATGTGACTTCGGAAGCCCCACGATGGGTCCGATGTAAAAGGTTGGGCCAGTTGAACCCGGAAGACAGGATGGACTTGTGTGCAAGACTGCCACAGATCATCACAGGATGACACCAGAGACGCTGGTCTCATTAAGGCGAACCGACCGGCCAGGTTAAGGAACCCAGAGTCCATACTCCCCGAGCATTTGGGGCAGGGTGTCTGTCGCAGCCGCAGCCGCAGAGCCGGGGGTGGGAGGCTGAGCGAGGCTCCCTGCAGAGGGAGCTGTGTAGGCGCTCCCCCGCCTGAGTAGACAGCCATCCATCACTCGCGGAGAGGCAGCGGTGGGGACGTGAACTCGGTCACCTCCTCCCCCTCCCCTGCAGGCTCAGAGGAGCCGAGGCGGTGGCGGCAACGCGGGGAACAGAACGCGCTGCAAACTGCTTGGCTACCGCTTTGCAAGACTGACGCCGCCGCCGACACAAGTTTTGCCGTTCCCCCTAACGCCTCTCTGCCAGGAAGGACGGCCGCTCTGGGGGCTTGCACTTGGTCCAACGGGGCCCTGCCCAGGGAGTTCGGAGAGGCCCTCTCCGCCCCCAGCGCGCCCGGGGGTCTCGGGGATACTCACCTTCCCCCCTCCTTGGCTGGCGGGCTCGCTGCGACCCCGCGGATGGCACGGGCGTGCGGAGTCATTACCGAGTAATTTGATGGCGGGCCTGCAAGGTGCCAGATCCGAGTCCCCTTCGAAATCGAAATCGGCCGCCTTCTGGGTCCTCGGTGCGCAAGGCGCGGTTATCGCCTGGGATCCCACACTCCGGAGGGCTCTCGGCGGGTGTGCTCTGAGCATTGCGGCCTGAGCCGATTTGACAGGCTCCATCAGAGAGCGCCTCTTTCATGGAAATTGTAATCTTAACAGAGGGGTGCGTGGGGGTTACTTGCACCTCCCGCCACCGCCAGGCAGGTTGCCTTCCCCGGGTGACAGAATTGGTGGATTTTCACGCCACCATTCCCTAACTCCGTGGCCGCCTTCGTCAGATCTGACCTGCAGGGCCCGGGTTGGGAAAGGCAGGGCCTGGAGAGCCACAGGGGGGCCTAACCGCGCTCCTGGCACCCAGCGGCCCGTGCCCTGGGGAACAAAGCCTCAGATGCTTCTCAAAATCAATGCAAACTTAAGAACTTGGCAAGGACTAAATAGAAAAGTCTTCTATCTGGCAGCAAGAATCCTAAAGTAGAAGACCTGGATGCCCTGGAGTGACCTTGACGAAGGTCTTCCCCCTCTGAACCGCGGTGTCCCCATCTCCCAAGTGCCAAGACAAGGCCCGGTTTCTCAACCTGAAGCGGGTGGAGTCCGCCACTGACCAAGGCATAAAACAGCCATTAGCTAATCTGAATTAGCTCAAATTCAGATTGAGCCCCCTTCCTCCTAAAAAGCACAGAAGCCACTTGCGGAGAGGGAACACACTGGAGCAGGGAAGTGAGGGGTGTTTGTATCGCTCCCCTGCCCAGGAAGCAGCTCCCCCGGCAGAATAATGTAGGCCCCTGAAAGCAGAGACCCTAAAAACCTGAGCCTAAAAGAAAGGGGACGATAAAAATCAATCCATACTTCATATCACACTCTCCAGAGACAATAGGACTGACCCCAGACCCCTTGGTCCCACCTTCTCTCTGCTCCGGGGAAGGCAGTGTTGGTCCCGCTCCCGCCCCCCTCCCCCACTCAAGGCCACCTCCTAGAGGCGAACAGCCATCTCTCTCCAATAGTTGGACCGTGGGGAGGGGCGGGGGTGACCCCACTTGCTATGGTGGGTCTTGAAGTGGGAGGACATCGCTGTGGCTGAGAGGCCCGCGGAAATTGACCTCAGATCACTGCTCTGCTAGTACGAGGCTCAGCACAACCAAGTCTGGGGGAGACCAAGGGGGGAAGCCTTAACCCTTAACCGTAGGCCACGTCTAAGGGGACCGGATCTGTTAAACCGGGTGCCTCCAGCCGCGGATTTCACCCCGCCCAATCTGGCCCTGGACGCGGGTCCGCATGGCCCAGGGGGTTGTCCAGTGCAGAAGTGCCCGCCACCCCGCAGCGCTCCCCAAGCCCTCGGACCCCGCGCCGGGAGAGCCTGGACCAAGCCCTCGCTCCAGTTCAGGAACGGGGAGCCTGGACTGCTTCCAGCAATTCTCTTCGTTCGGTCGCATGGACCCTGCAACCCCGGGCTTGAGTGCCAACTGCAGCGCCTCCCGCGGAGCAGCCCGCTAGGCCTCCAGCCAACCCGTCCCGAGTGCGGCGGCGGCGCCCGCGGAGCCCCCGCGGCGCGCGCTCGGCGCGGCGGAGACCAAGGCTGCCATCTAGCGGGAGCGACGGGCAGGCGCTGGCGGGGGGGCGGGGACCGGAGCCGGGCCGGGCGGAGAGGGCTCCCGCGGTCTGCGGCAGCTCGGCTTGGAGGCCAAGGACTCGGGTGCAAACGCAGCACGAGCTGCGTGTGACCTTGGACAGGTCTCCGGCCCTGTTGGAATCAAACCTCCCTTGCCGATGAAAAGCAGAGGATAGGACTTCTCTGCTCAGGGTCGTCGGGAAACGCGAGACCCCAGGAGTGGTGCACCCTCGTTCCTCTGTGCTCGTCGGCTCCCTACCCTGCTCCCGTCCAAACGAGTCTCGAGCTAACCCCTTCCCCCAAAGACCGGAGAGGAAGGAGGCGCTGCGGAAAGGCAGCAAAGCAGGAATCCGCACTGAACAGCAGGATCCTTTTCTAGGAATTGTAAACCCAGAATTGTAAATAAAATGCTAATGATTTATTCGTGCTCAAACTCCGGGGGCTGCATCGCAGCTTTTGAAGACAATTCCAAGCAAGGCTTTCCAGGAAGGCGGGCCTTCCCGCGGCGCCTTCCAGGGCTCTCCGGGGGCTCGGGCTGCGGTTCTCAGCGGAGAGCTCTGAACAGTCCTTCACTGAGGCCTGAATGGGGTCAAAGGAGGACCGACCCATCCTTTTTCTTCAACCCAAACAGAACCCTCCGCATTCACCCATCATTCATCCAACAAATATTTACCCATCACCAAGTACCTACTAAGTCCTTAGCTGAATGCTGGTGATCAAAACAGATCTGGGATCCACATCTGGTGGGGAAGGTTGATTTAGCAACAACCCCACAAATAAATACATGCAAATTACGGTGAATACCTAAAAAAAAAAAAAAAAGTACAGATTTTTTTCTTTTCTTTTCTTTTAACTTCCAGTAGGGAGACCATGAAAGTTCTAAGAGCTTCCATGGGCCCTAAGGATGGCAGAGGAGTGATCCTGCAATAAGCGTTCAGTGTCCTAAATATTTTAAGACATTTGTGTAAAAAATGAGCTTTTAAAAACTTAACGATAATTCAAGCAATATGCATTCGAAGCTGCCACGGTAGCTTTCCCGTTGTCTGACCCTGCTGAGGGCGGGGAGGGTCACCGATTGCCCGATGGCCCGCAGCTGCAAGGGCGGGTCGCAGAGAATCAGCAGACTGCCCTCCATCCCGCCCAACCCACTGAAGTCCCAGAGATGACCTCACTTTCAGCTTCCCCTTGGGACTCAGCAGGACATGCACAAGAGCCTCCTAGAGAAGTTTCACAGGGGCCCCAAATCCCACCCCTCAGAGCAGGAGACCTTGAGCAGCCCCACCCAGCCCTCTAGCAGCCACCTGCAAATAAACGCTCCTTGCACACTTTGTTTTTAATGAGTGTCTCGTCCCACACTCCCTTTTACATGATTTCCTGAGAAATGGTGAATCTCTGGTCAACACTGACCTTTCTCAGGTCCTTTTGAATGTCAGTCACAAACGTACTAAGGATGAACAAGATTCCTGCCTCCGTCAAGAGGCTGGCTTTTTTGCATTTGGGGGAATCTCAGTAAGACCATCAGGAAATAGTTCGTTCCTTCATCACTGGTCACTGAAGTCCGTATTGTTGAGAAAATCCAGAGACTTCCTGCAAAGGGCTATTCTGAATGACCTTCATTCTTTCCTGCCCTGGACAAATGTTTATTGATTTGCTAGGGATTGACTCTTTACCCATAAAATAGCTCCTACCCCCAAGGGGCTCACAGTCTAGGTTAAGCACCTCATTTGCAAAGCAAGGAATTCTGGGGTTCCCTCTCCTGCCCAGCAGTGTGGAAATCTGGACCCCAGCACAATCCTGCATTTCTTAAATTAGTTTATGTTTTGAAGGAATTCATGAAACAAGTCCCTAAAGCTATAAAAAGAGATTGGTATTTGGTCAGGGGAACAGAACCAAAATTTAAAAAACCAAAAACAACAATAAAAAACCTCTCTGGGACACCCTTGTCCCAAAACCCACAACCCTGGACTGAACTATATCAAAAATCACACTTTTTTTCACAGGGTGGAGCTCTGGTGGTTTCTTTAAAATAATTTTCATGTAAAAAAATTACTAGTAATAAAAAGGAATAAAATTCAGCAATGGGCAACAACAGAGGTGAATCTCCAATGTTGAATCAAAGAAACAAGACACAAAGAGCACATGCATAAAGGATGAGCCCACTGATACAAAGTTTAAAAGCAGGCAGCAAGAAGCTATTTTGGCTGATAATTTATGAAGGAAAGCTAGTAAGTGGTCATGACAATAGTGGAGATGGGCATGACTTCTAGGAGGGAGGGACTTCAGATAAGGGAGGGCCACACAGTGGGACAGTGGGCTTTTTGGGGCGCTGGCAATATTCTTATTTCTTGACCCCCATGGTGTTTGTGAAGGTATTTCCTTTATGAATTGTCAGATTGTATCTGTATTTTATGAACTCTTCCACATATGTTGATAGCAAACACTAAAAATGTGTTTAAGAAAAAGGAAGAGGGGTGCCTGGGTGGCTCAGTGGGTTAAAGCCTCTGCCTTCGGCTCAGGTCATGATCTCAGGGTCCTGGGATCGAGCCCCGCATTGGGCTCTCTGCTCAGTGGGGAACCTGCTTCCCCTTCTCTCTCTGCCTGCCTCTCTGCCTACTTGTGATCTCTCTCTGTCAAATAAATAAATAAAATCTTTAAAAAGAAAGAAAAGAAAAAGGAAGAAAAGTATTACCCAGCCTACTTTTTATATATAATTTTTTCAAACTGAATTCTTCAGTTTGGGGATCTATATCCTGCCTGAATTCTCTAGAACCACATGTATCAAATCAACCCCTTGAGTCTCTCATGTGGGTGCAATAGATTTCCTGACTCAGTCTTACAGACACAGGGAAGGAAAAGAGCTTGGCCCAGGAGACTTTGAATTCTGGTTCTATAGCATTTCCAATTCACCATGTGACCTTGGGCAAGTCTCTTCCCTCCCTGGTCCCATTTCTTCTACTGCACAGTGAGGGAGTTAGAGATGATTCCCCAGGCCTGTCGTTATGTGGGAGGTGCCCAGTATGTTAGGTGAGGTTTTCTCTGTTCTAGAAACCCCTTCTCATCTCCTGCGGGACCCACCTTTGGAGTCCAGCAAATCCTGCAGTGAAGTCACACTGCAGAGCAAGCAAACATCCCCAAAGCAAGGCCATCAAACACCCAAGTTTGTCTAAAACTGCCACAAAGGCTGTTCCGGGGAGGGAATGAGCACCCTGCCTCTCACCACCTCCCAGAACTCACACATAGAATCAGCTCCATCCGTTCCCAGATTCCTCCCCTCTGCAGAGGCAAGAACTGTCTTCGGGCCTGATGTCCCTTAGGGACTCAAGCACTGCTAAAATCCCATTGATTAATCGGGTCCCACCCTTGGATCAATGGCTGGCATTAGGCGAGCTTAGCGCAGTTTTATTAGTCTGGCTGCCCTCTTGCAGATGTTATAGATGAAGAAATAAAACGAGGAGGAGAGGGAAAAAGGACAAAATCATTAGTCTGAAAGGAGCAAAAGAGCATCTTCTCTATTTTGTATTCAGATTCAGAGCTGCACTGGGAGCACACACAACAATCCATTTTTATGCTGTTTCCAGAAGTTCAGCTCAGCCTCCTGATTTCCCATTTTGCCTGATATCTTAGATCCCAGGAGCATTTGGTCAGAAGCATCTGCCAGCCCAGCCTCTGAAGCCATTTTCTAGAACCCCGAAAACACCTGAGGACCCACTCAATCGTTCATCCATTTCTCACCAGGGCAAGAGGCTTCTGCCTGATGCTGGGAAACAGGCCCGGCTATCCCCCAAATAATCCATCTTGCAAGTGTCATACTTGCTCTAAGGAGACTGGCCCTTCACAGGCCCTGCTGAGCAGCCTGCCACACGGTCCCCACTTTGCCAAAGCTTTGGTTCCAACAGAGGAAACCCACAGCCTCCTGCTCCCTGAAGCTCTCCAGAGAGGCGCTTTGAATTAAGACCAGAAATGCTTTTAAGAGACTTTGGTCCCTGGCCTTCTAATGATGACCTCTTCCTTAATTTTGTGATGGCTTCATCTGCCTCCTTCGATCATCGAGGTAGCTATAAAAAGCTAAACACCTCCTACTAACCCCATTAGGATGAAAGCGGAGGATTTTATTATTCATTTTTAATAGGAAGAAGCTCAAACTCCCCCAGGAAGGGTAAAAGGTAGGGTTTTGATGTATCTGGTATGGAGAGGTGGCAACAAAGCAGACCCTCCCCCCCTCTGCCCCGAGAATGGCAAAGTCAAATGGGAAAGACTTAGGGTGACCAGTCTCTGTAGAAAGGAAACGAGCTCAGGCAGCCCCAAACCACTCCTCCAAGGCGCCTGGGCTCCACCTTGTGCACTGATTTCAGGCCCTGCCCCGGGAATCCAGAAATAACCCAAATCCCCCAGAACGCCATCTCCTGATAATCGTCTGTTAAACATTTGCAACTCACACACAAAGGTAACTAAACAGAATGGTTCCCTCCCGGACTGCACCGTTCATAACAGTAATAAAGCCCCTGCCACAGACAGCGTCATTATCCAAACGCCATTAACATCAATATTCGTATCAAATGCCATCTGGCAAAAGAGCTCACACAAGTAAGCCCCTCCCACTCGGGACTTCGCAGCCGCAGCCCAGTGGGGAGAGGACGGAGCCCACTCAGCTCCTGCTTGGGGCTTGGGGGGCCGGGCCTGCCTGGGAGCGCCTTTGGTCCCCTTCTCTCTCTGCCTGCCTCTCTGCCTGCCTGCCAGGCCCGTGGGCCCATCCCCGGAGGGTACCAAAGTGTACCCGGAAAGGAAGGAAGGACAGGGAGGGCGACAACCCTCCAAGTCTAATTTATTCCTTGTCACTGACTTTTTTTCTTCAAGTCTTAATTATGAAGATGCAACCACCCGCTCCTTCACATTGTCATAGTAAGAAACTGATGGAGTATTTATATAAATCCTCGGAAGGATCATTGTTTTGAAGAGAAACAGAACTTAACCTCCCGCCAGTCCTTGGGGCTGCCTCGCAGACAGCGTCACAGGCACAACCCTATACTTAAGCTGAAAGAGATTTCTGCGGGGAGTAATTACCTGACCCCAGCACATGGGTTTTTTCTGGAGAGAGGAGCCGGGTGCGTGGGGCACAGCCTCGCTCCTCCTCCCTGCTGGTTCCAGTTCCCCGAGCCCCTGCCTCTGTGCAACCCAGGTGGCCCCCTGAGGATCTGAGGCCACCCAGCCATGAGGCCCCGCAGCCCTGAGCTCCCACTGGGGACAGGAAGAAAGGAGACAGGAGCCTTCTGCGGTTGGAGTTTAACAAAGTGAGGCTGGGCCAGGGAAGAGAAATATAGGAGAAATCTAGACATATAGGCTCTCGGGGTATCCTAACCAACCATGCCCAGCCTCACCTTCCCCTCTGTCAGTTTTAGCTATTGTGATTATGAATATTCATAAGTAAGTACCCGCCACATGGGGTTATGGTGAGGTTCGAATGAAGTAATAGTGATGACAGTAATAATAATAATAATAGCCACCATTTACTGAGTTCACTATGTGCCAGCTATGAGCCTGAGGGTTTCATGTTTTCTCTCATATTGTCCTCACCACGACCATGGAAAGTTAGAAAGCATTGATCCCCATTTCATAGAAGATGAAACAGAGGTTCAGAGAAGTTAGGTAACCTACCCGAGCCAAGTCAACTCATAAGTGGGAGCTGGAGTTTGAGCCCAAATCTCCCCCACCCCCAATTGCCCAAGCTCTTCGCCATTTTATAAGCTCTGATGGGCTGAGCACGGGATCTCGAGGCAAAAGGCCAGGGTGCTCGTCCTGGCTCTCCGACTTGGCAGCTGTGTGGCCATGGGTTAGTCGCTTTGCCTCTCTGGGTCTCAGTTTATCTGACTGCCTCCCCAAGAGGCAGTGATGCTCTTATGAGAAGAAGGCTGAGCCCGACTGCTCTTCCTAGTGGGTTAATGGGTAAAGCCCTGCTCAGCTGAAATGAGATTCCCTCTGAGGAGCAGCATGGCTCAGCCGTAAACAGCAGAAAGTGGCTGCAGGGAAGAGGAAAAGCTATAGAGAAACCCCAGGGAAGGAGGCTCTGTGTGAGCTCAGGACCCAGGACAGCCGGAGAGCAGAGGGACCATTTCCAGAGAGGAACCAAGGACCGAAGAAGATGCTGCTTGGGCCACAGGCTAAGGACAGGCCACTGGCCCCACACAAGCCTACCTGGGGACAATCACACCATCAGAACCAGGGACCTGGGCAGCGGTAAGAGGATCATCATTACCCTTCACAGCGGCTGCAGCATCTTTCATCCCGAGACGTGACCGTGACCAGCTGCCGGCAGCACTCAGAACGGCTCCGACGTGCCCAGTCCCGGTGAATGTGAGCGTGGGATAAGGCAGGAAGCCCTTCTCTACCCTCACTGTCAATCCTTTCGGGAAGGAGACAAGACTCAATAAATTCCAATAATTTTTTCAAAGTGAGCTTCCCAGCATTGGAAGCATCCACACATAGCTGGCCAGGGATGTCCCAGGAGAAATTCCCACACGGAGAGGGAAGCCTTTCAGCACTAGAACTTTGGTTCTATTAGCAGCCCTTTGTACTCACCCAGCACAAAGCCTCCTCACAGGAGACTGGGACGTGCTTGGAGAGGGGACAACGCTCTTCTCTGAGAGAACAGCTGTCTTTAACTCCAGTTCAGCACCGTCCACACTCTCAGTGTCCCCTGCGATAACATCGAATGGTTCCCTCCCCGCCTCTCACTCCCTGCCCACCCCCGGGGGGCTGATGTGGTGGACCCTCGCCAAGGGGCTGGGACAGGGTAGGGGGAGAAGCCGGGACAGAGCTGAGGTTTCCTGGTGTGGGAAAGGCACTACTGTCAAAAGGGGGCAAAGTCAGAATGTAGTGCAAAGGGTCCAGAGCAAGGAGACGAGGTCCAGCATGGCCAGCCAGGCTCTAATGGGAAATCTACATAATTGCATCAAATGGCAGCCAGCATTTCAAGCTCGCCTTTGTGGCCAGTGAGGACGTGACTCATAGCTTGGTTCGCCCTGTTCCAAAATGACCTGGGGAGAATGGGCAATTGGAGTGAGTAGGAGCAGCTTCGGCCACCAAGTATCCTGGACTGCCACAGAACCCTCTGAAAATCTTGGGCACATCTCTGTCTCCGGGCTACTAATATCACAACCTTGGCAGAGGGAACTTTTCCCTTTTCTACTTTTCCCTAATGCATTCAGGCAGAAGGGCCATTAAAATACTTAACAAAGGACGAAAAATCAAAGGAGGAAGACAATTTTTTACTGTATTTTTTAAACATTTGGGTAAGAAAAGTCAGATGTCAAAAAAAAATCTCCATTTACATCTTTTAAAATGTGAGCAATTAATATTTTCCATGGAGGTTCACGCTCTCTCTCTTCATTCTGTTTGCAGGGTATTGTTAAGCCATGCTTTGTAATTTGTTGCATGTTTAAATATTCAGTCTGTATTTCATTTGGGCTACACATTTAATTCAGCCAACATGTTCATTTTAAGATCAATACTGTCATAACTATGTTGAAAAATTAAATTATTGTAACTTTATTTACATTTCTTAAAAGTACTGTGAAAATTATTCTTAACCAGGACCTAATCAATGTTAGAGTCTAAAAATATGCCACTCTGCATGAAGCTATAAAAAGATTAATGTACATTTTTTTACAAGAAATTAGTAGCTTAATGAAGTGGATAAAAACGCTGTCACAATTTTTATTGGATCTAAATTGCATAGTAGTGGAGGTACAGTAAGTGCCTTCCCCATAATGACATAATGAGTCATGACTGGTGCTGGAAGGCTAATTTGCCCTTAACTGACACAAAACCAGGGAATTAACATCCCAGTCGCTCTCCGCCAATAGCAGATGCATTATTTCATTGCACAGCAGGGTTTTTAACTAAACTCTTAACTGTAGAAATATTGATCTATTCTTCTGTGAAATGATGAAATTGAAATTTTTTAAAAGGACATCTTAAATTATGGCTGCTGCGGTGACATTTGCTTTCACGGTACCATGCCTGTCGACGGAGTAGATGCAATGGGAGAAATTTGGGGAACCTCATACCTGAGTTTTAGAGTCTTTCATCAGAGCGGCGAGGAAGGGGGAGTTTGGTAGGAGAGCAAATGCTGGCATCTGAGAAACTGACAGATCGTCTACAGGTGCCCAGGTTCTGGAGTGAATGCTCTAGAACATTGTCCTAGCCCCTGGGTTGGTTTACTTTGAAGATGATTGGGGGCTCGAGAGTTGTTCTGAGCAACCCATTCACCAAAAACGGAGATATTCAACTTAAGTTCCAAAGACAAATTCAGTGGTGAAAAGTAGGACAGGTAGTAGTTGGAGGAGCTAAAAACCCTTCAAAAAGACAAGTATGAAGTTAGAGACACTCCTCTCCTGGCTTCGGTTTTGTCATTCATTCATTTAGCCAATCACTCGTTCATTCATTTTATATTTATTGGGCGCCTACCAAGTGCCAGAGATGAATAAATACAGCAACCCATCCTTTGGTGGCTAACTGTTGCTTCTGTCAAATAGTGCAATGACGCATACTCCTTTGTTCAACCAAATGAATCAAAATTCATCTTGCTTGGAAATTTTCACAATAAACCTAGAACTAGGGGCGCCTGGGTGGCTCAGTCGATTAAGCGTCTGCCTTCGCTTCTTGTCATGATCCTGGGTTCTTGGGATCAAGCCTCCCATCAGGCTCCCTCCTCAGCAGGGGAAGGGGCTGCTTCTCCCTCTCCCTCTGCTGCTCCCCCTGCTTGTGCTTGCTCGCTCTCTCTCTCTCTCTCTCTCACTGTCAGATAAATAAATAAAATCTTTAAACACACACACATACAATAATTTATTTTAAAACAACAACAACAACAACAACAACAACAAAAACAACAACCTGGAACTAACTGCAGATGCTTTAAGCTATTACAACCCAGGAATTGAGATTTAAAAAGAACAGCATGCTGACTCACATAGAGATCTGACACCTTTTATGCATCTCTGTTTGTCACCTTGGCTTACCATCCAAAAAAAAGAAAAAGATAAAAGAAAACCACACACACACACACACACACACACACTCAGAAGCAGCAAAATCAGAATTCTTTATGCTGGAGGGCCTGGGAAACCAAACCTATTTAACTCAATTCACCAAGCCTATATTCTACCACATGACCTAGACCCAGGCACATAAAATAACCAGATGTACGGAGCCTATAGGCTATCCAGCCTATAATGTGAAGTCACAGACAACCTCACTTAGGGGATGGACCTAGTATCACTATTTTTCAGATCACTCCAGATGGTTTTGGAGTGCAGCCAGGGTTGCGAATCACCTCTGTAAAGGCATTCGAACAGCAACCGTAGAGACTGCACAGACGGTGCTCAGGGAATTGGAGGGCTTGGTGACCGGGCTCTGCCCAGGAGCCATGAGGAAGGAAGCCACAGACGGGCCAGGTGAGGACGCACAAAAGAAGGACAATCAGATACATTGGAAACTGCAGACGATGAATTTGCTCCCCTACTCTGAGGCTAGGACCATGCTAGGTTGCATGTAAGAAACCAATAAAATCTTCTCCTCATCTTCTCTTCAATATTTATAGAATTTTTTAAAATGCATATATGTA